>PVKZ01000942.1:120000-223682 GCA_004027375.1 Macroglossus sobrinus
AAAAATAGGTTTTACCAGTTATAATTCAATTACCGATATGATTTAATATGTTGTTCTATCTGGTGTTGCCTCTACCTCAGTAAGAGACTTCATATATTAGTTATTTTAATAAAATGGTTTTTATTCATATTTGCTTTGATATTAATATCTTAACATTTCTAAGTTTTTTAAATATCCAGGATAAAATAATAAATGCTTTGGAGACTGTAAAGAAATTGTAGGACAAATTCACTCACCCTTAATGTTTATGCAAATAATTATCCCCCTTTCAAAACATTACTAATCCAAGTAGAAAAGCAAGAACCATGTTATCAGCAGGACCTTGAAATTATTACTAAATAGCCATGCTATATAAAAAGCTTTCAGTATAGCAACACTATTGTGCTAAGACACCAGAGAACTTCAAAGTAGGTAACTATCAAGATTTTAATAGTCAAATATGGTGAAATGTCTTCCTTAGAGAAATACATTTGAACAGTAGAATGGTATAACTCTTGAATATCAGCTTGAGACTTTAAACTATTTTGTCTTAACTTTTTAAAAATGTTACCATATATACAGTTGCCAAGGAAATTCAATAAAATATGTAACAAGAGACAGTCATGTGTTGCTTCAAACAGCATTATTTTCATGTCATATGTTTAGTAACATGACCAATATACTTCATAATAATGGCTTTATTCCTACAATAACCAAGTAATTAGAATACACTGAGTTCAACACAAAAGAATTTTAATTTGGGATAATTATAATTGGTTTTAGAATCATGAACCAATCTAATCTAGAATCTTTATAAAAGATTCAACTAATAAGCACACAGATGTTATGCTTTGGTTGTTTCCAGTTTTAAGCTCTTAGGATTCAAGATTAAAATAAAGATAAGTAGGTAGTAGAATTAAATGGTAGTATAATCATTAAAACACCTACTTGAAGGACTAAAACAAAAAGACAGACAATACCAAGTGCTGGTAAGGATGGAAAGCAACTGCTACTCTCATTGCTGGTGGGAATGCAAAATGGTACAGCAACTTTGGGAAACAGTTTGAACATTTCTTATAAAGTAAACATACACTTATCATGTGACCCAACAGTCCCACTCCTAAAAGAAATGAAAACATATGCCCTCACAAAGACCTGACACATTTATAGTAGTTTTATTCATATAGTCAAAACTGAAAAGGATCACAATATCTATCATTAGTGAATGGATAAACAAGTTGTGGTACATCCATATAATGGAATACTACTAAGCAACAAAAAGGAATAAACTACACATCATAAAAACATTACGTTAAGTGTAAACAACCAAACTTCCCTGGCTATCTACCGTTATCATTTCACATATATAATCTCCTGGATAAGGCATAACTATGGGGGCAGAAATTAGATCAGTGGTTGCCAGGAGCTGGGAATGAAGGCATGGGATTGGATACAAAGGGGCAGGAGGGAACTCCTTACAGTGATAAAAATGTTCTGTGTCTTATCTCAATTGTCAATTGTAACTGTGGTAGTGGTTACTCAGCTCCATGTATCTTTCAAAACTCATCAAATTATACACTTTAAAAAGATAAATTTTATTGTACGTAAATTATACCTCAAGAGACCTGACTCAAAACAAAACAAACAAAAAAAGTAGTAAAAGTGAAAAAAGATCTCAAGGGCAAAATTAGTTGCCTCATTTCTATAGAAGTCACAAACATTTATTTTGAAACCATTGACCTGTACAACCTAAATGCACTAATAATTTAGTTTAATGAACCATAACACTTTTTATTTGAAAATAAGACTTTAGTCTACATCAATTCTAACTCTGATATAAATGGAAAACTATGAAACACCAAAATACTCTAAAACAGAGATTACTTTTCTTAACATTTTATCATTCATAGAGTTGAAAAAATTATGATATAAATTATCTAATCTGAAGAGAAGAGTGAGTGAGCTGCTCCAAGATCTACAGAAATAAGGCACTTTAGTTCAATTAAATGATTTCCCTGCAGGCAATGTCTTTTCAATCTGAGTTAATGACATCATTTAAGGAGGATGGTCCATTTAACTAAAAGGATCTTTTACAAGGCAGACAGACAGAAGGCAATCTAAGAATATTTGCAAAGACTTTCCATATTTCAAAATCATAATGGTGAAATGCCTACATAAAACTCTTAAAGTTAGATATTAATCAATACCTTGTAGAAATAATTTCATGAAAAAGAATGTAATAAAGCTCTTAAGAAGTTTTGCTCATTATTTTTCCCTTTTAAGAAACCAATTCTTTCCTAATGGCAATTAAGCTTCTCCAGACTAGCAGTGACATAGAGTTTGCTAGAAATTAGGACCTTATTACTGAAATGCTAACCTTCTTTACCTACCTGCTGTTTCTAGGATAACCCTCTTAAGTCCTACAGGCTTACTTTTATCTGACTTTAAACTTCTGCATGTGAAATAGGCAAAAGCACAAGTGCCAACCATCCTTAACAAAACTGGGTTGACCAGATATTAAGCTGTTCATTCTCCCAAGATGAGAAAAAGTTTCAGGAATCCTTCAAAGGGCTCTTTCCTTAATCCTGTGTCCTGGAATCAGAACAAAAAGTCTTAAGTCAACTATTCTCACATAAAGATTCCTCACAGCTCAGTATCCAGACGAGAGAAGCCACTTCACCACCGTCGTGTTTTTTTTTTTCAGAGTTGTGTCTCTAGAACTTATAACAGGCATTACTGAGCATAGTAGGTGCTCCCTACATGTTGTTGAATGACTAAATACCCAAACTAATTTTCCTGTCATTGGACTTACAAATTGAGTTCTCGCTAATCCCTCCTTTTTCTGTGTCCATCACCCTGTTCATTTGTCTTCCTCTATCCCATTTCTAAGATTTGATACTCTGCTCTCTAAAATCAAAATCAGGCTTTTTTTTCATCTTGGATCTTATTTTAAGAGCCTCCCATATGGTAACCAGATCACTTTTATGTTTCTTCCACAACAGTCTATGTTTTTTTTCAGTTCTATTGAGATATAATGGACACACAGCACCATATAAGTTTAAGGAGTATAGCATAATGACTTGACATCCATATACTGCAAAATGATTACCACAATAAGTTAACATCCATCATTTCAAAAGTTATTAAAAATTGTTTTTCTCCTTCTGATGAGAACTTTTAGGAGTTACTTTCCTAGCAACTTTCAAATACATCCATCAGCAGTGTTAACTACAGTCATCATGTTGTACTTATTTATAACTGGAAACTTGTACCTTTTGACTATCTTCATTCAGTTTCCCAACTCAGCACTCCCACAACTTTTTCTCAATGAATTTTTTTTTTTCAGATTTCACATATGAGTGAGATCATACAGTATTTGTTTTTGTCTGGCATATTTTACTTAGCATAATGCCCTCCAGGTTCATCCATGTTGCAAATGGCAGAATTTTCTTCTTTTTTATGGCTGAATAGTATTCCATTATGTATATATACCACATTTTCCTTATGCATTCATCTGCCATTGAACACTTAGATCATTTCCATGTCTTAGCTATTATAATTATGCTGAAATGAACATAGGTACAGATACCTCTCTGACTTAGTGATTTCATTTCCTTCAGTTATATATACTCAGAAGCGGAATCACTGGAAAGTATAGTGGTTCTATTTTTAATTTGCTGAGGAAGCTTCATACTGTTTTCCATAGTGGCTGCATTAATTTACATTCCCACCAACAGTGCACAAGGCTTCCCTTTGCTCTACATCCTCATCAGCATTTATTATCTCTCGCCTTTTTGATGACAGCCATTCTAACAGGCATGAGGTGATAGCTCAGTGTGGTTTCAATTTGCATTTCCCTGATGAGTGATGTTGAGCCCCTTTTTGTATATCTGCTGGCCTTCTGAATATCTTTGGAAAAATGTCTGTTTATGTCATTTGCTAATTATTAAATTTGATTGTTTAGAAGGATTTTCATTTTTTTGTTTATTTTTTTTTTTGCAGGGGGTTGTTTTGTTTTTGTTTTGCTATTGAGTTGTATGAGTTCACTGTATATTTTGGATATTAACCCCTTTTCAGATATATGATTTGCAATGATTTTTTCCCATTTGGTAAGGTGTCTTTTTATTTTGTTGATGGTTTCCTTTGCTGTATAGAAG
This sequence comes from Macroglossus sobrinus, assembly GCA_004027375.1. Classification (NCBI taxonomy): domain Eukaryota; kingdom Metazoa; phylum Chordata; class Mammalia; order Chiroptera; family Pteropodidae; genus Macroglossus; species Macroglossus sobrinus. Next base: position 124,137 of record PVKZ01000942.1, read on the forward strand.
CTTTTTAATTTAATATAGGCTCACTTGTTTATTTTTTATTTTGTTGCTTGTGAATAGCCCACTTCTCATAAAAATGCCATCTTATCTTCCCATATTACAATTTGTATCCTTTCGTCTCTATGTAATCTAAACAGGATCTAGAATTTGAAGTCATCCACTGACCAGTGGCCAATCTACACTGGTAGCACCTTACATCTCAAGCTCTACTGAACTCCTCCCTTTACTGCAGCCCCATCATAGGCATGGATAACCTCAAGCTTTTGTTCATGCTGTTGTATCCCCATTCAAAGTCTAGCAGCACATTGAAGTTTTATATTTCTAGAACTTACAGTGTCTCCAAGTCTTGACTATAAATACAAATATTAAATTATGCTTTCAAGATAAAAGGTCTTAGCTATCGAGCTGAGTATACACAAATTCCAGGTTAGACCCAACAAAGAACTTTTTAAAAAAAGTGTACTTATATGAATTTGTCTTTTTATCTAAAAGTGGTATTGAAAAGAAACTGGTTAAATGACTTCTGGTTAAACAAAGTCTAACCATATATGTTATAGTGTATATTACCTCACCATAAGCTTTTGTTCTACAGGTTTTAATTGACATGACCGCAGGCAGGGACCTTGTCTTACTTTACGTTTCTCTAACAGGATAATCACTAATTCTTATTAGCATCCTTGTCTATTCTTATCTATTCTGAGAGTACTTTCCTCAAAATATTTATCTATTCTAGGTTTCTCATATTTTTCTTAATTATTTCAAAACTTTGCTACTTAAAAATTATACTATAAAATAAAATATCTATTATAAAAGCACTATTTCATATGCCAATTACATAGTATTCCACCCTTATTAAAACACTATTAGCTATAAAATAAAATTCACTTATTAGAAGGCAGGTGATGTTAAACATCAGAAAAAGAGATTTAGTTACTGAAGAAACAAAATAACATACTTGTGAAGTGACCTCACTATAAGGCAGTCCCATTGTATAGGCCCCCTAAAGATGCATTATCACAAGATACTACCTGATTACTTCTGAAGGAGAAACTATAACATCATTTTGGAAAAATTAAATCAACCCAAGATTAAGTGGTTATTATTTTACCCATTTTTAAATATTTTATACTGACTACTTTCTCCTAGTACACTGAGTATCATAAAGTTGCCACCATCTATTCCCCAAGTATTTTGCACTTCTGTTATCCAAACTAATTTCACTATTAATACAACTTAAATGATATTAAGATAAATCTTTCATGGAGAAAATAAAAAATCATCTACTTCAAAAGCACACATTGCTTGTTTTAAAACAGTCTACTGTCCACATTGCCACAACTTCTTTTCTCTAAGAAAAATAATAATTACATGATTATGGCTTTAAAACAAAATTTATTTTGCTAATATTTATACCAATTAATATGTTTTCATACTTATCCTTGTAAAAGGATTCCATTTAAAAAAAAAAAAAGCCAAGATAGGATACCTATCATCTTAGAATTCTCTCACATAACTGGAGGAAAATGACTTTTTTTAAAGCAGATGAATAAAAGGCTATTTGAATGATTCTAATTTTACATTTGCTAATGCTAACAAATTCTTTAACAAAAATACAGATGTGGTATGAGGAGATTACGTGTTAGGGAGGCAGATTATATTGTACTAGGAACACAGACACTAGAGTCAGACAGATTCTAGTTTGAATGTTGGCTCTCCAATACCCTAGCAGTGTGATCATCCTAAATTTCAGTTTCTTTATCAGTTAAATGGATTTAACACTTCCTACATAAGGATGTTATAAATAGTCAAAATGATACATTAGAAATACCCAACACAGTGCCTGGTGCACACAAGTCCAATGCACGGTGCTAGAAGTGGTGGTGATGCCATTAATTAGATATAGCAAACTTGAGAAGCCAACTAATTATTCTATGTGTTCACCTATAAGATGAAGAAGTAGCATACTAAATGACTTCCTAAACTGCATTAAGATTATATAATTTCTATGGTTAGAAAACAAGAAACATAAATTTGACTTTTTCAAACCTTCAGGACTTTAGGTGCACTGTTAAATTATAATCCCTACTGTAAAATATTGTCAGATTCACAAAGAAAATTTGCACAGATGATCTCATAATACTCAAATAACCTCATACTATAGGTATTATTATCCTTATGTTAATATAACTAGAAAATGAACTTTAAAGAAGACAAATAGTTTGGCCAAGTCACAAACCTATTATCAGAGATTTCACCTCCCGTTTGCCAGCATCCAAAGCACATGGAGCATTCCTAAATGCTCCGAGCCTGCAGAACAGAATGAGCACTCTATAGGGGAAAGATACAAGTTCTGGAGGGAAAAAAAGACCTAAATTTCCACCTCTGCTCCGCCATTGTTTGCTGTGTGGCTTTGTACCAATCACCTAATCTCTCTGGGCCACAGCTTCTTCAGTTATAAAACAATAATTCACGATGCATGCCACTGACATTTATTCTGATATATTTCTCTAAAGACTTTACCTTAAGACCTAAGGAAGCTACCTGAACACTGAAATTTTTGATGAAAAGTTAATAAAATCCATCATCATCTCCCTTAGCCTCATCACCTTGCTCCTTCCCTACTCCTATATCCTACTTACCTAGAAGAGCACCAGAAACCTCTATTTGTCCCTGTTTCTCTTCTCCCCCAACAAATGGACATACATGTAAAAACTAAAGTTCAAGAGAACATCACTTTGTACATTACTTTGTATTTCTTATATAGTCACAAAAGAAGGTTAAGGGAGGAACCCAGTTAATAATAAAATAGATTCCCCTATCTGTACGTAACAATTGTTATAAAAGTCCCACTAAGAATGTGCCTCTTACTATGTACCCCAGAGTAAGAAATAGTTAATAGGGGGAAAGGACAATTAGCAATAAATGCCATCTAATCATACAGACTAATGAATACAAGTAATTTTAATGTAGTAGATTTTAAATGCCACTTTTGCAACTATTTGCAAGAGAGTTTAGTAATTTAAAGAACATTTTCTTTATTAAATCAAACCCATAATTTACTTTATAAATAAAATTTTTGTAAAAGCTATAATCTTAATTTATATAACATCAGAACTCACATCCTAACTTTGGCAATTTACTTGCAGGCATGTTAATTTTTAAACAATTTAAAACCATTCTTAAAAGTACTTTCCGTTTCCTCCTAGAGTTCCAATTTGTTTTTAAAGGGATTGTTTCAAAGATGTTAACTGAAATTGCAGAGGGACAGCTGCTTGATACAATAGGGCATATTACTGCTTTGCAATATCAAATCACTCAACCTCACTCCTTTTCCTGTTTTGGGGCTCTAGGTTGCCACTAAAGTGGCTATTTATTAGTAAGTAAATACAGTGATGGTCATATTATGCACACTGATATGCCCTGAGGTCCTTTTATTGGGAAATGAGAGTATTTGCCCATATACATTTTATGTCTATGTTAATGTCTGCACTTGCTTTAACTTTCCCTAAATCCCCAAACACAATTCAAGATTTGTTAACTGGAAAATTTCACACCAACGCACTTTTTGTTGTTCATTTTAAATTACGGAAATACTCATATCTGTCATGAACCTTAGGAGACAAAAATAAAAAAAAATCCCTTTAGTTGGAAAGAAAATGTCATGTCAAATGTTCTAAATGTAACATTATAGAATAAAAAATTTAACCATATATTAATCTTACATATATGACTTCATTTTACCATAAAATGTCAACAATTTATACAAAACAATGAATTTAAATTCTGTATATCAAAAACATAGGCTCAAATCATTTTTGCATTATTCCTTGAAGGTACAGTAGGTATGTTTTTTTTTAATAATCAAAAATAATGTAAGAATAAAATTAATATCATCTATGGTCAAAACACTTTTTATACTATCTTCCTTAAAATCTTGAAACTCAAGTCCTAACCATACAGTTTGAGTGAGAAAAGCCATAAAACCATGTTTAAAAAAAAAACAAAAAAACGTTTTTCCAGTCCTGGCTTCCCAGGATCATAAAACTCATGACTGTCCTCTCCAAATTTATCCTTTCTCACTTTTTTCTTAACTACTGGATTATAAATACTTTTGTCTTCTATTAAAGACACACATTTTCTCTTGCAGATCATTCCTATAGGAAATATGTTCCAAATTCCATATCTATACTGTATGAAAATTTAAAATTTGACTTCTTATATAAAGACTAGTTCTTAAATTTGACAAAGCCATATAAAAACTCCACTAACATTTAATTTTTCTTTCAACATTAGTTAAATTATCTCCAGCATTAATTCTAGTTGGAAGATAAACCCAGAGTACAGATATATGTACATATACACACTAGGGTCAGAATTGATTTCCTATCATGAACCTGCTGGGCAGAAAAGTAACAGTATGCAATTGTATTCACGCTGTGCAAACCTCCTTGCTATTATGCATATTAAAATTCTAACACATTGGGGTTCTCCATGCCTATTTACATTATACACACATTTACTCTATGCTGTTTCAAAAAATGTTATGTGTAGATGAAAAATTTTAACGCCAACAACAACAAAAATGGTTATAAGCTTGCCTTGTATTAGAACTTCTTTTGTCGGTCAATCAACAATAAAGTATTATTCTACCATCACAAAAGGAAAACCTTTGGAGGCAGTAGAGGACTATGGGTTGCGCAAATGTGCAGTTGCTAAGAAGCAAATATGCCTCTCTTCTAATCAAATAGCCCAGCTCAGCAATGCTGCTGGCTTGGGGCAAGAAGCAAATTCCACCAGCCACAAACTTAGAAACAGTCCTGAATTATTTGTTGCTGACCGCTGGCTGAACCCTTCCTGATGAGCACCATCACCATTAGCCACTACTCAGTGTATTCCATCAACCAATGGCAATAGCAGCATGCTACAGCTCAGGCTACAAGAAATTGATCAAACAGGGTAATGAGACTATTTCTTCACGGAGGTTATTTTAAATGAATATAAATATTTTCCTTCTACATAATTTGCCACCGAAAGGTCACTGAACTCTCTGTGATTCCAAAGAAAAATGCTCTACTGTCTCCTTTACATATTTGAGTTAAGATAAAGCCAACAAACAATTCAGGGCATTTTTTGATATTAGGGGCAAATTCTAATGAGCTGGCTTTTGAGACAACAGACTAACTGCAATATTTTAGCTTCACATTAAGTTATAGCTAAAAGCTGATCAAATGATGCTACTCTATAAAGATAAAACTAATCATGATCTACCAATTAAAAACATTTATAAGAGTACATTTTTGTTTAAAGAAAGCACAGTTAATCTCTAATGTAGGTGATTGTGAAAACATGAATCATATGTATGCCTTCTTAGCTGAAGTTATTAAAATTTGATATAATTGTTGTAAATTATTTAGCGAAGAATTCATTTTTCTATAGCCCACCTCCTCCTCCTAGACAGTAGAATAAAATGCATGTTAACTATTCCAGTTAGTACATGAATCATTTCATTGACATCTGATTTAGCTCTTCTTACAGAGTGGCATTTATTGCTCCTTTTCTCTATATACTTTAAACCAAAACAATTATAAACAATTGGATTGAACATCACATGACCAAATTACAGCAGTTGAGCCTTATCTGTATATTTGATCTAACATAAAATGAAAGTGTTCTGCAAAGTCCAGTTTTCAGTTAGTAGTCTTCTAATACAGTGGTATTAAAATAATCCCAGCAAAATCAGCATTTAAGAACTTCAAACACCCATATACCAGTAACAAGGATTTGAAGTAAATATTTCTAACATAGCAGTACCCTAACATTATTATAACTAGCGTCAGTTATATTACATCTAGTTAAACTCAGAAGAAAAAAAAAAAACCTTTTATAAGAATAAACACCTCTAAAAACTTTCTAAAAGATAGATCTTATTTCATAAAAAATGAATGCAATCTAATGTGATAAAAAGATGTCAAAATAGACTACTTTACATGTAAGTTCTTTAAGATTTAAGCAATAATTTATTTTTGTTTATAATCTGTTTTAGAAACAAATAGATCAAATAATTATTTGGCTTCGAAAATGTGTAGTTTACCATGTAATATGAAAAAAAAAACTGCTTAAGTGTGTAGAATCATGTGCTTAGGGAATTTTTTTTACTGAAACTCAGATGTGCTATTCACAACTATTCCTTTCAACTGTTTATGGGTGTTATTAGGCATGAAAGCAAAATAATCTACAAAATAAAACACAAACTATATACAAATGGCCATTTTTTAAAGGGGATAAAGTACTGCTAGATGTTAAAAGGTTATCTATGCCACTGATAGGGATTTCTAAATATTCATTATTGGGAAATGATGGCAGTCATAACAGAATTTTAAATATACATTCAAATACTTTTAAAGCAGAGATATAAGTGTTTGAATGAAACAGAAAACCTCCACAATTAACTTTAAATTAATCTCTCTTGAAAAGGAAGACTACTGAAGAACTAGATAGAATACATTACAGAGAAGAGAATCTCAAGTCTGACACATAGTATTTGTTTAGATGCATTCTATTCTTTTCACAATAAAATTCTCCCATGTTCTCAGAAATGGCTAAAGAAGATTCTCTAAATAAAAATCAATAATTAGTTAAAAGAAAATTAGGATCAAATAGCAAGAAATATCCCATCAGCTGTCTAATAATATGACAAATTCAGCAGCAGCCACAAAGAACCAATATAACTTCTGGTGCCAAGGAGCCAGATGGTACTGCTGGAAAAAATTAAGTCTACAGATTGGCAGCTCGACCCTCTGATTATTGCCCAAGGGAGGACAAAGTGGAAGAAGAGTGGGAGGTTCAGTATGATGGGGATAAATCAATTACACCACTCACTGCATCCTTCCTATCATACCCTAATAACGGACTCTAAATACCCTACCAGTGAATTGTTCAAGGTTTAAATAGTCCCAATATTAGCTAGGAATAATAAACTAATATATAGAAAAACTAAGATAATCTCAGCATTTCATAGGCCCTAGCAAAGAACATTGATGACCTGATTGACCCAAATGCGTAAGATCCACATGGAATAAAAACTAAAATATTTTTATAGCTTTATTGTAAAAAATAAATCTATATTTTTCTATTTTTTATTTATATTCAGTGACAGCATTTGTTAAAATTCTGCATATTTCCCAAACAGAGAATTATAACTTGATAATAATTACTTATGGTGGTCTCATGACTAAATAATTGACTTAAATATTTTATTTAAAAATATTTGTGTTTTGTTTTGTTTTGTTTTGTTTTCACTAAAAAAAACACTTTCCACTTTGTGTTATCTAAGGAATGCTAAAGAAACAATAACTTCTCAAGATAAGTTCAAAGTCAAATTCATGGTAGGGAAAGATAATGTACCATTGTTAACTTGCCATTATAAGAAATTTAATATCAGTTTTAGTCCCACTTTTGAAATGTAAGGCAGTTACATACTCAGAAGCAACTGGCAAAGCTTATGCTGAGGGAGATTTTTTGGTTTTTTTATTACCACCTTTTCTTAACTTACCATGACCTATGAACATATGCAGCTGATGTGTATTACTCTAGCTTAAGTCAGTCAGATAATAAAGTTAAAAAATTAAGAATATTAAGATCTGAAAAATAAAAAATTCAGATTTAATTTTTTAAATCCTAAAAAATATATAATCACACAATATAAATATGTGTTGATTCATATAATATACTAGCAGTTATGCTGACAAATAGCCTTCGGATTTAGTCTCAAAAGCCAATCAATGACAGATTGATTAGATTTCATTAATAAATAAATGTGAAAAAGCAAAACAGTGTTTTGGTTAATTATTTTGTAAGTATAAAAGCAAGAACTGAATTTACAAGTCTTCTAGAAAATGATTAATCAAATCACAGGTACACACTAATTTGATTGATGTTCACTGAAACCTTTTCTAATACATTGTCTAGCATACTGCAGAAGGATAGGCTAGGAATTGCTAACATGAGTTACTCAACACACTACCTGAATCCCTGCTATAGGTACTGACAGCCACAGTGATGAAAAAATTAAACTCAGAGGATACGCTTTATCTAAACTATACCTAACTCACTTTTCCTTATCTAAAGTATACATACAGATTTCCTAACTAAAACTGTGTATGTATACTTCAAATAGTTTGTTCGAAATGGTTAAAATTTAAAATGGACATCAGCATTTAACTTTAGGACATATCTCCTCATCGTAATTTTGAAATAAATAGCTGTTCAATCCTCATATTTCTGGACTAAATAACAAGATAGCAATGTTTTTATACTCTCAGAAGAATATAGCTAATTCACAGATGTACCTGTATTCACACCAGTCAAGAGGCTCCTATGTCCATAAAGATTCATAAAAATACATTAAATGTATTTTAATGTTAGATGAAAATCAGAATGAAAAGAGTAGAGGAGTTAAAATGATGTCGACAGAGAAGAAACATCTCATGATAACAGATACCTTATAAAAGCTCAATGGGTAGTAAAACAGAGCAAGACAAAAGGAAAATGGGGAACAATTCTAAATTAAAGGGGGTACTACTATATAAAATATAATATTATGGAGATAAAGAACAACACTAATTTATATTTTATATATTTTTATCATCTAAAGGACAACTTTGCAAAATTCCAACTGATACAGTTCAAGACAATAATATTAAGACTAATTTTTATTTAATTATGAAACATATAGTTGCATGATACAGGTTTACTTCTTTAAAAAAAATCAAATATTTTAAAACATGATTTTAAAAACTGGGAATAACTGACACAAAAAAATAACTCTTCTTTTTATAAAATAGAATCTTTTGACAAATTCTCTTTAAAGTTACCACCTAGTACACTTAAAATGTAACTTTATCTTAATATAACTCTACTACCTGTCTGGATTTTTGGCCATCAAGTGTGCAAATATCCCAACCAAAGAACTGAGTCATTGAAATTTCAAAATTATCCACATTTTTATTAAATTGGCATCTTTCTGGCAAAATAATCCAGTTAGGGCTAAGGCTCATTTCGATAAAATCCATATGCTATTGTTTTACTACTTTTCTATTATCTAACAAAGACAGGAAGCTAAATACAATTCACCCAAATAAAAAAGAAACAGATCACTGAAATTCAACATAGGTTATGATATGTGTGAACTACCACAACCACATTCAAGTGCCTGCCATATTTATAGTAAAAGGGTGAATATTAAATCATAAAAAATAACCCCAGAGTTATCGTCTTTTAGCTACTCACAATATGAAATGATTAAATGAAATATCATCTAATACAACTTAAACTACCTAGGTTAAAACGTGAGTTAAAATTCCAGAGAAAATATATACTAAAACTAAGTTAATTATCCAATCCCTTAGTCATCTTGTGACAATATAATAGCAGTTAACAATGGACATATCTATGTGCCAGGCACTTTTCCTTAAACCATCCTAGGAGATACTATAATATCCCTATTGTTTTTATAAATTAAGAAACTAAAATTGTTTTTTATAAATTAGGAAACTAAGACTTTCCAAAGTCATAATGTTAATGTAGGATTGAACATTGTGCACTTAACCACAACAATACAATTTGATCCTTGGCATTATGAAATATAAAATTTATCCTCTTTAAAGCCCTTGAAAATTTAGTTTACAGATACTAGAAGTATATCAAGTCTATCGTGAACATTGTTTAATATTGTTTAAGCTACCAGAGCAGTTTAATAAACACAATACCAGAATTACAAAGAGGAAAATAGACAACAAAAACAAAGAGAAAAGAAAAGCCTAAGAACATACCAGGATTCAAATGAATGTCAAAGGAAACTATCAAGATAAAATGTACTCCCATATCTATATAATCATACTAAGGAATGAAAGTCATTAATAGTTTCTAAAATTGTATAAATCAGGATCACATGTTTAGAAGCAAAAGCAGCAATTCTGGTTTTCCTGTGAGGAAAGCTGGGGCAGATGTCTTTCTTCTAATCTATCTTCTTCTACAATCTCTGGCAAGTTTTATTTTTCTCATGACATTCAACATGTTTAGGCAAATAAAGCAATGATTCTCCATATCTCTATCCTATATCTTAGACTGTCTCTTAAGTATCTTTGACTAAACTTCTCAATACTCCTTCAAATTCAACAGACTTGATCTTTCTTATTCACTTTTCCTTTTCCTTTATAGATAGTATCACTTCCTTGAGAAAAGAATCTAAGTGTCGGGCAGGGTTAACCTCAGGCATAATCCTGAAGTCAACCCTGGGTTCTTCCTTGTGTTCCTACTGGGTGCTCTCTTGTCTCTACCCATCAATATGACCAAGCCAGGTCTTCTCAGGCCTATACTCCCCAGAACTGCACAACCTCTTTTTCTCTTCACTCCCAGCTTCCCTCACACAACAAACTAAATTTTCACTTGTCTTATGATGTAGTCCTTACAACCTTTATCTCTACTTGCTTAATATGATAAATTAATGGTTATCAGGGAATTAATAATAATTAATAACTAATCTGATACTTCATTCGCCTTATCTGATCTTTATTATTTATTTCCATGGTGGTAGCTTAGCTATTATCAACCTTTTTAAAATAAAAGTGATAAGCTGAAGTAGTAAATATACGAGACCTGTCATTTGATCCTCAACTACGCACTTGTCTTTATATTGGGATTAAAACACAATGGAAGTTCAGTGATGTCAGATCATCCAATTATTCTATAGAAAGAAGAAATCTAAATTTGTATGTTATGAATTTTCAAAAAAACAAATGCTGATTTGACCAAACAAAATACACCTATAGGCCAAATTTGTAATTTGTGACCTCGAGCTCTCTACATTGCAGGCTATCTTAATTTTAAACCAGTCCATCACAGAGTTGCATATATAAACCAAGGGTTGGCAAACTTTTTCAGTAAAGGGTCAGACAGGAACTATTTCAGGCTTTGCATTGGGACATTTGGTCTCTGCCACAACTACTTACTGCTGCTGCTGCTGTAGAAAAAACAACAAACACAACAACAGCCATAGATGATATGTGGATGTGTTCCAATGAAAAATTATTTATAAAAATAACAGCAGGCACAATTTGGTCTATAGGCCACAGACATTCAACTCCTGATCTAGGCCATTATTTTGGCCCCACTTTAAATGACTTAAATGTACTCTTGAGGGTTTTATTTATCACATCACATGGCATCCTTTTTTTGAGCCTCCTTGAAAGAAATTTCACTAGGTTCCAGTCCTACTGAGAGCTATATTTCTCTTGAGTATCTTATTTGTTATTATACCAAAGACATTATGAATCATGCACCTGATCAGTTTTCCCTCTTTGCATTGGCTGATAAAAAAAAAAAAAAAGCTCAGGGCCAAGTACCTCTAGCAAAAGTCTAGAGTACTCGTGGAATGCATATGACATACAAATATTAATTCTAGTTTCACTTTAGTTTGCCTATCTACCTTCCTTCTCCCCATCTTTAATTTCTGAACTCATTTTTTAACCTTGGTGTAATATATTTACCTTTGTTAACTACCTCAATTTGTGTGTGTCTATAAAACTATATAAGCTAGAAAAAAAATAAAAGGCAGCTTTCTTAGGGCAAATAGAATTTGAATAATTAAAATTCTAAATATTTTTAGTTCTAATATAAACAATTTTACCTTTTACGCAGATGCTTAAAGTAGATGATTATTTCATCTATTTAATCTTTTCTATTTGTATTATTTTATAGTTTTATTATTTGTTTCATCTATTTAATCTTTTTAACACTTAAACTGCTAAAAAGAAAAAAGAGAGAGATAAGAAATAAGATAGCCAAACAGCAAACAGGTTTAAAAGGAAAAAAAAAAAAAAAAAAACTTCACTAACTGCAAAATCAGACCCTAAAGAAAGGTTTTGAGATTTAAAGGGAAAAAAAAAAAAAGTTAACCAGTCTAGACAGTTAGCCTTATTAACAACATTTTTTTCTTTTTTTGGCCTCCAGGCCTTTCTATAAATCAATTCAAAATTTAGCAAGCTAAATAATGATTTTAACCTACTGCTTTAATGACATTAGTCTCCTCTGATCGGTTTGAAATACCCACCGCTGAAAATACTGTCAACCCCAGCCCTTTATTTTCTATCTCCCTACACATGCTTTTACAGCATCTAAGTGTAGTCAAACCTTTATAACATCCTATTTCGTAGCAGATACCTGTTTGTGCCTGCCCTGAACTGCTTCTTCCTAGCAGTAAGAGTGCAATTTTCCTTTAGAGAATGACACCTCTCCCAATCTCTATGTGGTTCAGATGGGGCTGACTTCACCTCCCCAACCACTGATCTTTTTTGGGCATATGACCCAGTTCTGGCCAACTGGAACACTACCACCTCCAGCACCCTAATTCCATTTCCCTGCCCAGACTATAGTGACTGATTCAGAATAAGCACATGACCAAGCCAAGGACTTTTGCCACAACTATTAAGACATTGGGGTTGCTAAAGTGGTAGAAAATACCTAAGAAGCTGCTGGTGGCCACCTTAAAGGAAGCTACATATAGGAGTGAGAATATTCTCACTCACATCTATATGTAGATGTGAGAACATTCATTACAGTTTGAACACCCACCTGCATCCAGGTGGGCATGAAGCAAGACTCCAGCACTATCCTTCCCTCATAGGCAAACCAAGTTCCCCTTTCTGCTTTTTGCTGGGTTTGGGCTGGGTTTCTTTTCTGTCGCATGCACTAAGAGTCTTAACCAGTATATATAGCAGGCTGTTTCACAAATCTGAAACGCTATTACCTCCATATTTAATGTATCAGAAACCATTTTATTCTCTCATAACTGGCTCAAATGCCATCTCCCTTATCGAGGCTGTCTTCATTCCAATCATAATTATCATCTCCTTTCTCCCTTTATATGTCTTACAGTAGTTATTATATCAATCTGCCTTGACCTCTCTCTTTCCTCTACAAATCTATATGATCCTTAAAGGCCATGACATGTCTTACCAATTATTTTATTTCTTCTTGTCTAAAAAAAAAAACAAATAAAATCTGTTGAGTTAAATTTTTATTCCATGCAGCACTCTGCCTAAAATATACAACATTGTCATCTTCTCTCATTACTTATATTTAAAAAAATCAATTCTTTACCTCCTATAAGACACACTTTCTTTTAGCAAAGAAATCCTATTCTAAGCATATTAGAGGTTTATAGCATACATACATCCCAAAACATAGATCCCACAACACCAATACTGAAATAATCCAGATCAACGAAAGAAATGTGTGTATTTCTTTCTCTCCATGATAAGAAATTTTACCACTTTTTTGTGTTAAAGTACTATTTTTATGAACCTCCTTTGGTTTGACAAACATGTCCAAAATAGTAAAGTTTACAGGTGGTATTAAAAATGGGAGGAGCTTTTAGAGATATTTAAACAAAATAACACAAAGGTACATCTCTGAGATAAAATTACTTTTCTATATAATTAAGTATATGATCATGATATTGGAACTTGAAAGTATATTTGACAAGAAATATGGATTTAGAATCACTAAAATTTCTTTATAATTAAAATGAACATTTGAATTAGAACATAACTACAACTATGAATGAAGATATAGAGAAAGATACAGGACTCTCAAAAAAATCAGAATTGAATAGTTCTAAGACTATTATAATTAAATTTCTCTCTAATCTTAGATCAATGTTTCTAGCTGTGGTAAAAGACAAGTTTCCCTCACCCCCCAAGACATCACAAATTAATATTTTGGTTAAAAATACACACACACATGCATATATATACACACGTTATATATACAATATATGAATTACTAGAAAAAATAATGATCATACACTTAGATAATGCAGAAATGTCAAAATGTTATCAACATTTACAAGTGCTTACTCTCAATTTCTGTACTTAAGTCATTGCAGTTCAGTAACAAATAGATCACAGACCCGGACCAGTCTGCAAACTACTCACTGAATAGCACTGCTTAGATAACTCATAAAGCTTCCTTGTGTCTCAGTGCCCTTATCTTGCGAGACTGCTCAGTTTAGTGACTGACATATAAGGAGAAAAAAAAAAATCCTACATGCCCTTACAAAGAAGCAGAGACGAATTCAAAGAAATAAATCAATCTTCTTGTTGAAAGCTAAACATAATAACCATTTTTCTAAGATGATCATCCGAGTCCCCCTTAAATCCTACCACTAAACATAGACAAAACGCAGCCCAAACAAGTCAGAAAATCAACAAAATAATCTTCTTAGACTTTATGTTCTCTGAAATAATTTGTTAAAGTGAAACTGACCTGAAGAAGAGCTATATGATCATACATTTATTTACATTTGTAATGTAACAAAACTTACTGCATTTACATTTCAAAAGGCATGGATAGAAATGAGAGGAGTGATATCATACACAGCTACACAAAGCAAGAATTCTTTTTATCATGATGTTAAAGGCTACAGAATTCAAGAATTTATTGAGCTTAAAAGGTACAGTAACAAAATTACTTTTTGTCATTTTTTTAATGCACTAAGCAACAATAACATTAAAGGTGGGCTAGACTATGTCCTTGTTTTAATTAGTATATTAATCTCACAATTCTTCAGAGTAAAAGACTCATTATTTTGAGAAATAACTTGGCCTCAAGTATGAACACTTTAAGAATCTTTAATTAGGTAATGTGTTCTTACACATGATACCAAAAGTGCAAGCAACAAAAGAAAACATAAACAAATTAGACTTTATCAAAATTAAAAACTTTTATGCTTCAAAGAACACCATCAAGAAAATGAAATTACTATCCATGGAACTGGAGAAAATATTTACAAATCGTATATCCAATAAGAGACTAGTAGCTAGAATATATGAAGAACTCTTAGAACTTAACAATAAAAAGACAGTCCAATTGAAAAATGGAAAAAGGATCGAAGCAGACATTCTTCAAAGATATACAAGTGGCCAATCATGAAAAGATGAGTGATATCATTTGTCATCAGAAAAATGCAAATCAAAACCACAATGAGATACCACTGAACACTGACAAGGGTAGTTAAAATACAGACAGACAACAAGTGTTGAAGAGGATATGGAGAAATGGAAACCTTCACACATTGCTGGTGGGAACATAAAATGATACAGTGCTTTGGAAAACAGTTCCTCAAAAAGTTAAACTTAGGGTTACTCTATGACCCAGCAATTCCACTCCTAGGTTCCTAACCAGGAGAAATGAAAATATATTCACATAAAAACTTGTACACACGTGTTCATTGTAGCATTTTAATAATAGCCAAAAAGAAGCAGCAACTCATATCCATCAAATGATAAATGGACAAACAAAATGTGGTATGTCCATAAAATCAAAGCACTACTGGGCTACAAAAAAGGAATGAAGCACTGATGTATGCTACAACATGGATGAACCTTGAAAACATTATGTTAAGTAAAAGAAGCCAGACACAGAAAGGCCATATATTATGTGAATCCATTTATATGAAATATCCAGATAAGGCAAATCGGTGGAGACAAAAAGTTCATTCATGATTGCCTCAGCCCATGAGACGGTGATGGGGGCAGAGTTGGGGAAAATGGGGAATGACTGTTCATGGAACAGAGTTTCTGCTTTGCAATAAAAATATTCTAAAACATTGACTGAGATGATGCTTACATAACTCTTTGCATATTTTAAAAACTACTGAATTGTATACTTTAAATGACTAAATTCTATGGTTAATTATACCTTAATAAAGCTATTATTATAAAAAGAATAAGAACCCTAGACTCTACCCCCAAACTGTTGAACGCTGTAAAACCAAAGTCATCCTTTATCCCAGTAAGTGCATATGTCTCAAAAGCCATAATTTCAGAAGGTTTTATAAAGGAATTGCTTTAATTTTACCCCTAATTCTGTACAACAAGTTGCTTCTCATAGGGAGAGAAAAGCTCCTCAAGAAAATAATTTGCTCAAGTTGATTCTTCCACCTTCCTTACAGAGACATCTTCTTCAGTAGTATCTATATTATTTTAAAATCTGTATCATGCTGTATCCATTCTTCCCTCCAGTATTGAAGCAAGAACCCTGGTATCAACTCTCAGTTTGAAAAAATGCTTTGGTAAACAAATAACAAATACTGTATTCCATGTGTAATCTTGTAAAAATAAAAATAATTTTTGCCTTAATCCACTCTGGGTTTATTTACTAACAGAGCATTTATTTGTTACTAATGACTCTCCAACCCTGAATTTTGAGTTGTTTGCATTCCTCTTTCTGTGTAGACCTGTTTTTGTCTTCAACATTAACCATTTGGCTCTTGAATGAGACTAATGAGACATTAATTTGTATCCTTGTTTCTTAACAATTTTGGGCCACTTTGTTGCCCAGTCTTTTTCATATACAGTTTTATAAGTCTTCTAATAGAGTTTAAACTCATTTAAATACTCTCAAAATTTTGCAAATTTTTTAGTCACTGGCTATTGAGCTCGGGTATAAAATGAGTGACTCCTTTCATGGGCTCATGATGTCAATCCACAAATTTTTTCCAGGTATAAAACTTCTTTATTTTCATATTCTCATTATTTACTCAATAGAGAAAAGCTAAGGCACAGAGAGGTAGAATGGCTTTGGGAAACAGCATAAATTCCCTACAGAAAAGTAGTTTTCAATAGAGAATACTCAATATAAAAAATGATCATGTATTTTGAATGTCTAAAACTTCCAACTGCAAATCCTACAAAATCCACCTTAGCCAGTGAGACAGAAGAGCTATCTTGGACTATAGCTGGGTCAAACACAGAAAGAAACATTTATTTAAGGTAATCCCCAAAATAAGCTAGATAACAATAATACCTTGCATTCAGTACATCCTTATGATGGGCCAGGAAGTATTCTAACCATTTTATGTGCTTTATCCTGTTCAATCCTCATAATAGCCATAGGGTAGGGGTGGTGTATTTATCCTCATTCATAGATGAAGAAACTCAAATAAGTGAAGCAACTTGCCAGAGGTCACGGAGATAAGTAATGAAGAGGCCAACATTTGTACCCAGGCAGTATCATCATTGTAGAACCTGTTCCAATTACTATGTTTCATTTTTAGGGTGACTGAAGTAGGTCTCACCCCATATTTGCCCCAAAAGGAAGGAAACTAGAAAGAAGAAGGCAAGCTAAGGCTCACTTAAGCTCTTTTCATATATTTCTAGATAACTACTAGTTTGCTGCAAGTAGAGAGACGGGTGGTAAAGAGGGTCACACATTCAAGAACAGTAGTCAAAGCAGCTAGAACCACTGGGTCCATCTTCCAAAGTGGCTGGTGGTAAAGGCATCTGTGCTCAAACTAAATCCCAAATCTACTCTCTAAACAGAGTGCACCAGCTCTGAGGTCAGCTCGCAGGGAAGACCGTGAACCTGGGAGAGAAGCTGAGCAGAGCTTCAACAGTTCCAGACTGCCCCACTCAACACCAAAAAAGGATGCAAGGGGTTAAAAAAAACTGTTAACTAGACATGAAATGAAAGCACTTATTTTGACAGCTGTGGGGGTCCCGGGCTGCCTCTTCGCTCCTCACTGGGATGCCTGGTAAGCGGGCTGCCTCCGAGCAGGCCCGACCCACTCTGCTCACAGCCCCCGTCACACCTTCAGTGACGGGGAAGTCCTCAGGGCATGCAACAACAAAGGAACCCAGGCAATGTGTTCAACCGAGTCCTTCACTCATGGGCATGAATCAACAGCCAGGGCTCTACAGACATTTGAGGAAGACCAATAAACAGGAATGAAAAGGACCAATGTCTAAAATCCAACTTGTAGACAAAGCACAGTCAACTAAGAGTTAGAGGTAGAGCATCTAACACAAGTGTGATAAACCTTCATACAAAAATAATTTAATTAACGAAATCGGAGTTGAGGAGTGGGAAGAGAGAGGGAAGGCACACTAATTTGTACGTATTTTATAACAAAGTCAATGGGCACTGTCTGAGGTTGGCACACTTCAAAATAAGAACATTACTTAAGTCAAAAGCAAATACAAAACGAACTAAAAATAAAAGAACACAAAATCAGGACGTAGAAGTGGGACAGGCTATGTGAGGAACCACACGCATGAGTAAAGAGGGAGTCAAGAGACACTGCTCAAGGTTGATCAAACAAGAACTAGAAAGACAGTGTCCAAATTTATTACGGTAACTACAGAAGAAACTGCACCAGGTGGCTGCCTGTGGGAAGAAGACTTAGGGGTTAAGGTCTGGCAGAAAAGAAGGCTTTACCTTTTATTGAATACTCTTCTGTTCTTTTTACTTTTTAACCATAGGCACATCTCTTGTAATTAGACAAAGAAACTAGTCTAATTTTGAAGTAGCATGGCACAGAAAGACCAGAGAAGTTGCAGCTGGCTACTTATGCGCTGACGTCCTGGTCAAGAGACCTGAACCTTTCTGAGGCTCAGTCTCCACAGGAGCGAAACAGGGGAGATGTCTCCCTCATTGTTGCATCCCCTTCCCATCCTTGAAGATGCTACCCCAGCCACCAGCACGGCTACCTCTAAGGTCTCCGTCTCAAAGGAAGGAAGCTCTCCTCAAAATCCTGTGCCAAGCTAGCATGCCTGTCCCTACAGTCAAACGGGTCATCCCAGTAGTTAAAGAACCTTTGCTTTTCAATAGTCAAACACTAAATTCACACTTTTGCTCAAACAGTATTAACACTGCAAACAGGAAATACAACTGAGAACAGGAAATACAACTAAGAACAGGAAGCTATACATTGCAACTTCTCCAAATAAAGACCAGAGGCCAAATCCACCTATATACAGCAAGAAAGAGAAATCTGTTATGTGCCTACATCTTATGAGATATGATACTCTGCAACAGCCGAAAACACCTTTCCACTGGCCTAGGGCTGATACCTAAGATCTCTGAGTGGGGCTTGAACTCCCTTGCATTAGGGCATTGCCCCTAATGCTCTGCAAATATTTCTGGGAGTAATTTGTCAGAGCCTTTCCAATGCACTTAGCCCTGAGTTTGAGTTGCAAGGGAAGAGACATTGAAAACAGGTTAAAAAAATGGGACAACTACCCACAGACAGCAGTCTCCCTGTGCAGTCAAGGAGGCCACAGCTTTAGGGACCACAGAAGAGTGTTGGAAGTTAAAGTAGGTTTACACATAGAAGGATGTTTGTTACCTACTTCAAGGCACTGCCTGGTTCCATGCCTGGTCACACATCTGCACAGTCAGCCCAAGTGCGACCACATGGTCTGGCTCATTCTTCTCTTCAGCTGCAAGGCCCAATATGATAAATGCCTCTAGGACAGGGCTTCTCAAACTTTTATGTGTATCTGGGGATCTTGTTAAAATGCTAATTCAGACTCAGCAGGTCTGGGTGGGAACAGAGATGCAGCATTTCTAACAAGCTCCCAGGTGACATCCATGCTGTTGGTCTGCCTGCCAACCATACTTTGGGTAGAAGGGAGCTAGAAAAACCATTCCTTTTCAATGCAGTGTCCACTCCTCTAACCCTGGCTCATTTGGTTCAGTCCCTGAACCAAAAGCAACAGTATCCTAGCTGGGGAAGAGGCAACATATAGTGGTTTTGAGGGCAGAGCATTGTCCTTAGAGTCACACAGACATGAATTCAAATTTCAGTCGTGTCACATAGTAGCTACGTGACCTTGGGCAAATCATTTAAACTCCTCTATCCCTGAGATTCTTCAACTGTCAAACAGTGGAAATATCTACCTCACAGAGAAGCTGTCAACATTAAAAATAAATAATGCAGCAGCAGAGCATTTAGCTTGCTGCCTTAATTCATCTCACGTTTAAACTGCCAGGACGACCTCCCTCTAATCTGTATCCATCATATCAGTACATTGCTTCAGGAACTTCTTGGTGACTGCCAAATCAAAGGGAAACTCCAGCCTGCACTCAGTATTCCTGCCCACTATGCACGGACCTCTCAGATCCCTCCCACTCCTTCCTGTTCAGCATCACCTCTGGTTATTACCCCCTCTCCAGGCAAATCACCTCTGTGTCACCATAAATTTACTAATTCTGAAATGTGGACACAAGCATTTAGAGATCGAAGCAAACTTCTAAGCAATCGCCTGGTCCAAACTCTTCATTTCACAAGCCAGAAAATAAAATCCAGAGAGGTTAAGTGACTCAGCCTTGATAACAAAATTATTACCACTCGGTATGAAACCTGGTTTGTGGATTTCCACTTCAAATGTTATTTTCTGTATCTTTTCCCATCTTCTCTCCAGCAAATCTCAGAAACCATGGAAAATTCAGTTAAATAAAAGCTATTCCCCATCCCACCCCAATTTACTCCACAACTTCTCAGACGGTAGTTTATGCTTTGGTTTATTCGACGTGATGCCAAAACATATGACTGACTCAGTCAACAAATTAAGAAAGAAAATCAATGCAATCAATTATTGCCTTGGTATAGACCAAATCAATTACTATAACACATACTAGTTACTATTTTTGAAATCTGTCTTGCTAAAA
This sequence comes from Macroglossus sobrinus, assembly GCA_004027375.1. Lineage (NCBI taxonomy): Eukaryota > Metazoa > Chordata > Mammalia > Chiroptera > Pteropodidae > Macroglossus > Macroglossus sobrinus. Next base: position 144,645 of record PVKZ01000942.1, read on the forward strand.
CTTAGATTGCTAATTATCTTATTTTAGGTGATTGACTTCTTTCCATCTAAATTACATCTCTTGAAAATAGTAACTTTATCTTATTCATCATTGAATTCCCCACTGCTCTGACAAGGCATCTTGCTCCCTTCTTCATATACTCTGTATATAACTGCTAATTTACTGTATTAAAGGTGCATTATTTTTCATAATGTTGAGTTTTATTACCTTTGTAATATTTCTCATCCAACCTACTTTGTTATAGTCTTATTTGCTCATATTGTTTTATTTTGATATATTTTCCCATTTGATGGCAAAAAACTTAGGAAGATGATTCTCAATGGCTATGTGTTTTTATTTATTCATATATAGCTTTGTAGCACAAAAATATTTCACATCTGTGTACTTTATATCTCCAATCACACAACATATATCTTGAGTGTTAAAAACATGTGTTCTACTTTTTATCATTTCCCCAAACTATAATCTCTCATTTCTACTAAAGTACTTGAAGCTATGCTATACACATTACAGAAGGACTAAGAGAATCATTGTTCTTACACTGCTGTAACACACACAAGCTAGCAACTGATATATTGAAATTTTTAAACAGTAAAAAAAAGCCCAATAATGATATATGCTATACACACAAAGATATGTGCAAGTTGCACACTACTATTAATTCTCAGAATAATATAAAAAATATGATTTTAAGTATTAAAAAACCATATTATACCATTATAGAAAAACACTTGCATTGTGTAAGTTCATTATTTACAGGCATCTTGGAGATAATCCTTTTTAAAGCAATCCTTTGGAATAAGTGATTTGTATATTTTATAAATCCAAATTTTCATATACAAGATTTTCTTAAAGAAAAGTACACAAAAAAAGAAAATCATTATTTACTATTATACACTATGATGAAAACAGCTTTTTTCTTAATCTCCAAGCTTTAAAAAATAGTTCCATTCCTAAACCAATATTTTTTACATGAATCTATGTCCTTGAAATACCTACAGTTTTCAGTAACCTATGTTACTTGGGAATTTTTAGTTAGGAAGATACCTGCACAAAAAGTGACTGCTTTACCTCTTTAGCTTCATTTTAACCTTCTGATATTCACACCCTAGAGGTTCCAGATTCTTATCCACAAAGTGATTATGGTCTAGGACTGAATCAGATTTGTAACAAATGTCCACTGGGATCCTTCGACCTATCATCGACGGGCAGAACCGATATGTCTTCCAGCTCACTAAATCCTTTCCCCTGACCTATCCACAGTGTTACATGGTTACAAGCTTTCTTTTGAAAATGATAAAAATGAATAAAAGAACGGTTTCAAAAGAAAAAAATGAAAACCCAAGTCATTATATAGCATCAAAAGGCCACCCTGAATCTACCACCTTATGCCCAAAGAAACATCCTCATGTGTACAGTATGGACTATCCTTCTTTAAGATTTTGAGTTTCATTATCTCTAATTTTATCTGATTACTGACATGCTCCATTTATATTAACACTTCAATATATCCAGACACACAATGGTGTAAAATTTCTCACAGTGATCTATAATTGTCTAGAACCCTTTGTGATTTGCCTTAAATTTTCCAAAAAAAAATAAAGCACAAATCTAATAAAATGAAATCTCTGATTTTGTAATAAATATTACCATATCAAAATAAAATTAACAGCAAACATTGATAAATAAAATACACACTAATTTAGCATGTCATCTTCTCCTTTTTTGCTTCTGGTCTTAAAATCCATTTCTCCTCAAAAAAATAAATAAATAAATAAAAAGCATATCCAAAGAGAGAGAACAAAAAATTACAAAGTACAATATTTTTTAAGCTACGAACTGTACAAAAATCTGTCACCATCTATGTTACAATTCTAGTCATCAATAAGGTACTTTTTTTCAATGCACTACTCGAAAATCAATTATATCAACTCTTTTGTATAGAGAAGCAGCACACCTTTCAGACAACTGGTATTAATGAGTAGACATGACTATAGAATCTCCATCTGTTTCTCTGACAAAGCTGTGGCTACTCTAGTCTCTCATTGAAATTCCATTAATCTGGTGTACCAAGGTCCAATGCGAAAATCAAAACTCCATCTAACCCTTTATCAGCTCACAATAACCTACAAGTGAACTCTGCCTGTTAGCATGCAGCAAGTTATGATTTTGCTATCAATCAGGCAGTTGGCCAATGGAGGGAAAAAAAAGGCAGGCTGGAAACAGCATGTCTGGCAGGGCTGGGAGACTTTGTTTTTGTTTTCTGTTTTTATCCTCTTTCGATTTCTATAGGGTGTCTGGACCTTGTGAGATTATGCATTATTCTCCTTGGCTGTGATTTAATTGCTACCAGCAATCAAGTCGAAGCATCACTGAAGTGTGCTTGAATTTCATTAGAAGATATAACTTATGCTACTTTCCTACAGTACCTAATAAACCATAAAGAAACCAAAACACATATGGCTTGAGGGAATAACTGGAAAATTAGGTAGCCATTTGGGAACTGAGTGAACTTTTGAACCAGAGGAACAGAGAAAAAGAAATATTAAAAGATAGACAGACTTAGAATGCACACAGAGATGTGCAGGTTTGACCTTTTCAGTACCTTGAAATTACATTAGCATTATGAAAAATACATATCATATTTAGAGTTTATAATCCATCAAAGTTCAGATACTTTGTTAGTGCCTACCATAAGGTAAAAGTCAAAAGGACAAAACAACAATCTGATTTGACAAAAGGCCTTTGGGTGACCTGTGCTAATTTAGTTATACTTATTGTTAAATGCATTATCTTTTTATAATTAATATGTCATTAGGCTGAAGTCACATAATGAAGGAAAATTTATTCAGCAAAGGAAAGAACAGATACAAAATCTAAGCTGCAGGAAGGAATACTGATATGACTAGATGATATTTCAGAGTAGGAATTAAAGGTCCAAGTCTTAAAATTAATTCATAATATTCTTAGAAAATATAAAACTATCAAAATGATAATACTTACACACCAAAAATGAATAATAAAAGTTAAATCTTCAATCCGCTTAAGAATTGCTTACATGAACACTAATGGAAATGCACCAATATTTAATAAAAAATAAATTTTAAACATGTTATTAAATAATACTGAAATATTGATAAATTAACCTTTTCACAATAAATCTTTTTCATGTTATTAATGTATTTCCTGTCTATTTGGTTATGAAAATAAACATATGATAAATTATTTATTCGTAAAAAAGAAAACATAATAATCATGTAAATGCATGATAATGTAATAACAATTCACTTTCCCTAACAAAGCACTGGCTCTCATAGATTTTAATTGTTGGATTTCTTAAGTTGCAATTTTTTTTAAGAATGCACATAATGTTCCCTGGTACCTCAAAATATTTATGCTATTTTTAGAAATCTCAAGTATATATTCTATGAATATATTCTATGTGTGTGTATATGTATATTTATATGCTGCTGAATATATATATTCTGTCTCTGTATATGTATACAGACACACACACTAACTTCTATCTGCCAACATTTTAAAGAGAAGCAAAACAAATTATTGTAATGTGTCTGAAAAATAGTTCCTCAAGCAATAATTCACTGTTTACCTAAAAATATTAATTTATAGTTTATAAAATACTTTCAAGTAGAAATGCTTTTGAAGATCAGGTTAGAAAGGTTAATGCTCTCTTCTGCATAGTAGGTGTAACTGAAGAAAAATGAGCATCTTTTTTAAAAAATAGAAAATAGAAGAGAAAGAAATCTCTTCCTTTAAAAACAGGAATTAAGTATTTGCCAAAATGTAAAATTCAACATAAAATGGATATGATTATTATTGCTACACATTGTACAAAGTTCTGAATATAAAGAAAAGATTGTGTTGTTCTGAATCAGTGGTTAGGATGTTTATCACTTATGCATGGCCTTGACTTATCCCTGTTCTGCAATAGACATAATTTTATACCTCATAAAAGCAATTTATGTTTCCAAAGGGAATAATCTGGATAACATAAAATGTGGAGTGCTCTGTTGCAGGAAGCATATTTTCATTCAGCAGTTGTATTTAGAGATGGAACTGCACAGTTTGATCATCATATAGTGGCAGAAAGCATTATTCATTTCTACGTCTATGTGAAACTTTGAGTGCCACAAATTAATATGCATGGCTAATTTATCGATACACATTCTTAATTTATAACTACATATCACCCTTACAAGGGCTCTATAATGCAGATGCACTCAACTGCCTATAACAGAGAAAGTACACAGTACACTAAAAACACATTTCGTAACTTTGGCAAGTTTTTAAAAATTACTCAGATAAACAATCAACTTTACTGCTAACTCAATTAATACAAAGGACTATAATATAACTGCATAATGTCGGCCATTTTTAGGTGACAATCAGAAAAATGAAAATGTGCATTAAAAGAAGCATTTGATGAAAACCTGTCTCAATGTAAGAAACAATGTAGAAATAATTGATTTAATATTTTATGAACTCATTATATATGATGTTTGCAGGAAAAAAAGATCAAAACCCTTTTCATTATTTACAAAATAAATAATACAACAAGCCATTAGCAGCATAGTAAAATTAAGCAAGAATCTGATAATATTAAATTAACCAACAAACTTACTAATAATATTCATACAGTGATACGAGCACTCTTCTAAAAATTCTAGTAAAAACTATTTTCCAGGAGAAGAAGGAACTACATACTTAGGAAAACCACTAGAGAGAGCTCTTCTGTTCCTTAAAAGGTTCTGGTAAAGATAAGTTAACTGAAGCCTCTGCATTTATCTGCTTTCTGACAAGACCACCACCTCTACATACTGCATTGTTTTGTGTTAGAGTGTCAAGAGGTATATTCTATGGGAAGATACCACATACCATCAGAGGGGCCTTCATCATCTTTATCATATCTTTCAGAGGCTAAAGAAATAGTGTCTGGAGGCCCAGTAAAAGGGTCATCATAGTCTGTCCCATCTTCTGTATCACCTATAAAAGAATCAGAGAAAAGCCTTTCATAATTTAGCCATCTTAAAAAAGTTACTTTTTCAGAAGAGGTAAATTTTCCTATCAAATTCAGTCAGTTCTATTTTAACGTATAACCGCTATAATTTAGATACAGTTTTTGAAGGTCAGTATGCACCTGCTTATTTCTGGTACAAAAAAGTACAAATTCTAAAATTTATGATAGTCTCTACAAAGATAAAGACCAAAAAAGTAAAAGCAAGGTAAAACAATGTATATCTAAAATAAGCAAACAAACAAAACCAAAATAATGACACACACACACAAAAAAACCCACCATGGGAAGCACAACTGAGAAAATAATTCAATTTACCTACAGGTATTTAAAAAATTATGATAAGAAATTGATCATTCAAAGCCATATGAACATGTTCTCATTAAAAATGACAGGATAACATTAAAGTAGATTAAAAATGGTATTACTGAATGAAAACTGAAGGTGTCTAGTTTGTAAATAACCTTGTTTGAATTTAAAAGGTTTATATAAGTTTTAAAGCAGCTTTTCCCATAAAGGATTCTTGTTCTTGAAATGAAATTGAGTATTTGTAATCTATTGTAAAATGTTCCAACCAGTTTTAATGTCCTAGCCAGTTTTCTACATGATTTACAAATCCTAGGATGGATGGATGGATGGATGGATGGATGGATGGATGGATGGATGGATGGTTGGTTGGTTTGAAGTCATTTAATCCCCACAGTTAAATCTTGTGGTTTGGGTTTTTCCCACATACTCATTTAGAATAATTTTCTTTTTGAGAAAAGAGTGAATTAAATATTTGCTAGCTGAGTTATAAATAAACACTCATATTTCACCTATATTCAACAACAAAGAAAAATATATACTTAATACTAGATCAATTATCTAACTTTACAATTCTAGTTACCTGCTAACAATTCAAGAGAAAACCAGCCCCCTTAGGGATTACCCAAAAAATATGGCTAAAACCTTCACAGGACTCCTAGAGTACCTACAGTGTTACTTTTAGATCATAGTTGCTGAGTAGATCCAAATTAAAGCTCCTAGTCTCTCCAAAAGGATATCTGTATCCTCTGACACCCATTTGATGGGTAGCACCCTACTTTTCACCATGTTTTTGGTAGAGAAAAGAGCCTCTTTCAAGACAACATTATCAAAGTAATAAAGAATCAATATTCATCTCTACTTCCTTATAATTGTAATAGTTCATCAGCATTTGTCATCCTTATCCTGAAAGGAAAGATGGGAATATCTCCCATCAAGACAATAAGAGCAGAAGAGAAAACTATTATTGTTCTTAGAGATCCAACTACTAGGTGCACACATACATAATAATGTATCTTCCTCATTTAAAATTCCAAGGAACACATACAAATACTACTCATTCCTCAGATCTTAATTTCTCTTTCTTATGAGATATTCAAAGGATTTTTCAGAACATTCAATGATCCCTTGAAATATTGCTTTTATGGAAAGAACAATGCTCTAATTTAAAACATGAGATGAGAGAGAATCTCAAAAAGTGCTAGTAAAAATACGTTTCGACATGGAATGATGGCTCACTGAATATGTAGTAGTAAAGACCACAAAATTCTCAGTTGCTCTTAGTTGTAAGAGTATCCTTATATCCTTAATAGTTTTTTATAAAGCAAGTCTTAAGGGTATTTCATATCATGAGGTATAAAATAAATCTTGCTATAAAAAAAAGTATTAGGATACTTCAAATACATCGCCAGAACCTACCACTTAACATATTAAACTATTATAAATATAAAAATACAATAAAACCAATAAATATATTAAAAATTTTTTGAAAAATATTCAGATACTCAGGCTTAAATCAATTAAACTCTATGTGGAAATAAGCAGAAATAAATAAAACTTTAAAAGTTTTGAAAATCAGAATTAGTTTTTTATCCTTTGACAATATCCACTATGTATTTTATATGTATGTCCATGTATATATACACACATGCACACACCAATCTATATTTACATAGCAAAATATCATTATTAGAGTTATAAATTCAGTAATACTTAGTATGAATTAAAAACATTGGTCATCCACATGCTAAAAACCTCTGTGGTTTTTGTTTTTTCAAAAAAAAATGTTTGGATTTATCTTCAACTTACCCATTCTAAGAACTGCAGCTCATTTCAAATATATTTTTTAAAAAATCAGTGCGGTATTTATATTTATCTAAGACAAAAGAAGTTAAGTACTGCTACTAGACTCATTTCTTCCTTTTTTTAAAGATTTCTTTGAATTAACTCAGCAAGTAAAGAAAAATCTCTGTGGAATTTCACAGGGTTATTCCCTTTTTAACCCACATTAAGTTGAAGGGACACATCATTTTTCAAAATGGTCTTCTTCGTTTTACTGTTGTTCCAGTGATGATCCATCCCTTTATCCATCCCTTTCCCTCCCTCCCTAATTATTTTTTTCAGCCCAATAAAGAGCTGCTGTGTTATAACGAGCTTTAATTAAACACAGGGGTCGCTGTTGAGTAGTGCAAAGCAATTTTTTTTTTTCTCCCCAGGGACTGAGTATTTGCAGCTATACCTGCAAAGACTTCTGTAAATTAAAAGGAAAATGTTCAACTTGTGTTTATGTAATAGAAAACTGAACTCCAAAGCAACGATGGGCATCAGGTAAACGTATCCAATACAATTTACAGACATAATTGAAAGCATTACAGCCTAATCAGACATCTAAAAGAAAAGCATGCTCAAATGAAATGTCTACAGAATCATTAGTTGGCAGCCATTCTATTACAATCACACATAATGTCAGTGGTGCCTTGAGCCTGTGCCAATGACAACAGCATAAATTTTGCATCTCATTTCTGTGGTCATAAAATTAATGATCAGTTTAAAAATACTTCTTTGTTAAAGTTATTGCGCAAAGAAAAGACATGAATGTGTCCCTGTTATGTACTCAGAAGGATAATTATGGGGTTGTTGCTCATTAATACTGTTTCTTGTTTCCTTAGAAAAGCATTTGATTTATCCCACAACTTTCAAAAGTTTAATTAACGATACAAAGTTAACAGTCTAAAAGACAACGATCTGAGACTTCTCTTCCCACATTCAGTGGCAACTTAAATATCACAGCACAACCAAGGCTTGATTGTACTACAGCAGCGTATTGCTCTGAAAAACATTCTTAAATTTAAAATAGTTGGGTCTAAATCACAATTTTCCCTTCTATTTTATATGGCTCATCATCAATTAACATTTTCCTAAATGCCTAGAGTTGAAGCCCACCAGCAACTGAACCATCATGATCTCTACCACAATGGAAGTTCATTTAATCAATTTACTGTTTATTTTGTCAGAGTCCTGTTTTAAACACGCTCAGGTAAACATTAAACTAAATGGTATACCTAAAATTTAGATGATAACCATTGCCTTAGAGGATGAAAGACAAACTTGAAAGGAAAAACTACTTGAGTGAAAACAAATTAATTTCTAATTCTCTATTCTGTTTATGTGTCCAAACTAATTTCTCAAATAATAATATACAGCTAAATAGACAAGCATTTAACTTGTCATTTCTTCCCCTTCCTTTTTTACTTTTTCAATTAGAGTTGACATTCAATATTATTTGATATTAGTTTCAGGTATGCAGCATAGTGGTTAGACATTTATCTAATTTACAAAGTGATCTCCCAGATAAGTCTAGTACCCACCTGGCACCATACATAGTTATTACAACATTATTGACTATATTCCCTATACTGTACTATATGTCATTTCTTAAGGGACTCTGTAATTTAATTCTAAAACTCTGAAAGGTTTAGCTCACCACAAATAAGAAGATTCTCTTCATAATTCTTCTACTGTAGGGAGATAATTTATGGTGTGCAAATACAAGGCAGAGTTTTAAAACAAGCATTTAAAACAAATGCTTTAAAACATTTCTCAAGCACTACCTCTGAAATATACTTCGACTACTTCAGGCCCCATAATCTCAAATATGCTTAACACATTTTTACAAAGCCAGAGGTGGGGGTTAGGGGGAGCTGCAAGATATCTGCTCAGATTTCTTTGGGGAACTAACTTTCAACAGAACATACACTATGTTAGGAAGGGTAAAGGAAAGGAAATTAAATGTCATCCAAACTTCTGACTTTTCTGCTGTTCTTAAGGATTCCATCAGAACAAACTAAAAGGGGTCCCTTCTTACCTAACAATCCTATTATTTTAAAAAGTAGTTTAGTCCATTAATAAAAACTTAATACAAATGAGGTCAAAGGAAATTGCTAAGTAAATCTATGCATATTTAACAATATCAATGATGTCTCAAGGAAAAAATCTATTAAATATTTTTAATTAGATAAAAATATTTTAAAGGAGAAAATGAAAGCTGTTTAGTTATGGTATCTAAAGGAAATTGAAAGTAATATATTCATATTTTTAAAGCTGTAGATACTAATATTTCACGAATTTAAAAAATATTCTCTTGAAATATTTCTCATGCTATATGCATGCCCTTCTTTTAACACTTCATAATTTCTTCAAAAAACATTTGAAAACTAAATTATCAGTCAAGATTTACTTAAATTCCCTTGCTAAATGAAGTTAAATCTAAGAAGACACATTAATATATTTATTGAACACCTGCTAAGTGTCATGCATAGGTATCTTCACATTATCTTAATGATTCTATATAGAAATTAAGCACACCTAAATTATCACTAGAGTAAAACGATTAATAGAAGGGCAAGATACAACTATAAGTAAAGCTTTTTAAATCATGTGCCTAATATACATTAGAATATTCTATTTTTTATTCAGTTAATAACAGTCTTTACTCAATTAGTAACATTTTCATTACAAAAATATTTATGTCAAGTCATATTTAAGAGACCTACGACCTTGTTCCATAACAGAGAACAAATTCTAAAATAATCATAATTCTATTCTAAAATAATTCTAAATGAGCATAATTCTAGTGCATAAAGCTTATATTCAGGAGTAGTGTATATTATGTGGCTAGACAGTATTCTAGGGTGAGACAGTTATTCTGTCAAATACAATATTTGAAGGATTTAAGAAGGAATTCTTTATTTTAGATAGAATAAGCAATATTTCAAATGAATGACAGGGACTAGACTAAGCAAGATGAATCCTTGTTGCTGAGATCAAAATCTTTGTGTATAGCAAAATCAACAAATTTAGAAAACCAACTGATTATTCATTATAAAGTAACAATTTCTCAGACTTCCTCAATGGTGAATCACAAACTTAAGGATATAAAGAGACAAAAATGAGGATCTTCATAAATTAAAGAAATGTAAAGGGAAGTATTAAGACCTCATATCGCCATGTAAATGAATATAAATATAACAAGATGAAAATTAACTTAATGGACAAGCTTCACTATTAAGGACCCACTGTAATAAAATAAGTTTCTACCAATGCAAACTATTCTCATCCACCCCTCCCCCAAAATAGAAAATTTTTTAACTCTTCTAAGGTCTGTGCAGCTTAGTGTTTCAACAATCGTATCAATTCAAATAATTTTAAGAACTGAAATACTTCAAACTGTAAACCTTGTATTGTTCAGTCACACAAGGTGGGGTAGTACCTACAGTGTAAGAGAGGAGGAGACGTGGATGAGGATGTAGGGAGGGCTAAGAGACAGCTGTGTACCTTAAAGAAAGTAATGACCGACTTAACAGAAATGAATAAATCTGAATTAATTCATTTTGTTTAAAAACTCTCTACCTGATCCTTTTTCTTCCCACTAATGATATTAAGATGGTACTTAACTATCATTTCAAGAAGAAAAAAAAAAAAGTATGTGAAACAAATAGGAGTCCAAAGGTAAAAAGGAGAAAAACAGCCTCTGTTTATTTCATTGCGACCCCATAGTGACCTGAGGAGGGGGAAGGGAGAGAGTGTGGGAGAGAGGGAGGGAGAGGGAGGGGACAGGCAGGGACGGGGGCAGCAGAGGGGAGGAGGAAGAAAGAGAAAACAGCCAAAAGGAATCTGTCCAGGTCTCATTGGATGAAGACAATCCAAAACCCCAAAAAAAAATTGTATAGAAAAGAAAAAAGAAAAAAGCAGCACTATCAAAACATACATGGATGCACTGAATTTACTCAGTGTAGAATCCAATCATTAATAAATTCCTATTTTTGAAAAAAGATGCATCTTTAATAATTACTTTGCAGCTATTAAGTGTGCACTAATTTCCTTTTACTATTTCTAACAGACTACAGCATGGTCCTTTTAGAACAAAGCCAAATATAATTTGAGGGTAAATGGCATAAAATTACTCAGTTTCTCATATTTCTCCAAGGTATACATCTAATTTATCCACAGGCTTACTTCTGAGCAGGACTCTTGGTGATTAGTTAACTCAATACAGCAGTATTGAACTACAAAATAACTTATTCAGAGGAAAATGATTATAGGGAATCTCTGAATTCTATGTTATTTGAATTCTTATTCTAGGCTCATTTTTCAATTTCTATCAAATATATATAAATTTCCATTCTCTTCAGAGACAGAGAATGCATTTCAGTAATGTAATTTTAATTTCCACACACCTGAACAAGTCCTAAACTGGAATACCAAAGGGAAAGTTCCTATTACTGAATCATATGCAATCATATAGTGACTTCATATTATCATGCTTTCTTAGGTTAAAAATTTTAATACATAAATAATTAAATCACAATGAGAGTTTGATAAATAATCACTGGGACAAAATATGCCTTTTAAGAAGAGAGGCAGAATCTAATATTCCTCTATAAAGAGTGCACTACATAAAAGTTATCGTAATTAAAATATATAAATTCATTACTTCTATATCCAACTAATCAAAATGCAACATGATTAATCCCATAGGTTAAGGTTCACTGTAGACTATAAAGAAATGGGTATTCACGAGGAGAATTTCCTGTTCTTCTCTTTATTCAATAGTGTTAAAAATATTAATACAAAACAAAAACTCTTCTCATTCTCTCCAGTCACAATGATCTTAATGATTTACTGTAAAAAGTCTCTATGGTTTCCTTTTAACTGTGTAATTTCTGGCTTATTTGGCTAAGTACTTGGTTTACTGAAACTGTCACTACCCTCTCGCTTATCAGCTGGCAGAGATATGAACTACTTTGTGTTGTCTGCTAACCCCAATCAGAAGATACCATACTGTTTTCCCCCAAATCCAGATCCTAGCTCCACATAGGTTAACTGACCTCATGTTGTGACCCTCATACCAGCATTCACAGGCTTCAGGTCATGACCTATGAATTAGCATCATGGAATTAAGGGCCATACCCAGTTTCTCTTATAGAACTGAAGACGTGAAATAGTAGGAACTTCCTATGCCTTTCCTGATCTGGTTTTCAGTCTGCTCAGCAGCTGCCTCTCAAAACTATAGGCAATCAAATTACCAGCACTCTCATAGATTTCAAAAAATATTTCTATGGCATACATTTATTCATATCCAAAGAGTCACAAGGATAATAAAAACTAGCACTTGAAAAAAAATTTTACTCATATCCTCAAACAAAAATTGATCTTGTTTTTAAAACAATTATCCTTTAGAAATATTCCCTAAGAGCACCCAACCACAGGGCCCCCTGCTCCTATCACTGTTACAAAACCATCTCTGTCACGTTAAATGGTGTTGGGTTGGTATCCCACCTCTGCTTCATCAAACTATTCCATGTGTAACAGCGAGTATATACCTTTCTTAACAAATTTCTGCCACAAAGTACTCTAAGAAACATAAAGCCTAAGAAGGCTAAACGAAGACAATTACTTCATCAAAAGATTGTGCAGAATAGATTCTGGATATGCTTTTTAATTTTTTTCTCAGTAGGGGGAGCTAGCACTCTCATCTTGAAAGTCTAAGTATGCAAGTCAGATATTTAAATTTTGATTCCAACTATCACATTTCAGTATGTGTTAGATTATCCTATTGAAAAATCTCCAGAAGGAAAAAAACTTCCAAGTTTGACAAACTTGAAAATTTACCTTTGTCTTGAAATTCCTGAAGATACCTGCAAAATAAAACAACATCATATTTTTAAACGAGGGTGACAAATCAAAACAAGGTCCCACCCGTGGCAGAAATTCATATCTATTTTAAAATCTATATTATAAACATACATTAAAAAACTACTTTCTATCCTGAAATGACAATACCAAAGGTTTATGAATTTATAATAAAAGTATTTTTAAAAACAAAAGTTACAGTAGTAAAATCAAAATTTATCTTAAATACCTACAACTTACATTCATTCGTTTCAGTATCTCGAGGTTATTTTCCATTTTTACATTAACATTCTCAACCTAATTATGTTTTTTCATTTAAACCAAATATATCCTCAACTAATCAAAATAAATAGTGAATTTTGCTAGAATGCTTAGAAATATACATATTCAAGAACCTTCAAAAATGATATTGAGAAGCATATTAATTTTTTAAATTATTATAGTGGAAATGTATTTCATCCTTTAAAAATAATAGAAATTAAATTGCAACATTAAAATTTAATTCTATCATAATCAATTCTTTATTAAAATGTTAATTATAAAGTTGCTTCTAAGTAAAAAATTAGTAATGAAAAGCAAGTAAGTGACTTACATAGACTTTACATCTTTTATCTTCTTAATAAGAGATTCTCTCTTTTCCTTTGCTTTCTTGGATAAATTTTCTCCTCTCAATGTGTCTGCTACAAATGTTTCAACATCTAAACCATGAAATATAGGAAACAGGATACAAATCATAAGAAAGAATCATTTTTTGTGAAGACAAATAGGACAATGATTGTTTCCACACATAAGTGTTAATATCTATACAATTTGTTACAGTTATTTATCAATCCAAAGCATAACAGTTGAAGTATGTTTCAAATACTAAGTTGAACAAATCTGTTCACCACTTAGCTAATACAATTTGTATGCACTACTTATGCTTAGCACAGCAAATGCTATTTGGATGTTTGGCATCATTAAACCAAGAAGAAGCACACAAGTTTTAATAAACTGTGGTGTCCCATAAAACAAATTCTCTCATATAAAAGCAAGCACAGAGCTGTTATATATGTGTTACTATCATTTTATAATATTTTCTAAATTCCTGTATGAACAAGTCATTCACAAAATGTATCAATATAAGCTAATGTCTCTGGCAAGGGCCTGTTTTTCCCAGTATAATCCGTTTTTCAGGTATACACAATGTTAAATGCTTTAAAAGATGAAAAATTCCTTTTTCTAGCCAAGATTCCTAAATCAAATCCTCCTACTTCCTACCTGCCCCACCCACTCCAGCCAGCCACCCACAAATAAAAAGATAATCAGTTGTGTGGTTTTGTATGCTCTAGCTTCCTGCCTTGACATTACCACCTGGAAATATTTCTTTAAATAAAGGAAGAAGTGGCAAAAATAGATTCATCCACTACTTAAAAATGTAGTAACCTAGAGATAAGATTTCTATGGCTTCATATAACATTTCCACATAGCCTACTTTTTAAAAATTTAGCAAATTACTACATTATTCTTCTTTCTGGTTCTCTCTAGTATAAAATTCCTACAAATCCTTACTGGTATGATTTTATAATAGCCTCATTCTTATTTTTCATGAAATATTGTACAACTTTAAATTTTATATTCAGAATTTCAAATCTCATTTGAGTTCTCTAATAGAGGATACCATTTAAAAATTAAGTAGATATGACTATAAACCATCTATATTTCATATTGAAGAAATATGTTTTACTTCTTTTACTTAACTACTTTATCTCTTCACACTGGTATCAAAACATACAATAATGTTATATGAATGAATTAAAACCAGTACAATAGTCTTTCAACTGTACTTAGAATTAACAATTTCAAACCCAATATTTGAGATAGAATATAATCAATTTTGAATTCTTGATTACAAAAGTATCTTGATCCAATGAGCAAAGGTGATTAAACTGTTATTTTACACATTCACAATAAGATTTTTACTAAATCAATATGACAAGTGAAAGAACTAAAATTTAATCTTGATATATATTTTTAAATAGCTTTCTCTTTTCAAGTCCATTAACTACTAATGTTAGAAGTAAGTATCAAAACAAAATGAAAGCAAAGTGTCACGGCAACTCTTTCCTTGAGCTGTCCATGTTTTTGAAGAGGGGTAAATAGAAACATAACCCAATACCAGTGCAAAAATTAGACTTCTAAAATGATTTCAAAATAATAAACATTTTTTAAAAGGTGCTCTCCTCTACACTCCTTAAACTTTGAACCCAGAGGAGCCAACTATCTCTGGACATTCAGTTATCTACTGAAATGGAAAAGATCATTGGCTTCTCTGAGATGGTTACAATAAGTCTGCTAAGAAGTGAAATAAAAGGGGTAGCATCTTTACTGCTGATTCTTTCTTCCAACTGGACTCTGTACTTGTAAGAATCACTGGCACAATGATTGGTGAAGAGTCTGCTTAATGTTACTTTCACTCAGTGTTTGTCTTTAATTCCCTCATCCACGAGTATTTAATTGCCTATTTTACATTTTCATTATACAATCCAAGTTTAAATAAACGCGATCTATTTTCTATCTCCGTAAGCAATAACAGAACGAATTACAACCCAAGAGTTATTTCTTTGAAAGGTCATTTCATTTCTATAAAAACAGAAACCATCAAAAGCTGCAATGTTCTATACAGCGTTTCCTAACACCCTCCCCCCCCAAAAAACATATTTTTTAAATACTGATCCCTGCTACTATTTTATGAAGAAATACTTGTTGAGAGTGAGACTACAGGGGGAAAATATCTATGTTGGTTGTTTTTTTCAGGGAGAGGAGATTCAGAGATTAGACAAGGGAAAAGATCTTTTTTAGGGTAGACTTAATGTATTTATCCCTAAACTTGTCCCAGAAAAAAAAAGGGGGTTCAAGGCAACTAAAAAGATTAAATAAACATTGATTTTTAAAAATGTACTTCTTAAAGGAAAGGTAGAAAATGTAGAAACTGCTTTGCAGTTTTTTCTTTTTTAACAAATAAGAACTTTAAGGTGGAAACGATTCTTTGAATAATCTTAGTTTGCTGGTGCCCACTGACTTGACTAAGTTTCTAAGTTTTTGACATCTGGATTCCTTCCTAAAATCTCCACTCAGCCCATTTATTTTTGAGTCCAACGAAAGGAGCCTCTCCCAGGCGCAGGAGACCCGCTGGACGTGCCGGCGGCCTGAACCCCGGTCCCAACGCAGAGACAGGGCGAGCGCTGAAAAGTTACTGGGGCTTTACTGGGAGATGCTGGGGCTCTGCCGTCGCGACATTCGACCCTCGGAGCTGTGAGCAGGGAGCACGGGGTTGGAGGCAGCGTCTTCGCCAGACAAATGGGGCTGGATCTGCGGCTTTGTAGCTCAGAGCCAGGGTAATATTTCAAAAGCGAGCAATAAAAGTCCTGAGCGAATCAAGCGCTCCTCTGGCTGGTTGGAAAAGAGATTTGAAGCTTTTTATTGTGCTCTGAATAGCCCTGCAAACGGTAAACGAGCGGGCGCGGTAGCCCTCTTCCACCGTCCCTTAGGGGTCGTGTCCCTCGGTTAGTATGCAGATTTCACTGACTCCAGGCTGCCTGTAAGTCGGGAACAGCCGTAATTCGATTACAAGGAAATGTCAGCCTGCCTCCTCTCTCGCCTCTTGGCCTGGTTAGAATTCCTCTTCCTCGGAAGGAGGGGTCTCGTCTCCACGCACACGCGCACACATCACCGGAGGGGAGAAAGAGGGGACCTACCTTGCCCGCGAGGAGAAAGTGCAGTTCGCGGGTGCCCCCCACGCACCAGGTCTAACTACCCTCCCCGCCCCACCCGCAGCTGCGCAGACCGCAGGTCAGCACCCCGGCATCCCCAGACTTAGTCCTATGCGTCAGCCCCTTCCCCCCAAGTTATCAGCGAGGAAAAAGTTATCCCAGCGAATGGAAATGTGGTGAGGATTTTTGCTCCTGTTACACCTTCAGCTCTGTCAAGAGCAAACCTCACCTCCCAGTACAACTGTAAAGATCTGGGGGAAACGGTCTCTGAAAAGATCAGATTTATAATTGCGCTGTAGATAAGTGTTAAGGTCTGGAAACAAAATTTTCAAATGGCATCATGTCTTGGCTCAGCAATCCTCAAGCAGTTTAAGTAAGAAACCTCTCAATAGCCACCTCAGCCCCTCAGGGAAACGCTTAGCACGCAGCAAACTACGAAATGGTACTCCAATTGTCCTTTTACCCATTTTTCTGTACCTGTGGACCCCCTAGAAAAACTGCCACCCCGTCTTCCCCTAGAGTCCTGAGTGGCTAAGACAGGTATCTAACTAACATTCACACACACACACACACACACACACACACACACACACTCACTGCTTTCTACCAACTTCCACACATAGCGAAAAGGTGAAAACACACAATGTTAGAACAATTTTTAAATTCTTGCAAACAAATAAAACAAAAAAAGGTTGGCTTCTTGAAACTGAGTTCATAGCAAAGGTTCCCACTCTTGAAGAAAAGCGGATGTTTGACCACTTGCCCTCACCATCCTCCACAAGCAAACAGCCTGGAGTACGACTTCCAGGCTGGAGGTTGTAAACAAGTCACGAAGGTAACACCTGGTGTCTTCAGCCTGCTCTCCAACCACACAATACCTCCCTGAGTGGCATGCACACACACTCACGCACACACTCACACACACACACACACACACACACACACAGCCTCTGTGATGGCCTGAATTATATAGGAGAGGGAGGCAAGAATTGAACTGAATGAATCCACTACCATTTGCTCAGCCCCAGATCAATAAAATAAGTGTAAAACCAATATCACATCACACCCCAAATGGTTTTACTACTTCATTCCACATCTTTCTCTCCTTTATGATTTGAGCCAGGTTTCAGTTTGTATTCACTGAGGTGCTATCACCAAACTTAATGTAGTAAGGATCTCAGCCAAATTTAAGCTGAAATCAGAACAAAAAGTCATGCTTTTCTTCTCTGTTAAAGGGGGTATGGTCTGACCAAACACCTACTGGTGAAAACATAAAAATCAATTAAACTGGGCACATGTTGATCAATGGAGCCAAATGCCCAAAGCTGGAAAATGGCTAATTGAAAAGTTATTGATTGTTCTAATCAATGTCCTTCTCTTGATTACCTAGAGCTTTTGCAGGTTATAGTTGCACTGTGGACTGTTTGAACATGGAAGAAGAGACATGAACAAGCGCAAGGAGTTCTCATCAAAAACATACCTGAGTCTTACAATCCAATTATCTGACAAAATTTTCAAAATTGGTTTTGGAGGCTTAAATGATTTATTTTGGTAGAAATTTGGTTGAAGGATAGGGATGAACATCTTTCACCTCTAAAAGATGACTCTTGATAAATAGCATCTTATAATAATCAAAATCTTTTTACCAAGCATTTTCAAAGAAGCCACAGTGAATACACATTAGTCTGAGATTTACACTATATTCACTGTTAGGCAGCATCTATTATAATGTGTGCAGCATGTGATTGAAAAAGAAATGTAAACTCAATGGAATGAAAAAAATAGACTTGGCTTTAATTGAAAAAGACAAACTAAGTGAATAATGAGTATATAAAAACTAGCCTATGCCACTTTTATCACCCATATATGACACTTAATCTTAAATTTATGAGAGACAACTGAACTGTGTTGGAAAAAGGATTTTCCAACTCTGTTGTTTCTATCTTCTTTCTGGTAATACTTTAATGCTGATAAAATAGGGACAAACCCATTCAGAAATTTTCTACATATATTTTTTTAGTATATTTAGATTCTTTTTTAAAAAAAGAAAATCAGTGATAATTTGGATTGAATAACTATAAAAACTGCACATACTATCAAGAGTCTTAGTTTAGTAATCTGAAATGGAAATACTTCTAATGGAAAGCCATGTGGAAAATAAGCCAGCCAAAAACTCCCTCTCAAGAAAAAGTAGGATATCATATGCTTCAGATAGGTAAATAATTTTCCTAACACCACATCTTAATTCTATGTTATTTAACTCAAAAAGAAACTGTAAATTTCTGGTCCCTTGATTTACAAACACATTTTCTTATTTCTATAAGAGAAAATCTTAGAGGTGTCATAGACTGATTTCATTTAGAGATAGGTGTTCTCTTATCAACATTATGCTCATTAGTTCTTACTGCCAAAATGGGGCAAGCTTGTTCTTGCTTTGTAGGAAAATCCAGGTGCTAAAGAAGTAGGTGACTATTGGTGACTCAGTAGGTGGCACTCTTCCCTTTACATACTCAGACAATGCACCAGAAGAAAGTTATGGGACACTAGATATACTATAAATAATATTTATAGGAAAAATAAAGCCAAAATGTTAACCAAATTATAAATGGAACTTTGGAAAGGTGGAAATCAAATCATAGTATTCTCAGCACTAAAAAAAATTCTACCTCCATTTCAACTGAATTGCATTCTTTACTTAGTGCCCCTAAAGAGATTCATTTATAATGTGCAAAGGTTTAGAAAATAATGTTCTGGAAATCTCCAATATGAAAAAATGTAATATTTCAATACAGGACTATCAGATGAACAAAATCCCAAGGTCACTTGGCAGAAACCATATAGCCACTTTGCTTATTGTTTGGTTTGGTTTAGTTTTGATTTTTCAGAGTCCTGATATCCACTATTTCTTTTAACATTGGTTTCATTTCCTAATTTAATAAAAAGAAATCAACGTCCTCCTACAGCTTTCCTTTTTAAATGTGTTGTCCTAAAAACAAAAGAATGAGAATATCGGATTGCAAACCACCAACACTCCAGTAGTCAAAGGGTGATTAAACAAATGAAGGAGGCTGGTGGGGCAGTGGTTGGTTCCTCTCACTTTCTTGACTGCATGGAGGAAAAACTCACATAAATCAAGATTATTCTTGCTGCTTAGTCCTAGTCAAAATATTTGGATGTTGAAGAAGATTAAATGGACAAGACTTGGGATTATCCTTTGGTTCTAATAATCCAGGCTAAACCTGTTCTTCCATTGTTGTGAAAAAAAAATTAAAGGTTGCCTGTAGTACCATATGCCAATTCATAATTTGCCTTTAACAACAAAAATCTGTAACCCTTTTTCTATACATAAACAAAAGAATAATTCAACACTTATAAAAAGTGTAAGCTTTCAAGATTTAACACACTGATTCCACAGAAATATAAATAACAGTTAAACTATATAGCCACTTTTTCAAGCGTTATCATTAAATGTGAATTAAGAATGATAGACTCTATGGTTTTTGCATTTCTATAGAATGTTTTTTCTTTTAAAGGAGGAAGGAATGAGAAGAGGGGAATAGTAAAAGAGAAGCCCAAAACTGTTATAATCAGAAAGAAAAATAATGAGAAAGAAAATATTAAATTGATAAGAGTGTATCTGTATACCTGTAACAAGCAGTTGAAATGTCAAAACATTTCACACATGACATATAATGATTTGAATCACAGGTACATGAACTACAAAGAAAAAATGCTCACACAACATTATTTTAAAAGGCATTATCTTTTGACTTTATGTTCTTTTTTTCTGAAGGCAAGGGATTTTAAGCACCAGAAAAGTTTAGTTCCTTATCTTCTCTACCTTGGAATTCTAGCATAATGCCATACATTTTAAGAGCACTTAACTGTTAATTATGACTACCACTACCAATATCTCCGTTCTGAATTTCAAAGAAAGAACTAAGAAAGCCAGCAATATCTCAAAAATTCAAACCGAAACCAACTCTTCCTCTATAGTTCAGTAATTTTAAATTAACCTTGTATAATATACCCAATACATTAGAATTATGCAAATCATCGTGCACAATCCAAACAGATTTTTTTATATGAAAATTTTGAAAAAACTGCTGAGAACATTTTATTCTTGAAACCTTCCTTACCTCAAAAAAGATTTTAATTACAGTCAAACATAAAATGTTAACCATCTTCAAATACGTTAAAAAGAAAAATGAAAACAAGTTTCACTTGTTTCATTTCTTTAAAAAATATTTTTTTCTCATATCTATACCTCTTGAAAATATGCTCTGAAAATAAAATGTAAGCCATATTTATAACCTCCAAAATTTTAATGTTTTACTATTTCATGTGTTTTAATATGTAATTTGCTTTAATAATATAAAATATTGGAAATGTCAATAAAATAACTTTTAAAGTGCTGATTTCACACATTATGCAGGTATATTATCTGACTAAAGAGAGAGAGATGGGTAAAGTATACAGAAGTTAGCACTGGCAAATAATTTAAATATTATGTAATTCTGAGCTGTCAGTTAAATTACTCAAATAAAGGTCACCTGAAACACCTGTAGTATGTGGGGATCAGAGGATAAAGGATCTCATAACCTTTTTATCATATTCTCTGCAAATGTATAACTGGATCCAAATAGCAAACTGGCTACTGTGGGAGCTGTCAAGCTTTTAAGCATGCACCCAGAGGTCTGTTATTCTTAAATTCAAAATTTCATACCTACAAAAAGAGAAAAAAAAATCAAACCTAGACTTAGAATATCCTGAAAAAAGTGACATCTATTTTTGGAGTAATGATAAACTCTACTCTGATCTGGTTATTAAAAAAAATACTCTAAACAAGCACTTCTATAAAGAAAATTTTTAACTTCAGTAAAACAAAATAGCACTCATGCGACACTCTCATATAATGTAATAAAAGCTGCCTTAAATCAGTCTTTACAGTTCTTTCGATATTTCCCTTAGTGGGAACAGGCATTTCTTAAAGTAAAACACTATCCCACCACAAATGCATTAATCACACTGTAATCATGTTCACACAAACATAAGTCTACATCCATACACTACTGGTTTTATTTTCTTTATCATATTCATGATGTCAACTACCAAAACAGTGTAATAGTATTAGATTTGGTCTCACACTATAACAGTAACATATTATTTAAAATGTCACATTCGAAATTACTTTTAAACGTTCAAATAAGCAAATGTAACATAGACATCTAAGAGAAACTCTTTTAATCAGGTATTGACCAATATTGAAAGAGAAATGCCTAGAGACAACTAAAGTAAAACTTGAGTTTCCAGAATTCTTATGTACGCATGACAAAATGAATAATGGTTAGAATTCCTGAGCATCAGGGTAAGTTTGTGCTACCCTAATATATTTTCTACCTTGTACAGAAATATAAAATTTCCATTGGCTCTTAGTGAAATACACATCTCCATATCTAGTTAATAGCCTTGAAGAACTGCATCTTTAACTCCTAAAGCAAGTTCCTATGAATAGTCATTTAAAACTGAAAAGGGGAAGATGAGGGTGCAAAAATGAAGTATTTTCATCGTGTGACACAGGAAGTTGGACCTTAACACATCCTTCCTTTTTATTATGTTACTCAGGCATTGAAGAGTAGTGGCCATTTGAGAATCAGGCCCTCTTTGAAAGTCTTAAATATGAGTGAACTGAATGTTCAAGAAAAATGGGAGTTTCAGAAATGACAAACCCTTCCATCTCCTAACTCCTAACCCTTAACCCTACAGCTCAAACATCTCTGCATCTTTACATCTTTCTCCACTGGCCAGGACACCAAAGAACTGCTTCTTTGGCTACTGATCCCATCACAGTTCTCACACTTGCATTCATTAGATTCTCTCTGCCCCCTCTCTCCTCCCTCTCCTCCCTCTCCTCCCTCTCCTCCCTCTCCTCCTCTCCTCTCTCCTCCCTCTCTTCCTTCCTCTCCCTCCTCTCCCTCCTCTCCCTCCTCCCTCTCTCTCTCTCTCCCCCCCACGCCTTCACTCCCTCTCCGCACCCCCCACACACACACACGGCGTTTTACAATACATACACAATAGTGTAACCCAACGACCAGGGCTTCCCCACCATCCAGCACCAAAATTCAACACACACGCCCACTCCC
Source organism: Macroglossus sobrinus (assembly GCA_004027375.1). Taxonomy (NCBI): domain Eukaryota; kingdom Metazoa; phylum Chordata; class Mammalia; order Chiroptera; family Pteropodidae; genus Macroglossus; species Macroglossus sobrinus. Next base: position 167,573 of record PVKZ01000942.1, read on the forward strand.
TTTCTCAGACCCCTCTCCCCACTCCCAGTCCCACTCCCACAGGCCAGGAGATGCAGGGAGCTCGGGAAGGGAGGGCAGAGACTCTAAATGCTGCTGTCCCCAGCGGCTCGCCGTCCCCTCGCCTCCGCCCCTGAAGCGTTACCCGCCCCCTTCCCTCTCTTTACCTGCCAACAGGTTCTTAATTTCTTCAGGGAGGGGATAGGGAGAGGAAGAACTGCTGGGATTGGGCATATTAGGGAGCGCGGGGCGTGCAGGGATAGGACCTGAAAGGGTAACCGACGGGCTGGGGTTGCGGCTGCGACCTAGACTCTAGCTAGCGGTCCGCGTAAGCACCGCGGGGCTACGATTCCGGACACTGCCGGGCCGGGGTTCACAACAAGGAAGTCACTGAAGCTTTAGCCAGCAGCTGCTGGACTCTCGGCCCAACCCCACCGGGCACATCCAGGCGGGGCGATGGGCGGGGCGATGGGCGGGGCGAAAAAAAAAGCCGAAGGCCTGAAGGACCCAACTGCGCATACGTAAGCCTTGGTTTTCCTAACCTCCTAAAAGAACCTCTGGACAGGCCACGCCCACTTCTACGTCAGGGATCTGGGGGAGGAGCGACTAGTGGGAAGGGAGATGATTGGGGCTGCATCACCTGATCCTGCGCCTGAAGCGCCTTGTCGCCATTTTGGTTACTGGCACCAACTGCTGACCATTTCAGCAGGACATCGGAAAATAAGGTAGCCGTAGTGCCTACAAGTTTTACGACTAAGAGGCCTTATGGCCAAGGGTCAGCACCGCCGAGGTTTAACACCTCGCCTAGTAACCCACAAGGAATTTTCGACCGTCCTATAGTCCTGAACTATCGGGGCCTTCTTTGTCCGATTGAATGAAGGTTGCAAAGCCCCATCTTCCGCCAATCCTCCCTGAGAATACAGAGGCGCTGCCCCAAGGAGCGATCTGATTGGCTCTTACATACTCTTCTACTTAACTCGATTCTTAGGTGACGGTTTTCCCCACAAACTAAAACTGGGGAGTACAATCACTATCCTGAGTTTAAAAAAATAATAAAAGTAAAGCTAAATAGACAATAGAGACTACCGTCTATCTATAAGCATCATACTGATGATAATTAGAATGAAATTATAAAATCAGTTCTCCACAACCTGATGGTTTAGTCAACAAACATTTATTGTCTATCTATAAATCTTCTTACAGGTTTTCTTTAAAACCCCAAAAGGCACGTTCTGGTGCCGTGTGTGTGTGTGTGCGTGCGTGCGTGTGTGTGTGTGTGTGTGTGTGTGTGTGTGTAAATATATATAAATGTAAAAATATATATACCGATAGAAACTGACATGGCAAAGCTCTTTCCTAGATGCTATTACTATATTTTGAAGATTGTATTGTGGTTCCAATCGCAATGTAAATTATTAATTTCTCTACCCTCCAACCCTCACTATATCTGTAGCCCTTTAACTTTAGTTTTCATTAGAACCACAGAGAGAATCTATTACAATACAGATTCTCAAGTCCCACTCCCAGACATTCTGATTCATCAATTTAGATGGGACCTAATTATTTAATTTTAAACAAGCCTTGTAGGTGCTTCTGATGCTAGACATTATGATATTTGATTTTGAGAATCATTTGACGACTTTCCAGCTCCAATAAGGCAAAAAATTTGCCGTTACTCACATCCCCACCTGGAACCCTAAACCTAACATAGAATAATGGCTCTATTAATATTTCATACCAAAAAAGTTTTAGACAGTAACAGTAAAAAAATTTAGTAATCAAATGCAATGACATTTCTAAATAATTCTCTAAAAGGCACACCACATACAAATTATAAAAGAAAAATTTGGAATATTTTGGAGTCTTCTCAAAACAAATGACAAAAAATTTACAATTGAAGTAAAACATGCAAAATAAAAACAAAAAGACAACCACAAAACAAACCCATTTTCTAAAATGGAATCTGAAATCCCTACTCAGATTTATAAATGTGATGAATTATAAAAAGCGTAGAATTCTAATTCTTTTGTGTGTCAGTAAAAGTGAATAGAGTCATTTTACAACGTAGCGTCCTCTAACTTCAAAGAACTGAGAATTATTATTCTTAAACTACAAAATTATCTTACTTCCTAAAGAAGGAAGAAACTACTTCATGTAAATTTTGTATTAGTGAGAATTCTTCCTCCCTTTACAGTTATCACATATAAATCTTTGTCCTGTCATATTTTTTTTATTAAAGTAGTCCTCCAAATGTTCCTATCCTTTGTTTCTTTCTGATAGAACTAGCTAGATATTTTTTTTATTCTTGTGTCTCATTTATTTATTTATACTCTGCTCATTCCACAAAGGAATTGAGGTGATTTACTCTTATATCAAAGAGACAGCTTTCTGGAGTGGATCAAATGGACAGTGTCTACACTGCTCATTATGACAAGTCATTCTTGTTACTGAGAGACAGGAAACTATTAAGATTGCCTTAAAATATATAGCATCTAGTAGTGCAAATAAAAAAGGCAATAACAGAAAATGGACTTTTTGTATGAAACACATTTACCCTATTTAGGAAACCATTCTCAGACTCAGTTTCATGATGAATTCACTTGGGCAATGCTTTGTATACTCTATCATTTTTATTGTTTATTGTTAAAGCTACTGAAATTGAATATAAGACAGAAAGAGAAATAAACAGAGGCTAGAAGAAATATATTCTTATTTCTTTTGTTTCCATAACAAAATCTAGGAAGGAAATCAAATCATACTCTACATTCTTTAAACTAGTTATATTAGATAAAAATAAATAATAAATGAAACTTTAAATCTCAACCCAACAGAGATAGTAGCTATTCTACCATTCTACAAAGAGATAGGCTCTGGGAAAATCTCATGATCTATCTTCTCAAAAGTCCTCCGGTTCAAAGAAGGTATATATACAGTCATGTGCCACCTAACAACGGGGATACATTCTGAGAAATGTGTTGGTAGTTGATTTCATTATTGTGCAAACATCATAGAATAACTACTTACACAAACCTAGATGTAGAGCCTACTAACACACCTCGGCTATATGGTATACCAGTCATATCATTGACCAAAATGTTGTTATATAGTGCATGACTATGTATCTCCCTATAATTAAAGCTAACCCCCCTTCCTTACATCTTTCAAATTTAGCTGAGCTAAATAAATATTTGCCCACAGGCCTAAGTTTAAAAGAATCTAAACCAGCATTGAAAAAAAAAAAAAAACAGTGAGCTAAAATACTATTTTTCTCTGCCTACTTATCTTCCTTTTGTTTGGCTTTCATGGCCATATGTTGTATCAGTTATCTGTTGCTGCATAGAAAAACATAGCTTAAAACAAACAGTATCTTACACAGTTTCTGATGGTCCAGAATCCATGAGTAGATTAGCGGGATGGTTTTGACTCAGAGTCTCCCATGAAGTTACAGTCAAGTCATAGGCTGGGTTGTAGTCAACTGAAGACTTGACCATAACTAGAGAATCAAATTTGAAGAAAGCTCTCTCACAAGACTGTTGTTTGGGGTCCCCCATTCCTCTTTAGCTGTTTGAAAAAGGCTACCACAATTCCTCAGCACATGAACTTCTCCACAGGGCTACTCAAGTGCCCTCTTGACAGACAACTAACTACCCCGAGAGCAAGTAATCCAAAAAAGCACAACCAGGACAGAAGTTGCGATGTCTTTATGACTTAATATTAGAAATGGCATAATTTTACTGCTGCCATATTCTATTGGTCACAGAGACCTGGTATATAGTGGGAAGAGACTACAAAAGGCTATGAATACCAGGAAGTAGGAATCGCTGGGGCCATATGGAAAGCTGACTACCATAGTCAGCTCTCTGGCCCCCAGTGATTCACATCTCTCCCAATAAAAAAAAACAAAAACAAAAAAAACAAAAAAAAAAAAAAAAAAAAAAAAAAAAAAAAAAAAAAAAAAAAAAAAAAAAAAAAAAAAAAAAAAAAAAAAAACGCCCTTCCCTTCTCAAAGCCACCTGCAAAGTCTCATCAGCTCAAAGTCCAGAATCTCATCACAGTAAAGTCCAGGTATGAATGATGCTTCTTAAACACAGTTCCTTGAGTTCAGTTCTCTTGATTAAAGATAAATGAAGTAAAAAGACAAGTTATCTGATCCTCATATAACTTACCATGGTAAGACAAGCATATGACAACCACTATAGACATTGCTGTTCAAAAGGGATAGAGACAATAAGTCTACAGACATCACCGGTTCATAGCAATTATGAAGTCCAACCAGGAAAATGTAAAAAGTTCTTTGATTAGAACACAGTTTTACTCCTAGCTGGAATAATTTCTCCATGAGTCTGGCTCTGCTTTCTGATTCATCCCTTCTTTTCCATTGAAGGCAGCCCATGTTTTCAGTTGCAAAGAGTTCTCAATCTGCTTTTCATTTCATACTGTTACCATCCCAGTCTCTATCAGGGTTCAATCAGAGAATCAAAACCATGAAAATGGAGTTAGGAATAGAGATAGAAAGGAATTTGTTATGGAGATTTGACCCTACACAGTGTGGAAGGTGGTTAAACTGATGCTGCAATTTGAAGTCCACAAAGCAGAATCAGGAAGGGATGATGGAGGAGATTCATGACAAGCTGGAACACAGAAGCACAAGCCATAGCTCATGAGGACAACCTGAAACCCAAGTGAACTCTTGCTGCCTCTAACTTTGATGGTGTGGATGTCCTGCAGAAGCCGGGTCCTTCGTGACAGAGCTAAACACACACTTAGAAGCCAGGGAGCTGAAAGGTGGTGCACGCAGCAGAAAGTGGGGCAGTTGCAGGCCCAGCTGCTGCCTCAAGCCAGCTGAGGTGAACAAGGAAATAAGCAACGATATATATGCGAACTACAACATGACTGCTGCTCCACTTCTGCAAATCTCATGCAAAACCTCTTTTGTGGCCCACACTAACCAGAAACAGACAAGGAATTCCAGGAAATAGAAGTCGACAAATTGCAAAGCCATGGAGCAGACATCTGTACTATTGTTAAGTAAAAAGTGGATTAAAGAAGCAATTGAGATTTTGTATTTATTTTGTAGCCTAATACATTATTAAACCCATTGTGTCTTTTAAGTCATCTAGTAAGGGGTCTTTTAAAAATTTTTAGGAATGAAGGTTTGTTTTATTTTCTAAATTCTTAATTAACCCTCTCTTCATTTTAATCTTCTAGGGCTAGTAGGTATAAGTTTATCATTGTGTGGTAATCAGTAGGAAGAAAAATCATTTTCTCACTGAATTCATATGAAGTCATTTACCCATCAAAGAAGTGATACAGAACCCCACCAGAACCAATAGATTCTGATAGATATGGCTCATTGACTTGATTTTTGCATTTTTAGGTCATAATTATTATTAATCCTGTTAGTATAATTTATTTAGCAAGATAAGAAAACATTCTTTCTCTTTTGCTCTCCATCTCATTTGCATACACACAAACTTATACACAAGCATTTTGCTGCTCTGGCCAATCATTTTAATATGAGATTAAGAAGCAATTTAATACAGAGGGATTTGGGTTCTTAAGATGCTGTATGCCTTTAGAATTCTACAAATTAGGATTAAGGTTGAGGAACTGTCAGTCCCATTCTGGACCTGTCAAAGGCCACCTGGTGCTCTTCCCAGGTAACAACCCTCTTCTCCCTTTAACTGAAATTGATTTCCCCTATCCAGACTCAAAATGCTCAGAGACCTCACCAATGTAAGGTCAGCCTTGATGATAATCTGGTTCTGACCTTATGCCCTAGTTCTAGTAACTGAGTTTCTCCTGCCTGAGTTCTGAGGCCAAGTCATTTACCTTGTATATGGTTAGTAAAGGGCCATATTTATTTTGATTACTTCTACCCTCTTCGACTATGGCTCTCTTGGAGGGTTGATTGATAGGCTGGCATTATATGCTAGATGGAACTCCACAGAAGAGATAGACCCAAATCCCTGTCTTTTCTACTAATCAGGCTTGGTCTCAGAGTATGTGTACTAGGAACATGCCAAGAAATTTCTCATTCACTAGTACTATACAAAATTAAATGCATACCCCCTCCTTCTTCATTTCAACTGTTTTACTCCACTGTGGTTTGCTGAGGTTATCTTGAACTAGGAGCATGTGCATAAAAGAACAAGAACCTTTGGTTATTCTCTATTTCTTTTCATCACAATTTGTACTTTCTACCTCAGAGGCCCAACTGAGTGACCTCGATGATTCCATTTTATTCTTCACTCATAACAGACTTAGGAAGAATTATCCTTGAGCTTAAACTAGGAGGTAATGTACAAGGTCAATGGTATATTTTAAGCCTCCCCAGTCCATTCCCAAGGATAACCATGACCTGCACTCCCTGAAATTCTACCAGTTAGAGATTTAGAAGAGTGGATGGAGTCTAGATTGGTTTGAGAACTCAGGTCTTCTAACACTTGGATTAAGCACATTGTGGCTTTGGATGAAAGATAGCTATGACAGTATTCTGGAATTTAGAAATTCCTGAGAGAAAGCAGGCCAAATGAGCCTTTCAAGGAATGGTTCCAGGACTGGCTATTTAAAGCAGGCAAGGTGTTCATGGGCCTATTTTATGTTGTGTGCCCTCTTTATTTAGAATAGCCCTGGATCCACAACATTCTTACCAACATTCAATGAGAAGACAGTCTTCTAGAATAATGAAACTGAACAGTGTCACTTCCTTATTGATTAAATTTTGGAGGACTCACACCAATATAATTTATGTACTAAATTTTCTCTATCCTTACTCATATTATTTTTGTTATAGGAATTTTATTTTTGTTTTGTTATGGTAGTTATTTTTTTTAATGTGAATTTAGACGAAACAGATTTCTAATACACTTCCAAAGATCATTGTATAACTAAGTTGGCAGAGGTTTTAGAACATTAAACTATTAGAAACAGGTCTAGATTTCCTTCTCTATGTAAAGACAAAATAGTAAACTGTGTACAGAATCCTTCCTCTATTATAGTCCGTCTATTCTCACTAGGCACTTTTAAAATACCAAGCTGTCTTTGGCAACAGTAATTCAGTGGGTTTGTGCCTAATATATTCATGAAGGGCTTTGATGGATTTGATAAGCATAAGCAGCTGTTAACATTAAATTGCCATTTATTTTTTTCAGTGGCTTTCACAGTTGTCAATATTAAACAGTCGTGTTTTACAAATGACGACTTTAAGACCAATTAGAGTAAAGTTAAATAAAATTTAAAAGGCTCAGTCAAATTCTTCCTTTTATCTATAGTATCCTACTACTAAGAAAAATGAAACATTTTTACAAGACTTTAAGCACTGACTTGTATATCTGCCTATAATTCACATTGTATATTACTATACTCAGAAATTCTTCCATTCCTTCCCCATCCCACTCCCACTTAATTTTTGTCATTTTTTCATATATCTCTGCTTCAGCTGAAAAAAAAAACTAATCTAGAAAACTATTGGGGTGGTCCACTTAATTATAAACAACCTTAACTAGTGACGAAAACTTAGGTACATTTGTCCTTATTCTCCTATAACTAGATGAGGCATGTGGTTATTTTTAATTTTTATTTATTGATTTTTCCAGCTTTAATGAGATATACTTGACATATAACATTATGTAGGTTTAAAGTGAACAATGTTATTATTTGATATATATGTATTATGCAAAATGTTTACCACATTAAGGTTAGTTAACACATGAAGGCTGTTATTCTTAATGATCTAGGCACACCAAAAAAAAAAAAAAAAGCAATGGACCAAAATAAAGTTTTAGCTTCTGTGCTGATACCTTACTCTTCAAGAATTAAATAAGAACTCTAACTCTTATTTAAAATTATTTAATAGTATTTGTTTACCTGAGGCAATAAGCTTGATTTATTATATATTATACTTGGAAAAATATGAATACAACATTGAACCTATGGCACTTGCTTTTCAAAAATGTAAGTAAACATTTTTGAAAACTACATAACTATTAGATTTTTTAAATATTATGAATATGATTTGTTCATAATTGCTCATAGAATAGATACAATTCATTCAGGACTAAAGCAGGAGTCTGGACATGCAGTAATTCAATGTGTGATTAAGTGAAGACAAATATTAATTCAAAAGATTAAACAGGAAAAATGAGAAATTATGAATATTACAGAGAATATTATATTTACATATATAAAACACATAGATTATACATAAATATATGTCAAATCCACGTGCGATCCCATTTCATAATACAAAACATGTTTTTACTTTTATCCCTAATAGCATAATTTTGTGACATTTTCCTTGATAATCTAGATCTCAGTTCTTCCCCTTTTATTTTTTACTTATTGAATGGCTACTTTAATGTGACTTTATGGATTAAGTTTTGGTAAACAAAGAAAGTCAGTGCTGTTACAAATTGTGACCCAGTCTTCACAATTTGTGGACTGCCACAGACATGTCTGTGGCACAGTGAAGGACATCGAGAACTATGCAATTTATCATACTGACGGACTTTGCTGTTCCTCAGTCCATTTGTTCAACATTCTGAAGATACGCTGCTGTCTAAGGGGAACTTATTTCCTCATTTCAGTTCTCAGATTTGATACTGAAAGCATTATGCCTCCACCAAGAACCACGTATAAGAGGAAAAGCACTGACAAACCTGATTCCTCTCCAGCCAGCTTGCTTTGTATTTCTATGAGCATTCAGTTTTATATTTTTAATAGCCATCTTAACTTTTTTCAGAGAGCTAAAAAACTATCTTTATATTTTTATATAGTTATGTCAAAATGTACACGTTTTAAAGTCTAGAAAAATAACTTTAACTTGCTGGAGCACAAAAATAGGAATTCCTGAAGCATCCCCAAGTTACATGCTTTCATTTATTGTACTTAACTACTACAATTAGAAAAGGATATTCTTCACTTTTATGTTATCAAATAAAATATAGCTATGTACCTGCCGGGGAAAAATGTTCATATGAAACATTTTCTGGAAAATATTTTTTTTTCAAAAGTGAAAATTATACTGCCCACATTAAACGACCTGAAAAAATACTTTTGTTTGTGTTTTTCTGTATAGAAAAATATATTACACATCTGTAATACCTGTACTGTCAGGCCATTACCTAAATAAAGAACTATTTAGACCTTACATCGAGATGGCAAGGTTAAACATTTTCAAAGTCGTTCAAATAACATTTAAAAATGTACTTGTCTAAAACAAAACATTATACTGTTAAGGGTAAAACTATATTTTAATATAATATTTGTAAAAAAAAATTGTGCAGCACAGTGATTGCAAAGGAGAATACTTATATAGAATCAATGTTAATTAGATAAACTTGACAAAACAGATTTAGCATATAATCTGCCAAAGAGCAAATCTTAGATAATATTTGAAATAATTTCCTCTGGCAGAAAACTGAACAAAGTGTCTTCTGCTTTTCTAAATATTTTTGTGGTTTACCTTTTTGTTGTGGCAGTGAGTTTTTTGGTTTATTTGGTTTTGTTTTTTTCCTCAAGTGAAAATATTTGACAACCATTTTTCACAATTTAAAGTTTCAGTCATTTTGAGATTTTTAGTCATTTCAGTTTCAGTCATAAGGCATGACATGTAGTAGAAGATGGACCTGAATGAATAAATAGAAAGCATATCCCATTTTAATTTTCACATATCATTTCTTAATTTTAAAGACAAAAGCTAATATAAGAAAACAATAAATTTGGCACATGAATTATCAGTTAAAGTCCTCAAATTTTGTGCATTCAAATATAATCACATTCTTGATTTTCATAGAAAGAGATGATATCAGTTACTCAGCATATTACAAACAGGTGCCGGAGCAGATTATGAAAAAAAAAATTATGTTTTTTTGAAATCAAAACTTCAATACCTGTTATGAATATGCAAACTGAATAAAATGGAAAGAGTTCATTAACTCAGTGTCATTTTTATAACATTATGATGAGTACTATAAATTCTAAATACTATTTAAATACTATGTCTTCTTCTTGTACATATCCCTAACACCTACCATACTCACAAACTAGCTACTAAATAAAAATTTGTTCCATTAATAGCACATCAGTGTAGATTGGTCATGATGAATCAGGTCAATCAAATCTTTGCTATCCAACTCAGAATAACCTAAAGTTTTGTCTCTTCCCTATGCCCTTCCCCTCCTTTGGGAATGTCCCATGAGCTCCACATGAAGCATGAAGGTTTAGCTTCCAACTGTCTGCCCAGAACTTTGCACAATACCTGGCACCTAGTAATTAAATAATTGTTGAATATATAATGAATAAATGCTATGTAGCAGTAAAATAACCAGACGTGGAGAATAAGATCAGGAAAGAGGAAAATCCAAAAAAGCTATTGTATCAAATGGCTATTGCCACAAAAATGAGGCATAACAAGCTATCTCAAAATTCACTGACCTAACACAATAATAATTATTCTCAGGTATCTGTAGAGCGCCCAATGGTCAGCTGAAGGTTAACTAATCCAGGCTGGTCTCGGCTAGGGCTGTTCAACTTTAATCCATATGACTTTGTCTTGGGCATGTTCTTCTCACAGCAGTGACAGAGATGTGAGAGTACATGCCCAGAGACTTTGATTGCATCACAACAGCTAAAATCTCATTGGCCAAAGCAAGTGAAAATAAAGAACTATGTCCAGAGCCCAGGTGGGGAAATACTCCTTAACCGCAGTGAGAGGACACTAAAAAATTACTGCAAAGGATATGGATATATAATCCTATTTCTGGAGGAAGAACACGTTGTTGGGACAATGACCAGTCTACCACACTGGGGTAGGCTGGATAATGAGCCTCCCCCAAAGATGTCCACATCCTAATGCCCAGAACCTGTGAGTGTGTTACCTTACATGGGAAGGGACTTTGTAGAGGTGATTAATTAAGGATCTTGAAAGAGGGAGATTGTCCTGGCTTATCCAGGAGGGCCTAATTTTATCTCAACAGTCCTTATAAGAAGGAGGCAGGAGAGTCAGTGTAAGAGAAAGAGATATGATGGCGGAACCATAGAGAGATTTTAAGATGCTATGCTGCTGGTTTTGAAGATAAAGGAAGGGGACACAAATCAAGGAATGTTGCTGACCTCTAGAAACTGGAAAAGGCAAGGAAAAGGATTCTCCCCTAGAGCCTTTGAAGAAACACAGCGTTGCTGACATCTTGATTTTAGCCCAGTGAAAGCCATTTCAGACTTCTGACTTCCAGAACTGTCAGATAATACATTTGTGTTATTTAAAGCCCTTACGTTTGTGGTAATTTGTGACAGCAACAAGTGGAAACCAATACACACACCTACAAAATCTATAAATTGAATAAGAGATTTCTAAACAATCAATAGAACCAGCATATGTAATCATACTACCAACTAAAGATCATTTTAGTTAACAGGACTATTTGTAGAAAATTTATGAATGCCTATTTAGTTTCTTTATTGTTATATATAACTGTAAACAGTTTTCTTCATACATCAAACACGTATTCTCTCAACAAAAGCTACTGAGACCATCATATCTAAACTCCCAGCTTGAATAATGAATGTAGTTTGACAACATTCTATTTCAAAGGCAATCATTATTGCAGTCCAGACTTGATAAACTTCCCTGAGTTTCTTCCCATCTTCAAATTCATGCCAGTCTGCCTTCCAGTCTGCTTTTTAGATCTCACCATCCACTCAACAAACTTTTTCTAATGTAGTTGTACTCATACTCATCAGCTTGCTGAGACTCTCAGCTCAGAAGGCACTAGTTCATTTATTATTGATTTAGAAATCTAAAAAGTTCTTCCTGATTGCCAAAATCATATCATTTTTCCTTATTTTATGATTAAAGTATAATTTTAGCATGTGGAATTCAGAAATATCTCAAATAAAAATATATAATTTTAAAAACTGAATTGCATAGTGGTTTGTTTCAGAAACTTTTAAAATTATATTGTAGTTCTACAAAATGCATGAAAGCAATCTAATCTTCAGTCTTTAAAAAGGCTTAGCTTTTTTAAAAGTGAATTTTCACTGAAAGTTATTTTCAGTTGTTTATTTTTAATAATGAGACAGTGCCTCTGTTATGCTGATTCTCTGAAAAGAATGCCACTTTAAGAATCAGCATGTGTGAGTTAAATGAAAGTCACCTGGTTTAATCATAGAAACCCTAACTACCTCATCACACACTCTCATAGGACAGTCTTTTATTATTTCTACTATCCATGAAGATTCATCTAAAGGAATCTAATACTGGAATTTTTCAATACTACATTTTCTGATGTTTTGGAGATTTGATGCCCTTATGTGATTGCTTTAAGTAGCAACAAATCAGAAAGCCATCATAAAATTCAGATGAAGCAGCCATTCTTGCTGCCTGGATTCAACACTGGTATTTGAAAACATGTAAATGAAAGTGTGCTCCTAAAATATACAAATTATCTTCTGATCTGCTTGAATCAGAAGTGTATCTTTTTTTCCCCACTGCTTTAACATCTTTTTCATATGGGTCAGACATTCAAATTCTTTTACTGATGCATATAATCATAAACCACTACAATAAATGCAAAGCATTTATTATTTCTTTACAAATATTCACCCCAGTTTTATTAAATTGTATTTTTAAATGCCATAATAGTGGATTCCATGTAAATAGGTAAATACTATTTTATAAAATAGGAAGTCATGGTAAACTCTTCATGTAAATGCAAATTATTTCGATAAAGTCTATTAGAAGTAAATTCATTTTTTTCAGAGGAACTACTTCTCGGTGAGTTTTATATATGAAACTTGAAGATTATAAGACTAGGAGACAAAATCTGCTATTATCTGTGTAATGCAAGCATGTCCACTGATTTTGAGAAATTCTTTTATTTAGAAAAAGATTGTAAAAATTAGCACTGTATATTTTGTAGCCACAGTCAAGTATTCTCCAGGAATAAAGAAATTAGGAAAATAAGATTCTCTTCTGAGAATTAAATCAAGAAATCAAATATAAATGAGACAGGAGCAGATATATACGACTACTTAAAGGAAGTTAGAACATCTGTTTCCTTGGTCCAAAAGACTTGGCTGTAACCTCATTAAATATGGAGACCTATTTCAGCCTTGTGGTCAGTTATAAAAGCACAGAAAAAGAGAATTATGAAGATAAGAATCGGCAGTGTTCACCTAAACACTATCTGGGTAGGAAAGAGACTTAGCCAGGAAACTTTACAGTTTAATGGGTGAAACAAGCTTGTTTATAAGCAGATGTGAAAAATGCAGATACGAAATATTTAAAATATTTAAGATACAGGCGAGAGAAGTAATGATCTATAGCATTTGTTTCTTAAGAAGGCAGGTGTTAGGACTCAAAGCGCTGACCTTGGGTAGGAAGAGAGACATCCCTTATATTATGACATGGGAAGAGGAGGCCAGGATGAGTGTAGATACAGTGGGTTTGGAAATTTAGTATTGAAAAGTTGAGGGACGTCTCATCTGAAAGCTTCTATTTTCCCTGAGAAGAGGTAAGACCATCTACTGAATGTGTGTGGAGTGGAGGCAGGAGTGGCAGGAAAGAGAAATAATTGAAGGTTTGGTTTTTCTTAATGTTTATGAAGACTCATCTAGCAGCAGCAACCCCGCTCTCTTCAGCCAGCTTTTGGCTAGCACTCAATTCAATTCAGGAAGTCTGAAATTAAAGTATTTTTATATCTATAGAAATAAAGGTAAATATGCTCTATGACATCAACACAACAAAATGACTAGTCACACACTCTAGAGAACAAATAATGTGCTAATTTGTATCAATATAACTTATATATGTATTTTATTTCATTATACAGAAAATAGAAATTAGCACTACAACTGGGATAAGAAGAACTCAGGCCTCATTTTACATTTCAACTGTATTGTAGAAAATGCTTTTCACTATGGTGTCTCTTTTTGTTTGTTTGCCTTTTTATCTATGTTATCTACACACACACACACACACACACACACACACACACACACACTCACAAGACAGTGTGTCTTTTTAATTGGATTATAAATGGGTAGTGGTTTGCTACCAACATGGGCTCAGTGAACCTTAAAGCTGGTGTATTCATTAGAATTAAGTTTGACTGGAAATGACATAAAGTACAGAGACTTAAGCAGGATAAGTGGTTTTAAGTCTTCTCAATTTAAAAGTCCAGGCAGGCAGTCCAGGGCAGGTATGGTGCTCTCTCTGCAAAGATCCTGGCTCTTTTTCTCAGGTTCCTTCAAATTGTGAGGTTTTAACTTCATTGTCCAAGATGGTAGCCTCTGTGTTCCAGGCAGGAGGATGGAGGAGTGTTAAAGAGGGTGACAAAAGGCATGTACTAGCCTTCTCCTCAGACAAGTTCTCAAGCTGCCACAGGACAGTTACACTTACATCTCATTGGCCATAACTTAGTTATGTGACAATGCTAGCCCAAATGGGATCTGAGAAGTATTGATTCAGGGCAGTCTCATGCTCAGCTAAAAACACTATTAATCTAGAAGAAAAGGACAGATATTAGGGAATGACTAGCCGTCTGTCACAGATGTTGAGTATGTTTCTTCTTGCTGACTAACAGCAGAACAAAATCTACACCAGCACTATTTGTTAATCCTTAGTGATTTGTTGTTGTTATTGTTTTAAAATGCTTGTAGGCAGTAACTTTACTTTCCTTTTGTCACATGCTGCTAGCACCTTTGCTCATCTCTCTCTGTTGAATGTTCTTTTGCATTATAAAATCTATTCCCTTGTTTCTCTGTTTGGTTTGATAAAACCTTTCATTACAAATTTAATTGTGGCATATTCTGAACTTGGAAAATTAGCAATCTGTTTCAAGTTCCAGATAATGGGAAAATTAATGTACATCTTTTTTTATGTATGTATGCCAAGAGGCTCAGAAAAGAGTTTGTAATATTTTAAAAATCAAACAATAATTGTCAGTATTACATTTTCTTAGAGTAGTTTGGGTGTAGAGTCCACTTTGTTAGATAAAAGCAGAGCCTCATCTATCCAAAGAAAGCATATTAATCATAAATTTAACTGAAATAGAATTGAACTCTCACATATGTTATGCTTAATAAAAATCTTCCTTACATTTTGAATGCATTATACAAAATAACTGGATGAGAGTATAAAAATTCTTATTTTCAAATAGAAAAAGGTTTAAAGTTTTTTATATGAGAAATTATCAGTACTCACTAATGAAAGGAGATTTAGGCCTTCAGTATACTCAAAGCAGAATTTTCTAGCATAAAGTAGTTTCAGAGAACAAATTGAAGCAGAGATTTAAACATTTTGTTATTTCCATATTGCTAAGGCTGGTTCGTTCTTGAGTTGGTTTTAAATTTTTCTTTTTTTTTCCTTTTCCCTCTTCCCTCAAAATTTTCTCCAATAATTCCTGTAATAGTAGAAGCTTTAGGAAGGTAACTTATCACCTCATTAATGAAGATTTGGAGGTCTTTTTTTTTTTTTTTTTAACTCTGGTTCTTCTCGTTGCTCTCCCTGGCATTAGTAGAATGCAACTTGAAGAAATCTGAGATGAAAAGACACAGCCATGTGACAATTTCTTGAAAGTGCTTTAAGGCTGGCCAGAAGCATTTTCATTTGAGCTACTCTGTCCTATGCTCAGAAAACATACTATGATAGTCTTATCATGGCACACTGAGCCATTAATATGTTACCATTCTAAAATAAAAATTAAGCCTGCACTATAAAACTGAGTTGTCTTCAACCACTCTAAGAAATAAAGACAAACATTATTGATTCACTTCCCTTTAGAGAATTCCTACTTCAAAAATGAATGTATTCTTTATTTTAAATGATTTAATTAAAAATGATAATATAACACATTCTCATGCAAAATAAAGACGGCAAACTGGTATTAGGTGAAATGTAAAAGTACCTTCTCCCTTCTCCACTATTATTATGAATTTTAATAGGTATTTCCGAATGCCTCCTAAAAGGTTTGTACTCGTTTACTTTCTAGTATTCTTTAAACATAGTTGTAAATAAATGTACTTAATAACTTGTTATCCATTTGCTCAGGGCCTTACCATATTTATTGGTTACTAATTTAATTTAGTTTCATAGCCTTCTTTTGAGATCAAGACATTAAAAATCTCCCAATTTTATAAATCAATAAACAAAAATAAAAAGACTTTAAGATGTTCTACAGTGACTCCATAGTGTGCTAGGAATTGAACTTAAACTTCATACATACCTTGTGGTAACATTATTTAGCCACTAACCTATATTCTCAGGCTTATTGGGTAAGAAAAAAGTAAAGCCTACAGAATAGTAGAAAATATTTGAATACTGAGAACCTAGTCGGCCTCAAATATCAGCCAACTATTCTGATCACCTAATTTTTTCTCTGAATTAGAGTAAAAGTCACATATATGACCAATTTGATATTCTTTCTGTATATGTGCCAATTGGGACTCATTAGCCAACAGTTATGGAGACTCATAAAAGTATCACTATTAAAAGGCACACTGGAAACAATGCAGTTCCTGTATTGTAGAGATTCTGGGAAATGCTTTATCTTTAGTTTCACATCTCATCACAAGTCTCTGTGGTACCTGAATAGCCACTGTGTCTAGTTGTGTATTATTACTTGAGAGACAAAAAAGTCCCTCTAGTGTAGAGGCAGTACTGACTCTGGAAGGCTCAGTCCTGACCTCAACTATGACAGTCATTCTATAGATTATCTAGAAACTAGATGAAAGCTTATATGAGGATTAAAATTACAGCTCTTCTCTACCATAAAAATATGATGGCCAAACTCTCTCCTAATGTCCCTTAGGCTGTCAAATCAAATCATGCCTGTAGTTCTCACTCAAATGTTTTAAAAGAGGCTCTTGCCAGCTGCTATTATCTCTTATGTTCACACCTGGCCTTCACAAAAGTGATTTAGGATAGTATGAGATACCTTTGAGTATAGAGATACCTTTGAGTAAGAAAAATGGATGTCCTCTTCTCTGTTGAACTAAATAATAACCTTGTTCTAGTAACAGCTTTAGAACTAGGTTGTCAAATTCCCATTAAATTCGATTTTCTAGGTCTAAACCTATAGGAGTGGAATTGTATTTATTTAACTGATGTTCATAGTTTTATGCAAGGTTGTCCCTGGATGAAAACTGAAAATGTTAGGTAAACCTCTTGAACGCTAAAAGCAAATTTGGTTATTTTGAGAATATCCAGGTACCAAATTCAAATTCAAATTCATTTGAAAATGAAAGTTTGAGTCACGTTGGTACAACTTCTATGTCCTCATATGACTATGTAAGAAGCAAGAAAGTAATTGAGTTTTCATACAATTTTTGTTTACTCCATGAAATTTCATCTCTCATTAACAGCCCATATTCTCTCATTTTTATGCTTCTCAATCTCTATGATCAAATCCTAATGGTTTCTGATGGCATCTACAGGATTGGATTGGGCTGGATTCAAGGTATCTAATACAGATTTGGTTGTTTTTTTTTCATTTGGATGAGAAGTAGCTTTCCTGGTAGAACTGGGAATAGAGTCAGAATAGATTGATGAATGAGCAGAAGGGAACTTGACCTTGTCTGGATGAAAAAAAAAATCAGTAGCCTGATATCTAGCCATCTCTGTTTTTCACTTTAACCCTGTCCTATATGACTTCGAGCAAGTCTGGAATTTCAGCTCTGTTAATTTATGAAGAAACTTGGGCAAGTTACTCACCCTGAGTACCAGTTTACTCATCTGAAAGAGGAAGATGACATAATTGTTGTAGGAAGTACTGATTACATTTGTATGCCTGGCATACAACAGGCATTCAATAAAGAGCAACTTTAGAACTAATCAGAAAATAGTAAACATTACCAAGCTGCCAGCTGAGACAAAAGACATTTTCATCACCGACCCTTCCTATGAAACTCTTTCAAGGGTTCTGGAACCATAGAAACATGCAGAACTAGTCTAAAGTTCATAAGGAGAAGAAACTGGAAAGTTCATTTATCTTCAAATATAAGCAAAGAGGACAATGCAAAGATGTCAGCCCATGAGGTAAGTCATGTACACACATCACCATATAGCACAGTGGAACAAGGTATGTGCTACAAGATAAATCGAGTTAAAGTGCCCATGTACTTTGAGAAAGAAAATATTTATTTCAGCTGAATTATCAGAAAATATTGTATGGAAAAGGTAAATTTAAGCAGGGTGTTAAACAGGCAAAGTGTGTTTATGACAAAGTGTGTCTGTGACTAATTCAATCTGACTAACACATGGAGTAAATGAAAGGGTAGAGTGTGAGATAAGACAAAATGAGTAGATTTGGACTGTGTTATAGAGGCATTTGAAGGCCAGGGTAAGGAATTTTAGATTTTTCAGCGAAGGGATAATAAAATGGTTGATATAATAGCTTTACTACGAGACAGTTCATCTGGAAACCTTGTGAAAGAAAGAGTGGAGGGAAGAAACAGCAAATCCAGTCAGAGAGGGTGCGGTGACACAGGTGAAAGAGGATAGGGGGCAGACTTAAGGGAAGAGCAGGGGAGTTAGAACAAAGGAGAGCATTCTTAAAAATTCTAAGACCCCTTTTACCAGGCCCCGAGCTTGGGGCGCCGTCCCCCGCATGGCGGGACACCTGGCTTCCAACTTTGCCTTTTTACCCCCACTGGGAGGTGGAGGTGACCAGCCAGGAGGGCCGGAGCGGGGCTGGGTTGACCCTCAGACCAGGCTGAGCTTCCAGGGCCCTTCTGGTGGGTCAAGAATCCGGCCAGGCCTTGGCCCCAGCACCAAGGTGTGGGGGAATCTCCTGTGCCCCCCACTGTGTGAGTTCTGCAGGGGAATGGCCTACTGTGGACCCCAGGTTGGAGTGGGGCTGCTGCCCCAAGGCAGCCTGGAGACCCCTCAGCCCGAGGGTGTGGTGGGAGCCAGACTGAAAAGCAACTCTGAGGGGACCTCCCGGGAGCCCTGCACTGCCCAGCCCGGGGCCATGGAGCTGGACGAGAAGACCCTGGAGCAAAAACCCCAAGGCAGCGGCAAGTGAGGACAGGGAAGCTCAGCAGAAAGACCTGGAGCAATCTGCTGAGCTCCTGAAGCAAAGAGGATCACCCCAGGCACACCCAGGAGATGTGGGGCTCACCCTGGGGGTTTTCTTTGGGAAGGTGTTCAGCCAAACGACCGTCTGCCGCTTTGAGGCGCTGCTACTCAGTCTGAAGAACACAGGTAAGCAGCGGCCCCCGCTGCAGAAGCGGGTGCAAGAAGCTGACCACGAGAATCTACAGGAGACCTGAGAAGCAGAGACCTTTGAGCAAGCCCGAAAGAGAAAGCGAACAGGGATGGAGAGATGAGTAGGGGGCAACCTGGAGAGCATGTTCCTGCAGCGCCCAAAGCCCACCTTGCAGCAGGTCAGCCACATAGCCCAACTTGCTCCAAGTGCACTTCTGCAACTGTCGCCAGGAGGCAAACGATCTAGCAGTGACTGTTCTCCATGAGAGGATTTGGACGCTTCCAGGCCTCCTTTCTCAGTAACCTTTCAGTAACCTTTCCTCTGGCGCCAGGGCCCCATTTTGGTACCCCAGGCTATGAGAGCCCTCACTTCACTACACTGTACCCCTCGGTCCTTTCTCTGAGGATGAAGCCTTTCCACTGGTGTCTGTCACCACTCTGAGCTCTCCCGTGCATTCAAACTGAAGTGCCTGCCCTTTGCAGAAAAGGGGAGAGCAGGGACAGAGGAACCTGATGATGGTACAAGGGCTCTGAGATTAAGTTCTTGGCCACTATTGGGTACACTATGGGGGCAGGGAGTTTGGGGGAACCTGTTGGAGGAAATTCCGATGAATTTCGATGGTGCTCTTGATTTTAATGTCCATATCACTCATCACTCTGATCTTAAATAAAGAAGCCTGAGACACACACATACTCAAAATTCTAATATCTGCTCCAGCCCTGGGCAAATAAATCAGAATCTCTGGCAAGTGGACTTGGCCATAAGTATTTTTCCATTTTACTCTCCCCAGTGATTCCAATGTGCAGCTTCAGTTGAGAACTACTGACCTTGAACTAGATATACCATAGTTTCTAAGCACCCTTGCTCACATTGCTTTCTATACATTCATTGTAAAATTCACCAAGCACACTCACGGTAGTTCATTCCTAAGTCTCAACAGAGGGGGCAGTTCCCCAGAATTCCTTGATGTTCAGTATTCCTTGCTGGTCATTCCCCATTCCATAATACTCCATCTTGGGAAAGTGAATAAATCCAAATCCTACTAGAAGTACA
Organism: Macroglossus sobrinus; assembly: GCA_004027375.1. NCBI lineage: Eukaryota > Metazoa > Chordata > Mammalia > Chiroptera > Pteropodidae > Macroglossus > Macroglossus sobrinus. The sequence goes on from PVKZ01000942.1 coordinate 187,831, forward strand.
GATATGGGAAAAATCAACCTGAAGATAAAGTAGACACCACTGATAGCAGAGAACAAAGACAGAAAGAACACAGGTCCTTGATGAATTGAACTATTACATCAATCAATCCAGAAACCTAATCTACCACTGGATTTCAGGTTATATGAGCCAAGAAATTTTATTTAACATTCAAGCCACTTTGAGTTAGGGTTTCTATTACAGCTAAGAGAATATCACATTATATTATCAGTCCTTTATGTTCTTGAAATAAATGGTTTTAGATTTTATCTGGTGATATCAGACTTCAGAAATGACAAAGTACAACCTGAAATGTAACATCTTTTATAGGATACCCAGCAACAATAATCTTGTCTTAGTGGCATAAACACTTGGGCTGTAAGTGCTGTGCAGCTGTGAAAACCTGGACTTTGAAATCTGACACATTTTCCAGCTGTATCCTGACCATCTGACTGTGTTCGTTTGTTTTCAGCAGTATAAACTACATTACATGAAATTTCCTTACAGTGCTGTTTCAATTGATTTTCAAAGAAGAAAATAATTCCAAATCCTAGGCTCTGAATCTGCCCTTGAAATTTAATTGCATCTATAATTATACCAGAAACTACTATCATCTAGTAAAATTTATTGAAAATATACTGAAAATCTATTTCTTTAAAGATGCTTATTAAGATACTGAAGAGTACAAAAAAAAAGAGGTAAAATAAGGATCTACATTTATATTTGCTCATATATATATATAGGAAACTGAAAGGAAGAAATTATGAATAATGGTTAATTTCAAGGGGAGTGGGAGTACTGAGCAGATATGGATACTAGGAGGAAACATATTGCTGTAAACTTTTTTTATACTTTCTGGTTTTTTAAATAATGTGATTATATTACCTATTCACAATTTTAATTAAAATATCACTTTAATAAAAATAAATTTAAAAAATTTTAAAATATGTTATTTACCATAAGCACACCTAAATTAATTGATTATTCTACCATCAAGAACCCACCAGCATGAGAAACCCTACCATCTCTACTAACTGCCGAATTGGACTTTTAGCTAAAACAGTACTAAATGAGAAATTTAAAAGCTGTTCTGTGAATGCTCTCCTTAGTGATTCATTCCATTAGGATATCTGAAACATTAAGCGAACTTAGCGATGACCCTGAAACCACACAGAGGAAACACTGAATGTCCAAGAAGGAGTAAAGCAATCGGAGTAAAGGGAGAGGAGACACGGTTAAAGATGAACAGGAGGCTGAGTTGCATTCCAGTCCAGAACATTGAAAAAATAAGCACGATTCACAAATATTACAGCTAACAACTAGATGTCTTACAAATGACACATGAGTATCAACTGGTTACAGCACATTAAAAGTTGCTGGCATCATTATCCTCCACCTTGCCCCAGCTGCCATTTCAAACCAGACTTGCTCTTTACTTTCCCATCTCTAGGAATAGACAATGGAGTCCAATTTTAATAATAATGATACCAGCCAACATTTATTGGTATGTAGGATACTCATCTCCTACCAAGTATATATATTTCAGGATCAAGCTAAGCATTTAAAAGGCTCTCATAGACATGCCAGATCACTAATAAACTTAACTTTTAAAAATTAATCCTTTGAATGGATTTGTAAATTGTGTCAACTATGTTAAAACATAGAAAAATATGTAACATGTAATACAAAATCTAAAAAAAAACAGAATGTAATCTCAAGCTAAGCACGGTTGGGCCTGATTAGTACTTGGATGGGAGACCACCTAGGAAGACCAGGTGCTATAGGTCATAAAAAATAAAAATAAAGGATTGTAAGCTGACAAGGTCCTTGCAATCTGTGAGGTCAACCAAGGGCTGCCTCACCTAAAAAAAATAATAATAATAATAAATAATTTAAAAATAATAAATAAATAAATAAATAAATAAGCAGAATGTCAAATGGTATGTAAACTCCTTACAATTATGTAAAAATGTAAATGAGTTTCAGAAGATAATATACAAATAGTAAGATAGTTGTATTAGAAAAGTGAGATTACAGGTACGATTTTTTTCCTTTTCTCAAAGTATCTTTCAACCTTATTGTTACCTCATGATTTAGCTGCATAACAAGATCCAACATATTGGCAAATTAAACAAGACTGCAGTTTATTTCTCTCTTATTACAGTCTAAATATAAGCCATGCAGAGCTGACATGGTGATTTTAAACTATATGCTACCTAGAAATTCTGTTACTAAGAATGGGACAAGGGATGTTGGGAGTCAAGGGGCATATTTTTGCCTCACTGCCCCTTTGTTTTTCTAAGAACAGTTTGCTGATGTTAAACCCATATTAACTCAAGCTCTTCACCCATCCTTATCTAGTAACTAGTTCCTTAAATCAATGATGCTCTACCTCTTAACCAAGCATATACTACTACTGCTCGTCACCAGATTAAGTTTTATGTTTCCCCAGATGTTCACATGACTGGCTCCTTCTTATCACTCAGGCCTCTTCTCAAATGTTGCCTCCTTCGATATGCCATTCCTGAACTCCCCTTTCTAAAACAGCCTCTCATCCAGTCACTATTTTTTTTTTACCCTGCTTATTTTTTTTCATAGTCCATCATTATTCGAAACTATTTATTTGTCTATGATTTGCCTCCCCCTAATTTAAGTTCCATGAGAGCAGACACCTTGTTTAGCCCGGTAGCCCCAGCACCTGGTACACAGCACCAAACACACTGCCTGATGCCCAGGAAGACAAAAAATGTTGAATGAATGAATGAATGAATGACCAACCCTGTAATCCTCTAGTGTTGAAATAGCAGGGAAATAATAAAAGATACTTGACATACTAGATATAGGCCTCTGCTACTTTCTCATTGACAAATATTAATGTATTTGTCAAAGCTGGGGCAGGAAGGAGAGAGAATAAGATATTTTGCAAGCTAGTGGGAAAAATATCTAATTGTTATTGAAACTCATTAATCTCAGAGGACTGATTCAAGGTTCAGGCAAATGCTTCTCAGAAGGAATGGTGTACCAGTCAGCTCCATTAAACCCCTTCATCTAAATTCCCATCTTCATCTTCCTATAACCTTCAGAGTTCAAGGTCACAGCTGATGGTACTAACCAAAATCATCCTAACTGGGACAGTAATAACGGATATCAAAAATTATTGTAAGTGAATTGTTATTTATCTTCCTTCCAGTCTGAGGCATATATAATACTCACTGAATTCAATGGTACACTCCAGGGTGAATCTATCTGTGGGTGAGAAAAATAAAAGTGCTGCCATCTAAAAGGGAAATCTTGTTCTAAATTCAATTTGCTGACTTTTCAACCAAATTTAGCATTACATGAATGTTCAATGACAGCTCTTGAAGCAAGCCTTATAGATAAGCCAGTAACAAATTCTTTAAATATTCATAGGAAGCAATGCTAGGAAATACAAAGCTAAATAAACAAAATGGGAAGAGATAATCTTCCTCTAAATTATCAGTAATCATACTTTAGGTACTACGCTTCCTGCTAAGGTGTGCGGGGATGATGAGGGGTTGCAGAGAGTGCCTGGCATGTTAATATTGCTAATGGATTCTTGTGCCGAAAGCATATAACGTAATTCATTACATATTATATGACTTCCTGGCATGGCACATAGGAGGCCACTTGAAAGTCAAATTATTTATATGTTATTGCCTCTGGAGCTACATAAAACTTTAGCTTTCATATAATCATTGATTTAAGGAATCTCTTCTTAAGAAAAATTTTTAATAAGCTTGAGAACTAAAACAATCACCTATTTCCTAAACAGATGTCATTATTTTCCTTGTAAACCAGATCTTGCTCTCATTAGTGTATAGTGACACAATCCTCCTAGGTACTTGGTGGCATCTACTGTCTTTTTCACATTCCCAGTGTTCACAGAGAAGTTCACAAGTGCCTTCCTCATCTCCTTGCAGCTAGGGAACAAGTAATAGCTTCTTAACTTTTCTCTCTACCAGCAGCATAAACTTGAATTCCTTTCCTATGGCATGCCAGCACATCCCAACTTGGATTCATTTCACTTGCCAGTATTATCTCTCACTATGACCCCCCAAGCACAGCTGATTAAATAAACATTCATAGCTCTGTGTCATCATTCATATAGTTCCATGAGTCTGAAATGCTAAAATACTATCCTCTTCCTTCTGTTTCTTCTTCCTGCTTATTTTCCAGTGCTCAGCTCAACTAGCACTCCCTGAGTTAACTTTATCTCAATACTATCAGCAAGAACTCCCTCCACCTTGCTCTCACGACATTTTGTTTGTTTATAATAAATTTAAAATATTTTATTATTGCTATTTCTATTATTATTATTATCATCATCATTATTATTATTATATTATATTATTATTATTATTATTAAGACCTACTAGGTGCCAGATGCTTTGCTGAGCAAGCACTAACTCACCTAATCATCACCATTATCATTCCATTTTACAGAGACCTCTACAAGATTAACCCGTTTAAAGCGATGCAGTTAGGAAATGGAGAATTAAAATCTTTTAAAGCACTCAGCCTGACACTACAATTATATTCGCAACTCTGTCTCTCCATTGAAATTGTAAACTCCTTGATATGATGGGTTGGGTCCTCTAGCTCTTATCCCCCACAGTATCTAGCACTGCGTTTTGTGCATCATAGCTGTTCAAGTTCTTTATTGAATAAACAGAAAGGAGGATGTGGAAGTTTGAGAACTTTAATATAGGTTTCTTACACTGCTTCTTTCTTTTCTACCATCTACCTTCCAAGCTCATTCATACAGGTTATAAAAACCATACAATCCGCAAAGCAGAAGCTGCAGGTATCACAGAGATCTGAGACCTGCATTAGCTGAACTATCCAGAGAAGTGAGGCTGTAGAAGTACCACATGATGAGCAGCCTCGTACAGGCTCAACACTTGAGAGTCAGCTAGAAATATGACCATGGTTCGAGCTAATTTCCACACAACTAGTGACAGTTTTGTCAAAGCTGCAAGCATCCCAGTCCTCCAAGCATTACTACCATAATATTTATTGAGCAATAACAATTGCTAGATGCAATTCAGAATGTTAAATTGAACATCATCTTTACCCAGGAGGCTGGTAATTTAAATTCTACAGACCTCTAGAGATATAAGGAGTACCCATGGGTACTGAATTAGGCACTCAGCAAAGATGCATTAACTAACTCAGGCTGAGATGATAGCATTTAGTGTGCTAGAGTGGTGACTTGCCATATAGACCTTAGTGTCCCATACAAGTTAGTACAGCTTCCAAATGTGATTGATGCTCTAACATAGTTTATGATGTGAGATCAAAGATGTAGCCAAGGTTAACCTTAGAAAAAGACTGTAACAGAGCTACAAAAATAAATCTCACCTCTCCTAATAGCATCACCTTCCACACTCTGGTATGTGCCCCCTTTATTCCACCAGGCTCCATCTCATTTCTAATTTCAACTAATCTCCGTTAAACATTTAACTGGCAATGGGCCAATTAATACATTACATTTTAAAGTTAATTTTAATTTTGATCAAAGTAATACACACACATTGTTTAAATGGCAAAACATGACAAAAAACAGTCCTCAAACCCACCCTTTCCCAACCCCTATTTCTGTTTCCTTGTGGTTACCACTTTCAATTCTTTCCACTGTTTCTTTTGCTATATGTATCCATTTTATAAGTAAAATGGATACTGTTTTTCTTGATTTTTTAATTTTAAACATTATTTACTCCCTTCTTTCTATGGAAGATGAGGAATTACCTCTCTTCTCTACACATCCAAAGCATATGCTCATTTCCTTGTCTCCATCTTCCCAACTTAATTATAGCACAATTTTAGGTTAAATCTATAACCAAAGTTTACATAATTATGAATCTATTACTATTGTTTATAGCTCAGTAATACAGTGTAATATAATTAGATCTCCTATACAACATTTTATTTCCTAAGAGTTTATACAGTCTTCTATATTGTTTTTGGTTGTTTGATTTTTATATAACCTATCATCAACTCATTCGCAAAGTCTCCATTAGAACTGAAACTTCTTCTCAGTGTAGCCAAACACCTCATGTAATCTGTCACTTTAATTTGTTTTTTGGACACTTCCGTATGGATTGCTCTATCTTTCCATTACGATCTAGACTAATTGTTTTCTAGGCTGCTGGATACTCACCATTGTGGGGCTTCCCTTTGCCATCATCCCGGGAACTCTCTCGTATTAGATCCCTCATCATTTTTTATGTCATGCCTTCATATTTCTTATCTTACTTATTCATTTCATGGAACATATCCTTCCATATTTTTTTCTGAAAGAGAATACAGGGGAGTCACTCTGTTGAGACCTCATATATCTGAAAACACACTTATCCTCATGTTTAGATAGGTATAGAATTTTAGTTTGTTAAGCATTTTCTCTCCAAATCTTTATAGCATTCCTATAGTTTTCTAGTTTTAAATATTTAATATACAGAGAAATTGAGGTCCAGTGTAGTCAGTGACAAAACGAGGCCTCCAGATCACATCTAATTCTAAACCCAGGAGTATTCTTCCCCTATAATACCCAGCCTCTACTTATTGAAGTATAAAAAGATAAAATAAAGCTACTTCCAGCAGTGTTTGTAATTAGATAAAGGGCTCATTTGAAGACCTAAAGCTTAAATCAAAGGAGTAAAGTTATAATGGTAAAATAATTGATGACATGTAGTTAATCTGAGGGACAGGACCTCTCAAATCATAGAGCATAACTTCTATTTTTACCCAATGTGTCAAGCTGGTAGCATATCCTAAAGTTTCGAGGACTCCAGAAATTAAGTGCTGGGAGACAATTCTACATGGCTCACTCACATTGCTGCACATCTTACAAGCAGAAGCACTGACTGCTTTTGTTCTGAACTATTTTATGATGTATGTTCAGCAAACAGCCATAGGAGGTACAAAGAATGTCTTGCTCTGGAGCAAAGGGCAGGTTTTACTTTCAGCCTAGAAGATAATATCTCCTGGAGGAAAAGGCAGACATGCTTAGTGTCAATTATAAACAATATGGGTTCCCTGAACTCGGAGTTGCTCACCTATAATACTCCTCATTGCATGTGCAGATATCACCTGATCCTCTTCACACTGCCCAGCACGAGTTATGGCTTGGGAAACTGGCACAAATGCTGATACTCTAGTTACTGCTAGTGCTGTGAGTAACAAACTGTCCTTGGTTTCTGACCCAGGAATATCATATGCTTCTATCAGCACCTGTGGAGAACAGGTTGCAAGCTGACAAGGTCCTTGCAATCTGTGAGGTCAACCAAGGGTTGCCTCATCTCTGTGAACCCTCCTAAGAATGAGGATAATTTATGGAAATGCAAATGATTATAGAAGGATGTGTAGGTTGGGTGGGGATAATCTTATTTTAGCCAGCAAATGTATTCTCTTGTATAAAAGTAACTTGCAAAAATAGAATCGCTCTCTACTCCATCATCAGTGGATAGTAGGCCTCCCAATCTCAGCTTTCTGTCTTCTGTCTTTTCTCAATCTCCCACTATTCCCACTCAGGTTTATTTTCCAGAGCCGTGTGGGACATGGCAGGATTAACCACTTGCTGGACACACAAGCACCCATGAAATTGTGGCAGGCGAACTTCTTGGCTTGCAGGTAGGATAAAATTTCAGACCCTTTTCAGTCACTGAGAGAAATGTATCCAAAAATATTTAGAATAAACATTTTGGGAATATAGGAATTAAAAAGAGTTTCCTATTTTAAAAAATCTTTTGGCTTGGGAATACAGAATTCAAACCCTACCATATTCTAGGAGTCCGGAAATTAAATATAATTGATATTTGTCTCCAACAAGTTAAATATTTTTGCAATGTACCTAAAGTACCTTTATGTTTCTTAGTAACGGTCAATATTGCTATAATAAAACATTTCCTATTTTTGCAGAGCTCTTCACAAAATATCCTCTAAGATATCACTATTTGGGAGGCAGCAGGAAGAAGAATACCTTACAATTAACTAAAACCTTCAAGAAATATTTCAATTATTCTTGTAGACCAAAAACAGAATAAAGTCTCTCAAATGTATTAGAAACCGTAACTTAAACTAAATCATAATACCAGGAAATGTCTTTCGAATACATTCATTTCTGCTTTTAGCATTGCTGGCAAGACCACTGACTGCAAAGTGCTTTATGTTCAGTGTTACTGCAAGTTAATTTTCCTCATCGTACTGCACTTTAAATACCCAGAATAAAACATAATGTCAAGAAGAAAACACCTATGCACCATCATGCAACATGCAGTCCTGACCCAATGAGAAAGAACAGTTCAGAGTCAAACATATATAAGAATCAGTCCCACAGACACTGTAATTCTAAAATGTCCATTTATTTTGGTGTCACCTCCCAAAAGTGATCCTGCTATAGAGATCACTTACGAAAACTATAAGAAGGTTCCAAGATGGACCAAAACATGATGAAATTCTGCTGAACTTGATAAACTTCTGCTGGAGCCGTGAAGAAGGGGAGAAGTACACAGATTATGGATGCAGAATGCCATTCTTACTCTGGCTTTGCTCTGGCCAGTCATGGGGCTTTGGGCACTTTTTTTTTTTTTTTTTTACCTTTCCTGAGTTCAATTTCTTGATCTGAAAACTGGCTGTGGTAACACCCAACAAGGTTGTTTTGACGATCACAAGATGATGTTATGTGCAAATGTCTGACACATAAAAGACTCCTCGTAAATATCTGTTGAGTCCAAACTATAGAGTAGGCCTGGTGTAACGCTAGGCCTTCCAGATCAAGATGACACAGAATCCTCAGGCCCATTCAAAACCTGCCTACTTAAGAGACAATCTTTTCCTTATGTAAAGTTCTTTCTCATAAGGTTAAGAAAAGTTAACCTCTTATCTGAGATTACTGTATTAAGATGAAGGTGAAAAATAGGTGTGATGCCTGCTAATAAAGTGTCAAGTAGGGAATTGGGACATTATTCCAAAGGCTATGAGGAAATGGTTCATGTTTCTAAACTTGAGAATGACAGCTTAAGGAAAATACTCTGATCGCAATGAATAAAATAATTGGGTGGCAATTAAAAAGTGCAGTAAAAAAGATCTGTTAGGAGGCAATTTAAATTTTCCAGAGCAAAGGCATCAGACATTCCAGTAATGGTGGTAGTATTGATGGATCTGATATGAAGTCAAACACTCTCTTATTGGTTATAAACCATGGAAAATGAGTAAAGAGTTTTCCCTTCAGATGATAGTGTGCTTATCATACATTAGTGCCAGCAACCACGCACAAAATAATTCCTTCAAGTAGTTAAGCTGATATTTTTACATGTTGGTCTTAATAACATGTGTATAAAAATGCATCTTGGTTGAAAACAGACACTTTTAAGTAAAGTTTATTTATTCTAATACAAACTCTTCACTTCTGAGGGAGCAAGATAGAAAAATTATCTCAAAAGTACAGGATATGAATTTGAGAGTTCAATGAAACAAAGTCAGAATTGTGGCTTAAGCTTTCAGTTTGTAGATATGTTAATAAGTTTTTATGCAATTAGAATAAGAAATGGCTAAGAATAAAAATACACTGAGTATTATTCTCTGTGTGAAAGCAAAAGGCTCACCAGTTGCAGCTCCATTTCAGGTTGTGCAGGGCAAAGAAATCATCCTATTATTTGTGTTCCTTTAATGGCTTATCCTCTCAAATATTGCCATGATTTTCAGCAAGCAAGATCATTTAGGTTTGCCATCTCAGGAGCTATTAAGAAATATTGAGTGGACATTACCAGGTTCGTGTGTTTGTTTACTTCTTTCATTTTTCTCTTTGCTGACCAAAGGACATCACAAATCATGATGGGCAACTAAGCCACCATTACAGATTTATGAGAGAAATAAATGACTCCATTGGTGGATTTAAAAATGCAGAAGCCTTAACTAGATGCTTTCCTCAAAACAGAATTCCATCTCCCCCTTCCAAAACTGATCTCTCTCCAACTCACTCATTGGACCCTCTAATGCTGATACCGAGACAACATTTTTTTTTTAAGTTTCACATAACCTCCCACTATAAAATTCAATTCTTCAACCAAATTCATAATTGTATTCAATATTCATCTTCTTAAGAGAAAGTTAAGTTTTGTGGAAAATGTCAGTTCCCTAATGATAAAGAAAGAGGTGTAAAAGCTCATGAGTGGTAAACCATGCCTCCCAATATGATAGTTTTAATCAACTACATTTCAAATAGTGAGGAATAACTGAATATTGTTAGTATGGAATTTTCAAATAGAAACTAGGAAGAGTTAAATTTGCCAAGAAGGTCCAAAGGAACATAGTTCAATTAGGTATTGAACAACTATTATGCCAAATGCATAGTTTTAGTAAATCTTCACACAGCCTTGAAAGTCAGCTAGCCTAAAAATGTCAATGACTGGTAAGACAACCAATTGAGCTAATAATAAAACCAAGTCCTCTCAATACTTGAATAAAGAGGATGAGAGAAATAAGTGGAAAAAGGAGGAATGTGGTAGACTGCAAAAGGTGGCCCATAATTCCTCCTATTCCTGAATGTGTTGTGCACTATGACTCTGTATCACGTGGATGATCCTGGGCTAGCCTACTGATGGTGACAGACGTGTCCTACCACTCCAGCAGATACAGAGCACACCAGATATTAATAGAGCCATCCTAGACCTTCTAGCCCCAGCTGAGCCAGTTTTTGCTTTTATTTTTTTTTGATAAATTTGCTATGTTACAGTTTGTAAATTTAAGGTGCACAGTGTTACTTCAATGCATGTGTATTCCGTAATAATTGCCATTGAAGCCATATTTGTCACATTATAAAATTATAGTACTATATGGTCTATATTCATTATATGATGTACATTGGATCTCTATGGCTTATTTGCTACTCATTACAAGTTTATACCCTTAAATACCATTGATCTTATCTCCTTATTCTCCCCAGGAACTGAACCGGTTTTGATGAGAAAAAACACTCAGCTAACTCACAAAACTGTGAGAAATATATCATTGTGCTAGTCCAAAGTTTTGGACAGTTTATTATATAGCAAAAGGTACCTGATATAGAAAGTGGTACTAGGACTGGACTGCTGCTGTAATAGCTTAAATTAAAATATGCAGCATTTTAGCTTTGGGATCAAGTGGTAGACAGAGACTGGAAATGTGGCAAAAGGATGTTAGCCAAAATTAGAAAAAATGATAAATAAATGTTGGTAGAGGCTAGAAAGTTAGAGAAGAACTGCTACAACACCCTAGAAAAATGGCAATCTATGTTACATAGTAGTGAAACAATGGCAAAACTGTTGTCTATGATAATTTGGAAGACAGAAAATTTACCTAATGAAGTTGTAGATTCGGCTAAGCTGAATCCCAGGCAAAATGTTGAAGGAGCAAGGTTTGTTTTGTTGTTGTTGTTGTTTTTTAATTGCATAAGGTACAAAAAGAGAGATGAGCTAAAAAGAGAACTGTGCAGTTTTCCTGCACAATTCATAAGCAATATAAAGGAGAGTTTGGAAAATAGAACTATTTCATATCTCTGGTCTCTCTATCCATTAAAAGAGTCTCAAAGTAAGAAATGATATCAGGGTAAAGGTTCAAATCAAGGGTGTGGCTGAAAGACCCTTTGTTAAATCATTGATTGGTTTAAGGTAGTACCTAGAATTGTAAGGATGTCACAGCAATGTGACATGCAGCCCAAAGCTGAAAGTGGCCACAAAAAGAGTTGGTGACGTGGTCTTCAGGACAGAGTAGGCCCAAATTAGCTCCATAGAAAACCTATAAGTTTTAAAGAGAGTTGTACTAATAAAATCCTGCCCAGCTTGGACTAAAGCAATTCAAAATGGGTATGTTAGCATACCCATTTTAATCAGTAATCTTCAAATTTTATATTACCAGAATAATAAGCTTTGATGAAGATCTTGCCAGTTTCACTAATTTCAACTGCAGTTTTTTTTCTTCCCTGATCAGATCTATATATGCTAAAGTTGGGGCCCCAAATGCTCATGTAGGGTTCCCACTGTATCTTTTATGTTGAATAGAAAGGGATTTGTGTTGGTAGTTCCCAGGGGAAAATAACAGACTCTCTGAAATTAGTAATTATTAACTATAAACATTAATATCACAGCTCTTCCTGGAATTGTACCTCTCTTTTTTTAAGTCACTTCCTTTGTACATTTCAAAGGGCCATTGAGAAAGCAGCAGCAAATTATGTTATCTGGCCAAGTAAGAGAGCACAAGGTTCAGGCCTAGTGTCTTTGGCAATAAGATCACGGATTCAAGAAGTCAGGAAGGTGGGACTTCAAATGGCAGTGTTTATTGCAGTTACCCTGTCCCTGTCAATATTTTACGTAGAATGCGAGGTAACTTGAAGAGGAACTACACCTGAGAAGCATTCAGGGAGCTTCATCTACCTCAGGACCAGCTGCATATCACAAAATTCTAGACTTCGATCCTGATACTTTAAGATCAAATTATTGGGCTTGGGGCAGGGGTGTTCCTGTGATGAGTAGGAGAGCATATTTTACAAGTAGGAGAAATGTGAATGATCCGTGGCTAGAACATAGATTGGCAAGTTGTAAAAAATGGCCACATATTCCTCTCATCCTTGAATGCAAGCCCTTTTGCCATCCAGCCCTTCAAGAGGTAAAATCTGTTTTTCTACTCCTCAAATCTGAGCTTGACCGTGTGACTTACTTTAGCCAACAGCATATTGGCAAACACATAAACAGAGGCTCGAAAAGTGCTTGTACATTAAGGCTTCCCCTCTGTTGCTACTTAAAATCTTTCCGCTGCCACATAAAGGAGGCGAGGCTCGCCTGCTCGATGATGAGAACTACATGGCTCTTATCCCAGCTGACACAAAGCAACCCGCGGTCATGGCAGGGAGGTTGTCCTAGACCACATCCAGCTTGGCCAAGCTAGTCCAGACCAGAAAACCTCTTGTTTAATTCACTAAGTTTGGGTGCAGTTTTTACCCATAAAAATTCAATGGATAAAAGGGGTTCTTCCTTAAAAGTTTGTTCTTTAGCAAGTCTGTAGCAAGAGCAGAAAAAATAAAGGAACCTGTGATGCAGGAGTGAGATGTCACAGAAAAGTTTCTAAAAGAAAATGGAAAGAGTAAAGAGGCAAATTAAAGAGAGGAAAATGAAAGAATATAATTGACACATCCAGAATTTGACTTTTAAAGTAAAAATCATGTGGGAATCTAGACATATTCAATTCATGCATCAATAGTTTTACATGCTACAGTAATAGACAATTGGAATTTTCGTCCTAATCTAAGGGGAGTAGATCATTAAGCTACATGCATTGGTTCTATAATACTAAGGCAGAAAAATTATTAAATATTAATCAGATTATCTTATTTCCCTGAGTCTTCCAATTAATCAAGAATGTATTTTAACTAGATTACTTTCAACAGGCCTAAGGACCTTTCTAGTTGCTCTTCTATCTGTCTGGAACACTCTTCCCTCACTATTTCCATGCCCCAAATGTGACCTTTTGCTGATGTTCTTCCTGACCACCTTTTTTTAAATTGTAAACTGCATCCTATTTCCCCTTCCCTGCTTTACTTTTCTCCAGAGTTAAAACCCTCTAATGTACTATGTAACTTATTTACTTCCTTGGCTAATTATATCTCTCCCCACACTAGAATGTAAATTGTGTGAAAGAAGAGATTTTTCTGTTTTTCTCATTATTGTTCCCAAACACCCAAAATAATGGCCTTATGGTAGGCCCTCAATAGATATTCATTCATTAGAAGAATAAATGCTTTGTCCTTTCGTTTTTATTTGGTAGTATATTAGCAGACACTTGTGGTCTTCAAGTGTCTGCTAATACAGTACCAAAACAAAACAAAAACAATGTACCTTTAAATGTGGTATCCTGTTCACAGCAAGTGAGTGCTTCCAAAAAGAGGTAAAACGTGAATATGAATAGAGCCACTTGCTCAGAGCCTCGTAAGGAAATAAGAGAACTTCTGCAAAGCTCCTAAAATGATCAGCTTGTGCCTGAAGCATGAGATTCTATTACCGCTTAGTATTCATAACTACGGTATTATGACTGCCATAAAATCACTAGCCCTTTCTAATTCATCCGTTGACTAAATCTATGACCTCCCAGGGTAGTAAATTCCACAGGTTGGCCATATCTTCGGTGAAGAAATATTTTCCTTATGCTTTTTTTATTCTAAATTTATATCAGCCATTAATTTTGCAGAATGAGTGACCCTTGTCTTAATAGTTGGAAGACACAAAATTAAGTAAATTGAGCCTGCAATAAGAATGTCATTTTAGTCATTTTGTGTGGTCATGTTCCATTTATCATATGAACATGTGGCCATATTAGAAGAGTATGAATAGCTAATTATTTTCCTTTTAGGTTTTTACCTTTATGGGAGGATACAAAGGAAATGTTAGGATAGAGGGAAAGGAGGGAAAAAAAATGAACAAACAAAAGAATATATGAGACCCAGATCATGGACTGCTATCATTTTACTTGTTTTTTTTTTTAATTGCTATGGTCTAAGATAATAAGATAAAGGAAATTGATTCAATCAATTTTAAAGCTGAATTATTCCTGGGAGACCGCAACAAGCATTTGACTACTTTTATCCCTTAGGTTAGAAACAAATGAAAGAAGAAGGATTCGCTTTTGACAGAATGTTACTCTTAAGGCTAAAGTTGTCTTTAAAATCTGTTAACAAATATTTTCTAATATAATTACTGCATGGGATTTGGGTGTGTGTGTCATTTTTCACAGGCTATAGTCCATTTCGCGGAAATGTGTTAAGGTCAGCTAGTAACAGGCAGTTTGTTGCTTGCTGCATGATTAGGGCCTCCATAGGATTAAGCCTTGAAATGAACAAGGACTGTTTGTTTGTTTGTTTACTTAGCATTGATAATTCAGAAGATCTTTTCTCAATGTACTAATTACAGATTTTGTAACAACACAGAATCTCCATTATTTAAGGTTAGACTTCCAGTTAACTCTTTTAGAGATAATACACAGTTTTAATACAGAACAAGAAACGGTGGACATATGAGTGCGAAACAGTGAAGTATTTTGCCACCTGAGGTTTTTAGGGAATGAAATGTGTGCACACTGACGAACAATTAATTTTGCAAATGATAATATGTTATTTATTAATGTCTACATATGTTGGCACACATGCATTAGAAAACTAATCATCATAGCTGGAAAGAATTTTACAAGCATATGATATAATGTAAACATTTTACAGAAGAAATGAGAGCCTGAGAGGTGAAGTGATGTGTTCAAGATAACAGAGCTATTTAGTGCAAGGCAGAAAGGTGGGGCAATCATGCTGACTTTCATCAACAGCCAACGATTCTGCCTAGGTCATAACACCTTGAAAGAGGAGGCCCCTCTGACATGTTACTGAAGGCCAGTCAATTTAAGATATCATTCCAGGCTTTGTTTGCTCAGGTCCAGAGACATCTGCTCTTCTTCCAGATCCAAAACACTAGAATAACTATTTCACCTTGGGCATGAACACTGGGGAAAAGCAACTTATAAATTTACAAGGAAAGAGTTGAAGTTGTGCTCCTTCCTCCATAATGTTCCTGCTGAAGGATGAGTAGAGTAAGTCTTTACAGCAGTGTACCCTTCAATGTATATGACAATACTGACGAGTACGTGGATCTAATATATACTAAAAAATTACTTCCCAAAACATATGATTCCAGTTTTCTTTATATTATGGCACATAATTATAACTTTAGTTTGCTTATTATGGGTCTGACAAGAAGCATGGAATCATGCCACTATTGCTTCTACTATTACTAATTCTCTATTCTTTAGAGATATTTCTATGCTTTGTGTGTCATTCTGTCACATTGAGTATGTTGTAATGAGCATATTTATGAATCTAGCCACCGGGAGTGGGAAATAATGTATTATGTAGCCTTGCACCTCATGTGCAGCTGAATTATAACGCAGACCTTAACAGCCAAGAAGCCTGTATTCAGAGGGAAAAAAAAGAATTTCAAAACATAAACCATGTTCTTGGCACTAGCCTCAAATACTGGACATTCATAACCCACAAATGCCCAGACTATAAATTCACGAGTTGCATTAATATGGCAGTAAAAGTCATTCTTCTGAAAGCTGCACTTGTAAAATATTTATAAATTCACATGGTTGTTCCTGGCAAATAACTACATCTGTCAGCTCTGTCTTTTTGCTCCCAATGCAGCAAGGTTGGTGTCCTGTGTAATTCACAATATGTTCATAAAATATTATTTTGAAAAAATCAAGATGGAAGATATTTTGTTCTGGGGAAAATATATCTGCTCTTCCAAAGGTTTGGGTGTTGCTATTTGATCTCCTGAGATTTTTTTTTCTCATCAAGCCTTTTTCTCTGAACAAGTTTTCATTTTACGGGACTTATCTAGTTTGCAAATTAGCATGCTAACTCCTGTGGAGTAGTCTTAAAAATCCCACATTAATATGTACAACACAATGTACTTTTTAAGTCCCAAGGTCAATATGTATTAATGTCAATGGTGAAGAAATTTTCTATGTAAATCGTTATCTCCCTATAGTATTTAGGAAATCCTTTACATAGAGAGCTCTCGAGATAGACTTGTCTGGAAAGTTGTTTGTTTATTTTTAAGATAGGAGAAAAATAAAAAGAGAAGAGACACCGGACTGCATTTTCATACAGATGTATGTCATCTAGGGTCATTCTTTTGAGCCCATGTTTCTGAAAAACACAGACAAACAAACAAAAATGCCCTCCAAAATCATACGTACTAGCATGCTGAGTACTTGACAACAAAATGTGCTGTTGTATTTATGTTTGTATAATTTTTACTGTCATCTACCCTTTGCTTTCCTCTCCCACCACAAAAATAATATTTAGATTATTTATAATTGAAATATATTTCTTATACAGACTGAACGGTTAAAGGTGAGATCAAAGGTCCTTAACTTTTTCTGGGTAATGCATCCCTTTGAGAATCTGATGAAAACTTCGGGCTTTTTCTCCAGAAAAATGTGAGTTTACATGCACACACAACACACACTTTTAAGGACAAATTCAGGTATTTGGAGACCACCAACACTGTTTCACAGACCACCACAGAGGAAGGGGAAATAAAATGTGTATCATGAAACTAGAATAAAATTATCAGTAAAATTAAGCATTGAATTTAGCTCTAATTTTTTTAGCCAAAGCAAAAGAGAGAATTCAGTGGGTTGTAAGTCTCAATGTTTAATAGAGGAACACACACCGAGTTTTCAAGAAACACATTTTAGGGGGAATCTGTCAGGTGGATGGATCTCTAATTAATTATTAAATATGTACTGAACAATGACTTTAACTGCAGTTTTGCAAAGGTGCAGAACTATTTTTCACATGACCATTTTTACATTGTTCCCTTAATAAATCCTCAGGATATCCTTATTAAATAGTAATTTTTATGAGCAGTTACACCAACTGAGCCTGGGTAAACCAGCTTCTGTATCTGATCTGACATAGCAGTAAGTGATCTTCCTCTAGAGAAAGCTCCAATATTCATAAGGCACAATGTACATGCAGTGGCCTTCCCTGAACTACAACGAAGAAGCTGCAGCATCAGCGAGGCCTCCTGGGAAATTGTGCAGCCTCACCAACCCACACACCTGATGGGCACAGCCTCATGTGGAATGAAGGTGGCTCTAAGTAAGGCCCCAAGAAATACATAAGTTTAAGAGGCAGAACTATAAACTATAAAATAGGTTAAAGTGGAACTGAAGTCTTGCCTGATTGATTTCTGCACACTGTGGAGAATCCTACGGTGTATGAGTTAATCTTTTGTCAGCCATAAGGTATATATATCAGTCAGGTATATCACCTGGGAATGAAAGGGAACTGACTCAATACCAAGTAGTCTATCTCTAAGGAAAAGAATTGGTCAGGAAAACCCAAAACTAAGGAAGGAGGAGTATTATTAGATCACTAGATAAAAATGGATTGCCTAATTATATTGACCCAGCAAATGCTATTCTGGTGATTAGCAGCCCAAATCATATCCACATTCACTTTTTTTTTTTTCATAAAAGCTGTTATTGTTTCTTTAAGCTTCTTTAAGGCATTATGGAACATTGTCTTACCAAGCCAGAAGAGCAAAATTCCTTATTAAGATGCTTAAGACAGAAAGACCTAGAACCATCTGTATGAATAATGTCAAAATCGCCATTGACTCCCTCCTTGAATGGAGAAGTGGGACTGGGGATTTACTTTGTGGAATTCCGTTAATTTTGCACTTGGCATTGCATATGAAAAGAGCTTCCGACATTTGGGCTTGGAGGACTGAGCTGCATATTTATACCATTGCCTGGGACACATTCAGTGGCTAGAACATTTTCAGAATGGCAGCCTTTCTCCAGAACTTTCTTTTGAGTGACATCTGGGTTGAATTAAGTTTTTGTTCAGTTTAGCTACAGATGTAGAGGTGTAAATGTGCTTTCCAGGAACTGTAGATTATATGGTTATGATGTAGACCACTTTTATTGGGAGCTCAAGTACCACATTTCCAGAAATATGAAGAATGACAGCAAGGAAAAAAGCCTTTAGAGCTTAAATTACAACCACATCTAATGAACTCAGAGGTGTTTTTTACTTACTAGGGTATTGCTTTTCAACTCCTGTAGCTTAAATGAATCTAGTGATCATAACAGTAAATATGGGTTCCAAAGGTATCCCAAGAGGTATCATTAGTCACATATTACATCCTTTTCTAATTTGTACACTTTCCTTGTTTCGGGGTTTCACAGGACTGCTGAAACCTCCAGAATTTCATGTTTCCCTCAGCAGTCTACAATAACCCTTAGTCTGAATGACATGTATTATTTCCTCAGCAAACATGTGATGTGGGAAGCTTAGTAAAAGATTTATTATAAGAAACAGCTCGATGTTTTATTTCCTCCCTTAATTGAATACATTATTGCTCTGTGTTTAGAAATGCTGTGTTGATGTATTACACCTCAGAACAACTATGCACATGCCATCTGCAGCAGGAAGGTTTATTAGACTACAAATCAGGATACAGATGTTGGAAGGAAAGCTATGTATGCTAAGTCGTAACACATTACAGCACATTTTAAATCTATAAATCATGGTGGTCTGGCAGGTTTTTACTTTTAAAAAATTAGATATTGGTACTTATGAAAACGAAGGAACTAGAAGCCCTCTCTTTCATCATATATATGATAGGTAAAGTGATAAGCCACTGAGGTGGTCACTCTGTCCCTGTACATGGGGGAAAAGGACTAAGTAACTTCAAAAGAAAAATCTCACCTTCTAATTCCTAACTACTAGTGTAAAAGATCCATATTTAAAGTCACACTCTAAAGCAAATGAGTAGATAAAGATTCCAGGAGTGTAAATAATCATATCTTTATTGATCTATTTCACAAATTTAAATTTTCATTCATTTATTCTAAGAGCATTTACTTGCTAGGTGATACTGTATTCTATACTTTATTAAAATGAGGCTCACTTGTATTATTTTGCTATAAGAGCAGTTGTTGAATTTTCCTTTCTTTCTCCAACTATATCAAGTTCAGGCCTATTAATGCGCAGACTGCCTCCAGAAACTTTGCAAGACTACCAGCTACTTCATTGGTCAAAAGGATTAACAGATGAAGCTTGGCCAGTGCAGCTGAGAGGATTGCTTTCCTCAGAGATGATGTGTTTCTCTTCCATTAGATTCTCAAAACTATAACTCAATTGTATCAATCTTAAATAAATAAAATCTAGGATGCTCACACTTTCGAGAGGGATTGGTGTTCCGTAGATTTATTGATCTTTTGCACTCTTCTTAAAGCATCCGGGGGTGTCATTAACAACACTTTGTTCTGATCTACTTGCCTGTCATCTGAGGCTCTTCCAGCTCTCTACAAATACATTTGCGCTTTATTCATCACACTTATTCTATAGATAAAGACCTAACATTACTGGCATTTACAATTGAGAGGCCTGAGATTTTAAAAAATTAGATTAGATATGCCTTTTAAATAGGGTATAGATTTTCAAGATAAAGCAGTCTTCTCTTGCCCTGAAAATATTCAGAAAAGAGTCTGCCTTTGGTTGAGCAGCACAGGCAAGGGCAATGATTCAAGATACTGTAAAAATGCACATGTCACCAGAAAAAGGAGAACAACTTATTTCCTATTAAGCAGAGTCAAATGGGTGATTATTATTGACCATATATCACATTTATACAACATTTAAGTTGCAAGGCACTGTCATATACATTGTCTCACTTGCCATATGAAGAAAAGTATATATTCATTCATTCCTCAAATATTTCATGAATGCCAACCAGGTGTCAGGTATCTTAATCTGTACTAGGGACACTAAGGTGAATAAGACATATTCTCAGCAAGCTTACTTTCCAGTTGTAAACCATTTGGATCATTCTAACATGTTACGATGCAGACATAATGAAGTACTGAGGCAACATGAGGTTACTGGTATCACAGCCTCATTTTACAGAAAAGAAAACTGATTGGTAGCATTAATATTAATAATATAAAGTGGTTTTAACAATTAAATGAAAAACTGTATAGAAGTACTTAGTACAATGCCAGCCCATAATAAGGACCCCATAAATGTTGGGACTGAAGAGGTAGAATAGACTAATAGCTAGGAGCATAGACTCTATCAACCTTTTTGGCTTGGATTTTAGCTCATAATTCTTAGCTATGTGAGTTATATAATCAATCTAGATCTAAGCTTCCCCAGGGCTAAAATGGAATAATAATTGTAACCATTTCCTACAGTTGCTGTGAAATGGTTGTTGTTGTGAGGATTAATTTCACATACACAATCAGAAAAGGGCATCCATAGTAAAGATCAAAGCTCAGAGGAGGGCTAAAAATGTTAAATCACACTGAACTTCCAGCTGACTTCTCATGATAGAATTTTCTGGCCCTGAAGAGTGTAATGCCTATAAGTTTCACTATGGAGAAGAGAGCCCCCTGGAAAGAATTCAAGGTAGAAGGCAGCAAAGGATATTCAGCATCTTGAGAATTAGGGAAAAACTGGCCCAAAAGGAGGAGACCCAAAACAGAGGGAGGGCGTGGAAACTGTTGGGGGTGGGACAGGGGCAGGGGTCAGAGTGGACAAAGTAGAGGAAAATGGTTTTGAGAAGAGGAATATGTCCTCCATGCACCTGTACTTTTTCTGGTACTTGGTGAAGGATAATTTTTCCTTATGTCTGATCCATATTTTGCTAAGTAGAGGTACTTTTTTTTGGTTAAAAAATTCTTAAAATGTTATGAATAGAACTTAACTAAGTAAAAGTATCCAAAGTAGTACAATAATGACCTTTGAAGATGTTAGGCAGAAATATTCTCTTTTCTCTCATTTGAGTTCCAACAGGGAAACTGCTGGACATGAAACAGAGGCTGATATTTCATCAGATGAAATATATTTCATCAGATGAAGATGGTTTTCATGTTTGCTACTTTTTATTCATTTTTTTTGAATGAGTGATTTCAATAATTCTTCTATACATGATGGCATAGGAAGTGGTGAAAACAGAGTCCATTATATGGTCCTGAAAGTGAACATGACCTAGAAACATTAATAGTAAGAGCAGTAGTAACAGAACTAAGAGAATTCCACTGTCTCCTAAGCAGTAGCCACTATAATAACTGTACCCCCCAACACCTTGCTGTGTTATCTTTGAAATATGTCTTCTCTTGGTAACTGAACAATAAAGAACCATAGACTTTGAGGGATGAAAGTAAAGTTCAAATAATTTAATCAAATGCCCTTATTTTAGAGTTGACAAAACTAAGGCCTGTAAACAATTACTGACTTGACAGTATTTAACAGCCAGCTACAGCAAGGGCATTTCTGTCTTGAATTCAGAAACAAGAGAACAATGATAACTGCAAACTTTTATTGAACATTTACAATGGATCAAGTACTAGTTGTTTTGCATGGATTATCTCTTTCTTCCCTCATAACAAACCTGTGCAAAAAGTCCTATTGTAAGACAAGTCTCCATTTTGCCAAAAAGAAAATATAAGCCTAAGAGAGGTTATTTAAT
Organism: Macroglossus sobrinus; assembly: GCA_004027375.1. Lineage (NCBI taxonomy): Eukaryota > Metazoa > Chordata > Mammalia > Chiroptera > Pteropodidae > Macroglossus > Macroglossus sobrinus. The sequence continues at coordinate 209,913 of PVKZ01000942.1, forward strand.
TCTCCCTAGGTCACAGAGCTAGAAGAGCCAGAAATTAATTAAAACCCTAGGTCTGCATGAAATCAAATCCTAAGCCCTTAATTACTAATATTGCCTGTGACGACTCAGTGGCAAGGATGCTTGGGCTCTAGTGCCAACTTTAATAATAACCTAAACCATGGTTTTGGAAAGTCACCACTGGTTCTCAATCTCCTAACACTAGAAAGAGGAATCATTTCTGTCCTGTTTGTCCCACAGTGTAATTGTGCAGGTGAAATGAGATAGTAGTTATTAGAGCTATTTTTAAGGTATTTTACAAATGTAAGAAGATATCTAAGACTGAAGAATAAAACATTTGGTTACAAAGAGACATTTCTCTCTATGAGCAATAAGGTATATGGATGGTTTAATATCAGCAAATCAATCCATTCACTTGTTAACATTTTTACTCACTAGTAGCCATGGAAATGTCAGCTGTGACTCCAATAGAAAAGCTGTTGTCATTTTTCTAGATAACTAAGCTACTTCATGACAGTCAAAATTAGGCCTCAGTTCATCCACAGGGCAGGTAGCACAGGTTCGCTGCAGCACTGTTTCCCTACAACAGGGTTTCTCAGATTCAGCACTATTGACATTCTGGGCTAGATGATTCTCTGTGGGAGGTGTCTTGTGCATTGTAAGATGTTTAGCTCTGTCCCTGACATATACCCACTCAATGCCAGTAGCACCACCCCCAAACAAATTGTGTCAATCAAAAATATCTTCAGATATTGGTAAATTGTTCTATTTGTCCTTCCCTTAACCCCGACTGAGAACCACTGCGCTAGAACATTAAAGTAACTCCATATCAAGGCATGTCAACTGAGGAAAAGAATTAAGCATGTTGTTTTAAACACTAAGAAACAAAGAAGAGGAAAAATATATATATATGCCCCAAATAGCCAATCAGCAGACTATCAACTTCCAAAGTGAAACCAGTCAGTACAAAATTATGGTGTCACACAGCAGTGACATTAATAAATAGAGATCCAAGAAGAATAGGAGATAGCAACGGAAAATTAGTGACTTCCATTTTGTGAAAATGACAGATTTTTTAAAACAGATTTATTGAGATACAAATAACAAACCATACAACTCACTTATTTAAAATGTACAATTCAATGATTTTTAGTATGTTCATAGATCTGTACGACCAACACTAAATTCAATTTTAGAATAATTTCAAAGAATAAAGGAGTTTTGACCTATGGATTCAATGCTGCCAGTTTAATGGGTCCCTCCCTGTTCTTGTTTCAGAGATTACTGAAACCCTCTCTCCAGGAGCAAACATCCTAACCAGCAATCACCACGTGGCTAACTAAAACATGAGTATATTTTACTGTGAGTGGCTAGTTTCCTGTGAAAGAATATACACATTGTTTCTCCTCATTGATTACCTCTCAAATGTCATTGGTTGTGTTGTAGGGTAATTTATTAAACTCGGAAACATTTGGAAGGGAACATTCTTTAAAGCACTTTATTCCTAACTACAGATCTCTGCTGTGCGTCCTTATCACTAAGATTACTCATAACTAGTGCAGCATGTTTAGGCCAGTTCAGAACCTTGGCAATAATAACAGAATCCTTTCACTAGCAAAGCTCCAATAGGTAACCCTGTGACAAAGGCATTTATTATTTATTCTGATAGCTATCGAACCAGTCTTTGCATACTTGGATGCATAAGCTTGCAAAATGGAAATTTTTTTCTAAGTTATGTGCTAAACTTTGCATACAAAAAAAAGTTGTTTAAATATATGTGAAAAATTCAAATGTATTTCCTCCATAAAGAAAACTGATCTGTGAACAGTGGTCTAATTTGAGATTGTACAGAAAAGGCAAACATATACCCTCTGACATGCTGCTCAGTCCGGTCCCCAACCCCACCCCATCCAAATCTCCAAAAAACGTTGTCAGAATATTTGAACATGATGGAATAAGAATGGTCTTTCAACAACAACAAAAAATGAAATGCTAAGAAATTCTCTCTCTCAAAAAAAAACCAGATTATTCGTTTAGCCCTAAATCAATAAGCCAGCAAAAACTAGACAATATTTCATCTAGCAAAACCTCCTGTGCTTTCAGAGTCAATGAAAAGGAGAAGGAAAAAAGAATTCTTCCATATTCTTTGTGCATAACAAGAGCACTCATTGAATGATGCTTATATATAACGATGACAGAATGTTTAGGTTGGTTCATTGCTTGGCATGGGAAGGGCAGTGTCCTGGATTCTTCCCTACAGTTCAATTTTAAATAAACAATATTACAATTAGTTTTCAATGTACTAACTTGGCTCAAGCCATGCCATGAATTGTTTTTATATGAAGGCTTCCATAAAAAAAAATTACTACAGAATGCTCCACTGGCAGCTAGAGCTAGTACAAGCTAATGCAAGCAAGTTACGCAAGTTAAATAAATATCAGATAATTGGGTGTGAAAACAATATTAGTCAGGTATATCCATCTGACCTCTAGAACTTTAAAACATCTGCAGAGTAAAGCCAGTTTTTGTCAAGGTCACTTACTATTCAGAAAAAGCTTTTCAGCTTCAACAAAAATATTTAAGGAACAAAACGAGGGCAAAAAATAACATTAAAATAGGTGTGTTTCATTTTATGCCACTTGTAAAAGGCAGGATTTTCAATCTAACGTGAGATTACCAGGTCTTTATTCCTCTCTAGAGGCACTGTTCTAAGAAATTCAAGAGTGTCAGACACAGAAAATATTTAGAAAATGAATGATCACCCATATCATCAACATTTCTTTGAGAGTTAATGTGGCTGTTATTGGAGGAAGTCTCAACAACCCACTTGCCCCCCAAACAGCTGCCCCACAAGTATTCTTGGCATATGAAGACTCTCCTACTAGCATTAAATTGGGCATTATGTCTTCAGAAAGCCCTTGTTAAATATGCATATGTTCCAAAAGTATTAACACCACATGCTAGATGCTTAGATCCACCCTCTTGATCTCCATTTTTCTCACCTTCTTTTGGAAAGATTAGATAGCTAAACACATTTCCTCAGAGCACAGACTCTGGACTCAAAACTTGGCCTTTACTTATTAGTTTTGTGATTCTGGTCAGTTTATATTTACATCATAGCCTTTCCTAGGACACTTTGAGAAATATTATGAAAGTGACAGACACGGAAATCGAGCTTACTGAAAACAGAAAAATAAAATGATAGGCTACTGGATCCTAACCAGGGAACTGAAGCAGTCCACAGTTTCTGAGGACTTGTGGCCCCAGGCTATGAAGGCCACTATAAAATAAGAATGATACTAATAGTATCTACTTCAAAGGACTTTTAGGAAGATTAAATAGGATAAAGAGTATAAAGTGCTCAGACACACCTGGTACACAATAAGAGCCTGATAGATGTTAGCTATTTTTGTTCCTAGGTCCTTATGAGGCTCTGGCAGCAAGGAGAGAGAATGAAAAAGGAGTGGGAAACCACCCAAGGCAGTGGCTTATGTCCTGGCTGAAGAACCCTTTGTCTCTAATTTACAGTGAAAAGGAAAAGAACCAATAGGACTCTGCGACAGATGCATGAGAGCAAAAGATTAGCCATGGACACCCTTCTAGCTTAAGGTGGCAAAGTTCTGTGGATCTTGTTGCCCCGAAGTCTGCAGGAGTACCCCATCCCCAATCTAGATGTGCAGCCACTTTGGGATCCATTGGCACATGGGCCGGACAGGGAGCCTTGTCTAAGCTACATCTGTTTCTCTCTGCTCTGGTAACAAAACTCTAATTTGTGATCAGGTATTTGGCAGAAATACCTTGATTTCAAGAGGGTTAAGCCCCTACCTCAGCCACTGGAAATGAGCTGAACCAGGTCTAAATCAGTCATAGTAATCTCCTTCCCCTTCATTAAGGATTAGCCTAAGAGTAGGCATATGACAATTCCAGCCAATGAGACATAGAGCAAGTCCACTAGGGAAGACTCTTTTCCTAAATAAAAAGACAAGACTTCACAAGGAAAACATCTCCACCTGTCCTCTTTCTGTCCTGAACATGAATGTGGTAATGGGAGGTATGGCAGCTATATTCTGAACAGGAAAATGACAAAGAAGTTGGCCCTGAAATCATTAGATCAACACAGGCAACTTTCTACCTCCAGACTTCTTGCTATGTAAAAACTGCCATTTGTTAAGGCATCTACAGATAAGTTTTATGTTTGTTACAGTCAAATGCATTTTGATACAGTGCTCTGTCTGCTTTTTTCTTATCTCTAACTGAACCATCTGAGGGATGGAATCTAAGCCACTTTTTCTACTTGGCTTTATTTGAACAAAGATTTTAATAATCAACCAGAAGAAACCAGTCTGTTAATCCACTGCTCTAATATACAAGAGAATAATCTTGTCCTGCAATTAGAATTTTGCATCCAACTGGCTTGTAAGTTGAAAACACAGGTTAAGAAGAAAGGTAAACCACATAGTCTCTTACCTATTTGCTTCTCATCTCTCCTTCTGTACAGCATTTAGCTTCAAAGAAACATAAAGGGATGCCGCTCCATAATTTTTGACAGAACTACATTTATGATGCAAAAATATGCTGAAATTTAGTTAACTCTTTGGGTTCCTTGAGCAATTGGAATGAGCCACTTGTGTGTCAATGATCTCTTCTCCTCTGTCACCTGCCACCACCCTAACCTCTCAGACATCAATTGCCCTCTCAGACATCAATTGCCACAAGCAATATATCATCATTATTATTCTAATGCCTTCAGAGTGCTTCTACAAATATTCTTTCCCTGAAGGCTCACAGCTCTGCCACTTACCAGCTATATCATTCCCATAGAAAGAACTGCATAGACTCTGAGGGAAGGAATTCTCATTTTAAAGGAGAAGTATCACTTTCTTTCTTCCCTAGGTCTAGCTCTGCTGCAGGCATTAATGACCCCCTATTATGTACTCAGCACCACTCTACTCCTAAGCCAACCTTGACCCAGCAGCAAGAGGCCTGGGCCCTAAGCTGCTGGGCTGTAGAACTAGTCTTACTGCCTATAGCAAAGTAAGAATTCACATGCCCACATCTGGCCCCTCTGGTCATCCTCGTATAAAGAGTGTTTTCCCTGTGATCCAACCTCTGCTATGGTTTTCTGATGTGATATTTGAATCCCATGTGGGAACAAAAATTCTACTGCCCAGCCTTCACCAATCTCTTATGGCCACAGACTGAATTCCTGTTCTTAACTGTATTGATCCTCCACTAAAACATAAGTGACACAAACCAGGGAACTTAATGCTATTTTACTGAGCTATACTTTACTTATACAGCACATAAAACAGATTCTGGTTGGTTCACATCAACTGCTTCATAAATATTTGTTGAATGAATAAATGACTCTGAGAACTGTCTCTAACTAAAAATTTCTGCTACTGTGCCCTAATCACCAGACCAGACCCTGTGGGTATTAACATCTACGTAGGCCCATTTTATAGTTTTCTTACTTCTTTAAATGACATAATATGGACTGTTGGACACCTCTTCACCACTGATCTCTTATTTTCACCTTACTTCCTTTTTCCTACTGGCCCATGCAGATAAGGTCTCAGGATACTGAACTCTCAGCTGAGACTGCCTAAAATATACCTTGATAAATAAGAGTTTAGAGAGATTATAACACCATAAAAGAACAGAAGGCCTCAAAAAATAAAAGAACACTAAAAACTAACCTTGTCTCTTGTATTTCTCAAATGACCAAAAAGGAGTCCACGTGAAGACATGATAAACATTATTAGCTATCAAGGAAACACAAATCAAGACCACAGTGAATAGTATTTCACACCTACTAGAATGGTTATAATAAAAAAGAATGAAAATAACAGGTGTTCATGAGGAAGTGGAGAAATTGGAACTCTCAAACACTGCTGAAGGCAGTGGTTTGTCTCAATGTTCCTCAAAATGCTAAACACATACTTACTATATGAATTAGCAATTCCACTCCGAGGTACATACTCAAGAGAAATGAAAACATAATATGTTCATGCAAAATTTACACAAAAGTTTATAACATCATAATTGTCAAAAGGTGAAAACAATGCAAATGTCCATCAACTGATAAATGGATTTAAAAAATGTGATGTACCCATAAATGAAATGTTATTCAGCAATAAAAAGGAATGAAGAAGGATTCTGGGAAGATGGCAGAGTAGAAAGCACCAGAAGTCTGTCTCCCCACCTAGGCAATAACTACACGGCATAATATGTCTGATGTAACTATTCTGGAACTCTGGAATCTATTGAAGGCTTGAATTATCCCCGGGGAAGACTAGAATTGATAAATTGCAAATAATTTCAGTCAGTTTCACCTCTTAGCATAGTAGTAGCTACCTATCCAAAAACCCTATCAGGTAGCTGTACATGTATTACTTAAGCACAGAGGCCACCCTGTAAGAGTCAGGGTGGGCAAAAAAGTACTTTGTCCTCCAAATATCATGGATCTGTGCTCTGATCGCTAATTGCTGCTTTTGATCACAGAGGTAGAGACAAAGAGGTGGTACCCATTGTTGATGTACTTTCCTCCATTATTGCAAGCCCCTTCTTCCCTGGGCTGAAGTGACATCCTGGGTGAGTTAAAGGATTAGTTTTATCTTTTTCCTCTTTTGTAACCCAACCATTGAAGAGTAGGACTTTCAAAAGCAACTGCATATATAAGAAAAATTAGAAAGTCACCATGCATACTCAGGATAGATCCAGAAAGAAACTGAGGAGGCCTTAAGTTTACACTTCAGGTTGATCCTTGCAGAGACAACCTACAACAATTAAAAAAAAATAAAAATAAAAAACAGCAAACTCTGGGGAAAGAGAGAATCAATTTCCAGAGTTACTACATTATTAGATTTAAACAGTTTTCAACAACAACAAAATCACAAGGCATACAAAGAAACAAGGAAGTATAACCCATTCAAAGTACCAAAATAAATAGAAAGTGTCCCTAAAAAGACTTGATAGTGAATATACCAGACAGACTTTAAAACAGCTGTCTTAAAGATGCTCAGTGAATTAAAATTTTTAAAAGATGTAGAAAATAATCAAGAAAATAATACATGAACAAAATGGAAATATCAATAAAGATGAAGAAAACTTAAAAAGAAACCAAACCAAAAATAAATTTTTAAACTGAAGAATATAATAACTGAAATGAAAAATTCACTAGAGGGATTCAAAGGCAGATGTGAGTAGGCAGAACAGGCAAACTTGAAGATATGACAATGGGAATAATAAAACCTGAGGAACAAAAAGAAAAAAGATTGAAAAAAGTAAAAAGACTTTAAGGGACACCATCAAACAGAATTGTGTACATATTGTGGCAGTTCCAGAAAGAGAAGAGAGAGAAAGGGCAGAGAGAATATCTAAAGAAATAATGGCCAAAAACTTTCCAAATTTAATGAAAGACATAAATATAATATCCAAGAAGTTCAACAAACTCCAAGTAGGATAAAATCAAAAGACCCACAAGAGATATAGTATAATCAGACTGTCAAAAGACAGAATTTTGAAAGCAGCAAGAAAAATTCAACTTATCAGATACAAGGGATCCTCAATAAGATTATCAATAAATTTCTTGTCAGAAATTTTGGAGGCAAGAAAGCAGTAGACTAAAATTTTTAAGTGCTAAAAACAAAAACAACAACAACAAAAACCTGTTCACCAAATTTTCCTTCAAAAATAAGGGAGACATTAAGACATCCCCAAATAAACAAAGGCTGAGGACATTCTTTACCAAAAGATCTACCTTGCAAGAAATGCAGGTTGAAATAAAGTATAGGACGAAAACTCAAAGCTGTATGAAGAAATAAATATCTCAGTATAAGTAAACGTGCGGGCAATTATAAAAGCTTGTATTATTGTAACAATGATGTGTGACTCCACTTTTTGCTTTTTATATGATTTAAGAAATTAACACATTAAAAAATTATTAGTCTAAAAGCTAGTATTATGTAACTTTGGTTGATAACTCTACATTTTGTTTTCTGCATAATTTAGGAGATTAATGCATTTTTAAATTATTACTTTATGTTTTTGGTCACACAATCTACCAAGATATAATTCTGTGACCTTAACAACAGAAAGGGATGGGGACAAATTTGTAAAAAGACAGAATTTTTGTGTTATTGAAGTTAAGATAGTATAAATTCAAATGAGAAGATTATAATTTAAGATGTTAAATGTAATCCCCATGGTAACCACAAAGAAAATAGCTAAAGAATATGAACAAAAGGAATGAATAAGAAATTTAAACATCTCACTACCAAAAAAAGAGCAACTAAATACAAAAGAAGACAATAATAAAAAGAGGGCAAAAAAAGCTATAAAGCATATAGAAAATGAATAACAAAATAACAGAAATCCCTCATTGTCAGTAATTACTTTAAATGTACATAAATGAAATTCTAATCAAAGAGAGAGATTGGCAGAATAGATTTTTTAAAAAAACATGATCCAACCACATATTATCTACAAGAGAGAAGGAAGTTCTTGTTTAATGGGTATAGAGTTTCAGTTTTGCAAAATAAAAGTTCTGTAGATGGATGGTGATGATAGTTGCATAGTATTAATGCACTTAATACCACTGAACTGTGCATTTAAAAGTGGTGAGGATAGCAAATTTTTTTATGTGCATTTTACCACAATAAATAAATGAAGGAGAATAAAGGAACGAAGTATTGATATATAATACTACAACATGTATGAACCCTGAAAACATTATGCTAAGTCAAAAAAATCAGACACAAAAGACCACATCTTATATGATTCCATTGATGTGAAATGTCCAAAACAGAGAAATCCATAGAGACAGAAAATAAATGACTGCTCGCCAGGAGGGAGAAGGAATGGGGAATGACTGCTAATGGGTACGAGGTTTCTTTTGGGGGTAACAAAAATGTTCTAAAACTAAATAGTAGTAATAGTTGCACAACTCTGTGAATATACTAAATACCACTCATTGTACTCTTTAAAAGGATGAACTTTATAGTATGTGAATTAAATCTCAACAAAGCTGTTATATTAAAACAAAACAAATAAAACCCTTCTCTCTCTATAAGGTTTTTACGGCTAAAAGACTAACGTAAAATGAGGCTGAGGTGGAAACTCACTCGTATCTTCTGCTTCCCACCACAAGGGTCTCGCCACTACTCAAGCACTCTGTCACTGCCACCCCCAGGCGCTCACCTGCTCTTTCAGCCACAGAAACAGTAACAGGTATGAAAGCAGAAGAAAATCACTTCACCAACTTCCCATTGTGGGGGCACAAATAAACTAGAGACAGCTTTGTTTAGGACAGCATTCTCCTCATAAATTAAAATAATGCAAATAGAAAATATAAAATTTTTACATCTTGTTTATTAACTAAAAAAAACAAAAACAAAAACAAAATGTTTCATTTGGCCTTTAACATATTCTTAGAGATAATGGCAATCTGAAGTATGAATGTTTTACTTTCTTGCCATTTAAACCACATTCCTTCTATTTTTTTCTTGTCTTACTGCTGAATAGTGAAAATTTCTTCCTTATCTAATATAAATATCATTGCAATGTTCCTGAGATATTCTAACTTTCAGAACTACCATATACTTCATATTTGCTTTTCAACAATTAATTCTCAATCTGAAAGAAAAAAAAAACAAGATAATCCCTTATTTAAATAATCAATGAAAGAGAATTAGTACAGAATAGCTGAGAGCTCTCACAATTCTATCATTCAAAACTTGCAGCATTTTTAAATAATATTTCAGAAACGAAAATATTTTAACAGCAAATTTTCCTGCCTCACCTAGGCTTCTGGCATCTATATATCTATATATCTAGCATCTGCCTTACTGCATGCTAAACACTGTGCAGGTACTTCACAATATATTTATTTTCTCATTTCATCCTCATTAAAATTCTTCTTTCTATCAACTCGGGAGACTTCCAGTCTGGAACAAAAACCAAGAATAGAAAAAGAGACTAGTCGAGTGGGGATTGAGTTAGTGGTACCTGCTCCAAAATACCTTCCTTTCTTTTGGTTTGTTATACTGCCTGGAATTCCATCATTAGGTTTTGAAGCCTATTCTGTCTGCTTTTAGAAAGTAGGTCTTCCTTAAGCCGTCATCAAACGTGACCTCAGTCTCACAGGGTCTGGGAGCTCATACTAAAAATAAGTAAGGATAGGCAGGTGAGACCAGAGTATCCAATGCCAAATCCAGCAGTTTGGTCCAAAAAGCTGTCCCCACATGAGGATCATTGATCACACCTCCTGTTTCCAAGATGACCCAGGCAGGTCTACATTCTACAAGGATAGGGTGATTTTCAAAGTCCCTGTTTTCTTGGTTAGATATGTTCATCTCCTACTTGCTGTTTCACTGGCTTCTGACAAAAAAAAAAAAAAAAAAAAACTTTTTAAAAAATCTGTCCACCCTTTAAGGCTTCAGAATGTTTGAGTGATTTGCCTAATCATTCAAGTGATAAAATTAGGACTTGGTGTTCTACCCAGTATCTTAATTACTATCCAGTATCTTTCACACTATACTACTACAATTCCAAGCAGAGTTAGAAAGTGACTCAAAAATGTTTTGTTTTGGGTACCCCCAACCACTTACTTTACTTTTTGAATACCATTTCTCTAATGCCTTCTCAAACCTAACTCATGTGCTTTACTTATACCAGGTGAAAAGTAACTAAATTGCTAGCTTTTTCAGAATGCCTTCTGTTTGATAGAAACCAATAATTTAAACTATTGAATAAAGATTTAACCTTAGAATTTCAAGCTTTATTGAGGTCAATCCTAAGTGTGACTCAGTGGATTTAGAAGAAATATCCTAAACTTGGAAAATATCAAAGATCCTTCAGCGAATTGAAACATGTTTTCAGCATTATATTACTATAAATAAAAGTGTGGTTTGAAGAGGATTTTTCCAAGATCTAATTTTAATCAACAAACGAATGGTTTTAAGTCTCCTTAACATAGACTGACCATTTGATGGAATATTTTATCAAAAAATATGAAAAACAGCACTGCTATGATGCTTCAAAAGCAGAGATAAGAACAGTTGCTAGCTGAACTCCTTTATTCTTGATTGAAAAAAAAAAAGCAGAAGGGAAAAAAGCCCTGATTTTTAAATTCTCCTCAGTCTAGTTTCCCTGACAAATCTGTTTGATGGGCATCAGAGACCTGAAGCCAAGCTTCCAGGGAAAAAGTAGCCATCATTCACACTTCATTGGATTTCTATGACAGAATGATCACATTCTGTAGAACCTGGCATAAGCACATCATTATTAAGCCTTGCTTTTGCATTTCTTAACTGATCACGGATGCTGTGGTCCTTGGTGGCTCCTCTCTGCTGGCACTGTTTGTAGTTATTTGACCTTTTCTGTGGATAATCCACACAAAAAGCCCTAATTACTTCCCCGGCTTTGACCAGCCAGCAGTGTGAATAATCAATGACACTCATTTAGGTATTGCACAATCAGATGCTTATGGTGTTTAAAGAACATTTTTCCATTGACCTGCCACAGCTGTAGGACAATTACAAGCAGTAAAGCTGCTGTTGTAATCATGAGATGACCAAGTGACCTTGCAGGTTTAAAGTTGATGACTGGAGCCTTGACTGGGGCATAGTCATGATACAGAACATATTTTGGGAGAGAAAAGAGGTTTCATTGTATGCGAATGTGATATGCTGAGTCCCAAGAGCAATGTTCTGAAATATTGACAGATCAGAAGACTCATATTGGCAGGTAAAATTCAGTATTTGTATCCACAGCTTCAGCTACTTCTTCCTACTGCACATAAATAATAAATAAATAATATTGGGGGTGGGGGGCTGAACTCTAGTTATACCTTTCTACATTTTTTTCTTAAGGTAAACATGAAAATGAAATTGAAGCAAGGTTTCCTATCTAAATAGATATATAAAGATTCCTAGGATGTTAAAATTTTTTAATATATTCAAATTACCTTAAACCCTTATCCACTCTCAAGACAAACTTTTCCCACAAAGATCACTATTAAGAAGATAATGAAGTCTGTGATTCTTTGGAATTCTGATTAGTTGTCAAATTACATATAAAGATGAATTTTAAAATAAGTTATAGAAAAATGGAATATGACAATATTTCCAAGAGTATGCTCCTAGGAACATTACTCCATTGAAAATCCTTTGGCCACAAGGATTTATCACCTAGTAAGCTCAGGAAATGCAGCACATAAAATCCTCTCCGAGATTTACAATGTGTGTTAGCATATCGAAGGTTCTGGAATATGTTTCTCAAAACCACTTTGGGTAATATTAGTAGATAGGTTGTTTTTCTTTATTACCATCTATATAAAAACTGAATTGTAAATATTGGTTCTTGGCTCAGAATGTCAATGAATAGACTTTGTATTTTTCTTTTGAACTCCCTTAAAATTTTCATAAGGTTGTGTAATTATTTATTAAAAAGAACATCAAGTAAAATCAGTAAAAACAAGCAAGAAAACAAATTGGCAGGACAATGAAACAGTTATGTTCCTGGTGGAAAAGATGAAGGAAAGGATGTATCCTAAATTGAGAACATAAAAAAAGTGAATTTAGGGAAAAGTCCCAGATGAAAGAAAAGATAGAAAGGTCAGAAGTAATGGCACAAACCATCCTCTCCTTTTCTAAACTGGAAGGCAGTCCTGATTTAATCTGACAAAAGAAGGCAAACCAGCTCATCAGCATGCACTTGATGATTTACCCAGCCTGCTGTCAGAGACAGCACTGTGTAAAGACACAGCAAAGAATGAGGAAAAACAGGCAAAGCCCAGCTGGTAAGCCAAGAAGTAAATCACCGAAAAAAAAAAAAACAGTGAAAAGACTGCACATTTGATGGTGTGATCTTGATTAATCCCAAAATAGCTGAAGCTTTCATATTTGGGGTTCCTAGGATGTGTAATCCAAGTTTTTACTGATACTAGCAAAATCCAATTCATAAGATTTGTAGAGAATAGGCTGTTTTTTAAATATTACTTTTAGTTTCAACAGGCATCACTGTGTTTCCCTTTAGTGTAAGGCATGCTTGGGTGATAGTTCTAACTCTTTGCTTATACATGCTTATTGCTTTGTTGGACACTGAGACCTATATTTTTCTGCTTTCTGTGGTGTCCCAGGATTAGAGCAGGTCTTGCCCCTTACTCTGCAGCACTTTCTTTCTTTCAAGGACCCAGTAACTTTGCAACTGGTCCCAGTTTATAATACGTCTGGAAATTTTCAGGCTTTCAGAATCCTAATTTCATCCCAAAACATTAATTCTTACATGTTGCCAATCTGTCAATAATATGAGGTTATTACTAAGGTCAGTGGTGACAGGTGGTAAGAAACATGGGGTAAGGGGAGGCAGGGAGAGCAGCAGCAGGAACATTTACCCATGCAAACTGCTGAGTATTCCTTCTGCAATTCTGAAAACCTCAGCCTTGTAATTAAAGGCATACCAGTGAATGTGGCAAGACTCACCGTCAGGGATATGGTCAGAAGGATTGTTACCCCTAGTCACACATTTCACCCTTAACCCCATCATACCTGTATATGGCCTTTTTATAACTCGTGGCCCTTTAGGTCCCACTCTAAAATTAAGCAAAAATTTTCTAAAAGAATAAACTAAGAAAAAAAAAAGGTTGAGAAGCCATACACCTGTGGAATAAAATCTATGAATATCTGGTTTCATATTGAATCTCTGAATATTAGGAATGTGAAATTTTGAGATCTGGGAGATGGGACAAGTACTATATGCAACCCATTTTTA
>PVKZ01000942.1:223782-543882 GCA_004027375.1 Macroglossus sobrinus
ATATATATATATATATATATATATATATATATATATATATATATATATATATATATAGTCTATTCAACATAGGGTGTATAAACATGTTACACATATAACAAAAAATTTGCAGATATATCAATTAAACTTTCATATCATTCTTTTTAGTATAGGAAAATACCAGGATTACTATAAGTTATCAGGAAAATACAGGCATCCTAGGAAAAAAACTAAAATAGTTATAAGTGAGCAATACCATCTGAGCCTGATTTGTGGATAATAAAAAGTGTTCTTAGCCACATTAATTCAGTTGTGAACCTATGTTTCATTTATAACATCCAAAATTCCAACCCAGTTTCAAAAATAGCAGGATGGTCATGTTGAAAGCACTTGCATTTGTGTCTCCTTAGGGCTGCACCATCCAAATCTACTGGGCATTATCTAGATAATGTGGAGAAGGATACCTAATTTTTTTTGTTTTTCCTTTGATTAAACTGCTATATACAAAAGAACAGCTTCTATATTCACAACAAGTTTCTGCATGATTAAGAAACCAATTCAAAGGAAAGTTCTTAACTTGCAGCAACTTAGCAACTCATTATTGTTAATGTTTTTATTAAATCATTCAAAGCTTTCTTGACATAAACAAAATTTCCTTTTTCTAACCAGTCAGTATATCTGAACATTAAAGCTTGTTTGATTTTTCCTAGGCTTTTGTTTGGCTGTTTGCTCTGGGATATTTGGCCACTTTATAAAGTTAATAGAGTTTGGAAAAGGAGCTGTAAGAAAGTTTCTGATAATGCAATGAATTTGTTTACTAAGTATTTCCAAGAGAAAAATTTGGTCAGTCACTTGAGTGTTTTATCTACAAGATGCCAAAAATATGAATGTCACATATATATTCTTGCACATTAGATAAATACTAAAAATTGAACTAATTAAACTATATCAATATCTTCATAACATTGTTCCTTATGAAAATGAATTCTAAGTTCAAAGTTAGCTTTCCAGGGACAAATCCCTCGGCTGAGAATCTATCTCATTATCCACCCAGGAAGGCAGCTCCCTCAGCAAAAGGTAGATATATTTGAAAGACAGTAATCTAACTCTAAATTTAAAAACAGAAAGAAAAATCTTTAAGTGAACTATTGTCGTATGAGACCACAAATTGTGGTCTAAGAATTGTCTGGGGACAGACTTTCTATGAACTCCTGCATGAGAATATTAGAACCAGGCTGTCCTTACTCTTAGGAGTACATGGCAGCCCCACCCACTCCTCTGGATCCTACAAGGTTCAGGTCCGAGGGCATCAACTTATAAATCAAATGCTAGAAATGGTGCTAGGGCTGGAAGTTGTCATAGAATCAGGCAATATGGGAACCTCATAAAGATTATCTAGTCCATAGCACTATCAGCGTTTCAGTAAATTTTTCATGATTCCTCTAGGCCAAAAGCAATAAATAATAGTCTCATTTATTAAGTAGTTAGGCCCAAACATTTAATAAGTATTTATGTCCTAACAACTTAGTAGCTGTTTGTTAAATACACAAATTAAAAAAAAAATACTTTTATCGAACTCTTAAACACCCGTAATTACTCCCTAATGAGATGTGTGTCTCTGTTTGGCACTGTACATCTCAGACGTTGGAATCAAATTGCACACCATCCCTCTTTCCTGTTCTACAATAATTTTCACATAGCATTTACTTTTTATCACAGCAAAGAACAAAAACCCAGCTTTACAAAGATATGCCATCAAAAGAAATGCAGCATGATCTAATATATGAACTATTTCAAGCTAGTATTTTGCCTGGTATATAAAAAATATCAAATATCACTGTATTTTCCTTGAAATTTTCAGATATCTTGCAACTCCCCTGTGAGTTCATTGCAGCATTCCAAAGCACCTTAGCACATAGTTGGGAACTGTAAGTCTAGACTGATAACACATATCTTGGATTAGCAAAGTGAGACCAAGAATAATTTAAAAACTTTTCCAAAATTATTCAGCTAATTGTACACTAAGTCAAAACAAGAAGGTGTGTTTGAAATACCAAAAATATAGCCCATGTTCTTAAATTAAACTAGTTACCACAGATATTGTATCTGCAGAGTAAAACTACAGATAGATCTACCTCCCAGGGCATTCTTTATTCACACTGGCTACTAGGTGACCTTTAACATATTGATAAAGAAAAGAAGGTAAGAAACATAAAGAGGTAAGGGACTTGCCTAAGAAAACAGAAGCAAGAGTAGCTCCTTGTTTTGCCATCTTGATCCCTTCCTCAACTACTACTTTCTTCCTCCTGTTTCTTCTTTCTTTATTATTTTATGCATTCTACTTCCAGGGACCATAAGCCCTTATTAAGCCCAGTTCCTATATACAAGAGCTTAGATATTGTGATAGAAGCTGATTATCTCCTAGTATTCATCCCTCCATCTTTCCCTATAATAGAATATAAACTTTTTATTGGGCTATCTATAAAAGGCTACATTTTTCAGACTCCTTTAGATATAGCCACAAGGTTAATTTCTGGCCAATGAATTATAAGTAGAAGTAACACATACAATTTTTCAAAAGTGTCCTTTAAGAGAAGGAATATGCCTTTCTTCCCCCTTCCTTCTACTTGCTGGTTAAAATGAGAACATGATGACTGGAGTGCAGGCTGCCATCCTGTACCATAAGCAGGTTGCCACAGAGTGAGGATGGCAAATCAAAAATATAGAGGAATCTGGGTTCCTCTTGATCTTGGACCTCCTAACAAACAGTTGTCTGCTTACCTCTGGAGTTCGTTTATATAACAAAGAAATACATTCATATATTATTTAAACCACTGTTATTTGAGAGTTTTCATTATTTATTAGCTAAACCTAGTACATAACACATAACATATTACTTTAGAACAACTTTAGATTTCACTAGTATACAATTAAAATTTGTAAAAACTTAGAACACATAACCCCAGTACTTATCAGAAGTATATGTAACCACTCACTATTATCCTCTCAAGAATTAACCTATTTCTTCATACCATATGCCTCACATATTTTATTTTACTATATCTGAGTAAAATAAAAAAGAATATATTTTCATAAGAAAAGAAATTCTTACATAAAATCAGTCCCATTTCAAATAAGTTAAACTTTCATTTTGTAAATTTATCAAGGTGACATTGGTTAATAATATTATATAGGTTTCAAGTGTACAATTTGATAATACATCATCTGCATATTGCATTGTGTGTTCACCACCCAAAGTCAAATCTCCTTCCATCACCATATTTGACTCCCTTTACCTTCATCTACCTCCCCTGCCCTATTCCCTCTGGTAACCACTAAAAACTGTTGTCCGTGAACACTTCCATTTATCTTCACTTCCTTCCTCCAACTCACTAATTACGGTAGAGAGTTTTTAAGACAAATCCCACAAAGAGAGCAAAAATGAGAGAGAGTGAAGTCATAATATTTTGAAAGCTGAAAAGCAGATAAACAAGCAATAAAACTTCAAAAAGCTAAATCCTAAACTGGCAGTGGAAGAAACTAAAAAGCAACCTAATTTGGTTCTAAGAACCACCAAAAGGTCCAGGAACTGACAAGTGAACTGGAAGTGAAGAGGTAAATGTAGAACTATTCCTTCCTCAATTCCATGCAGCTCGACTACTGCCTCTTCCCAATCTCAGTGAAAGACAGGAGATTTATTGCCTGGAAAGAGTGAAATAGAAGGACTCTGGCCTGAAGGAATCCAAACACAAGTGAGATAAAAGTATCATGCTGAAAACTGGGAGATTTAATAAAACTTTATATCCTAAACTTTAAAATCCTCAGCCTTCTTGCCCTATTCTACTCCCAGAATTTGATAACCAGATTTATATCTTCTAAGAAGGAATTATATGGTTCTTTTGGGGTAAATATGACCAACCTAAGATGACAGACCTAAAGAGTCTGGGGTGTTCCCCAAATAGCAAACAGAGATCAACCTATGGTAAAGCTCAAAGTCAACAAGCTCTGCTCACATGCTCAAAACTTCCAATGAGCTTTTTAATCTCACCATTCTTAATCACCAATAGAGCCAAAACAAACAAAAAAATCTCTAACATGAAACTCAACTACCAAAACAAATAAAGAGAAGAAAGTTGGAAAAAATAGAGACTGTGTAGAAAGAAAACTTCCAAAGCACAAAAAAGATATCTTTTTTTTCTGCACCTCAGAAAGATAAGAGAAGTTATCACGTCCATGCAAGATAACTAGGATTTCTTTTGAAAATAAATCAGAGAACAAGAGATCCTGAAAATTAAAAATAAAAAATCTATACAATCCATAAAAAGCAAAAATCCATAAAAAACAAAAATTCATAAAATTCAAAATCAAAAGTCACTCAAACATGGTTAAGATCATCTCAAAGAAAGAAAAGAGACAAGTAGATTTTTTTTTAATGAGAAAAGATGAAAAATATAGGAAGATCATGTAGGAAGTCCAAAATCTGCTAACAGGAGTTCCAAAAAGAGATTGGGGAAAATCCCTGAAGAAATAATTCCAGAAACTTCTCAGCAATGGAGGACATAGGTTTTCAGAATGAAAAGATCCCTGGAGGATCCTGCACAATGGGTAAAAATAGGCCCACACTTTCATTTAAACAAATTGTTATGAAATTTCAGAAACTTAGTACAAAGATTTCAAAAGATTTCATTTTAAAAAATAATCAAGCACACATGATTAAGAATCATAATGGTATCAGACTTCTCAGTAACAATAACGAAAGCTAGCAAAGGAATAATGCCTTCAAAATTTTTTAATTTTAGACAAATGTGAAAGTAGAATAATGAATTTCAGTAATTCAAGATCTCAAAAATTTCTTAGGAAGTTGTTAGAAGATATATCTATCAAAATAATAATGTAAAATATAAAAAAGATATAAAATCCAGGGAATACAAGATTTGCTTCTTCTACATGAAGAAGCAGCAAAAAGAATTCCCTAAAACAGGGGTCAGCAAATTGCTATCAGCTATATATAGCCTACAGGCCAAATCCATCCCAACACCTGTTTTTGTATGGCCCATGAGCTTTTTACATTTTTAAATGTTTTTTTTTTTAAATCAAGAGAAAAATATTATATGACTCATGAAAATTATATAAAATCCAAATTTTAATATCTGTAAATAAAATTTTATAGGAACATAGCCATGTTTATTCATGTACCATCTATGGCTGCTTTTGTGCTATAATGGTAAAGTCGAGTCAATGCACCAAAGATGATATGGAATGAAAAACTCAGATATTTATTATCTGGCCCTTTACAGGAAAAGTTTGCCCTCCCCTGGAGGATGGTAAAGGAAAATCTTAGAATAATAGCTATATACAAATATGGCAGCAAATGATCCAAACTAGAACAATTCAGAAAGCCATTGGAGGGAGAGCTCCAAAAAATATAAAATTAATGAATTGCGGAAATGATAGAATATGCTAAAAGAATATTTGGACAATTTGAGAAAAATTAGGGGATAAATTCTTTATAAATTCACAGAAAAATTAAACAAATAAAATACAAGAGCATTATTAAAATAAACTATTTTTTAAAATAATGGTACAAAAAGAAAAATTAGTTTAGCATAGTACATTGCTCAGCTATGAATAGCATTTACATAGTCATAACAATGCAAGCACTGAATATTAAACAAAATTACAATGTAATTATATGAGGAAAATGGGGAAAGTAAAAGTGTAGCAGGTAAGAATAAAAATACTGGTGGCAAGAAGAGTCAAAGACAGATAAATTCTTATTTTCCACAGTGGGATGTCAATAGATTGTGCCTAAAAATAAAAAGTCAAGAAGTATCGGTATGAGAATATTTAGTGACACAGAAGTAAATATGAAGAGAAAAAGCCACGAGTTAAAAGTGGTTTCCTCCAGTAATCGGGAAATGGGGTTATGATGGTGGAAAGACAGGGACAGACCTCCTGTTTGTCAAAGTAAAGCCTGCAGAACTATTTAATTTTTTAAACTATGTCTATATATAACCATGATTCAAATAAAAAACAAATTTTATATATAACCCCAAAATAGAAAATTTCTCACATAAATTTCTGATTGTTTGGCATGCTTTACCAGGTAAGATTTTCAAATAATATATATAAACATACCTAATTTGAAAATTTTAAAGCTGTTTAAGAAATAAAACTTTTATTTTACTTCCAATCCTTTATGTTATTTACCAACATAAGGTCAGTAAGTAAAATTGAAGGGATTTCTTAAAACAGATTATTTTTAAGGTACTCAAAATTCCTTTATACTGTTCTACTCTGTTCAGATAATACTAGTGAGAAGAATTTATCTAAACACTAAGCACTTTACTAGATCACATGAAACCACTTAAAAGATCTAATGCAAGGGTGTTTACTTTATGAAAGATAATAAGATAGGTAATGTAAGAATAAGCTATCTTATCAAACAGGTATTCCAAAGATGAGCCTGTACTAAGCACTTCTGGGTTCTAGCTAAAAAACATCAATGAATGTAAAATGAACATGTTAATATTGCTAGTAATTAGACACACAGTTTGTCCCAAATTTGTTTTTCAGTATTATCTTAAAAAGTCACTCATATTCTTAATGTCCTTGGTTTTGTATGAATTGTACACGGGCTTTTATCTGAGGATTTATACTGATATCTAACAAATAAATTTAAAGCTGGCTTAATTTGCAATTTTGTTCCCTAACACACTTAACTTTTTTGTTCTTTGTTTTTCAATTTTAATGCTCCTCATTCAAATGAAAACCAGTTTCTGGCAACTAACATTTTAGTCAGGGAAATGCCTTATAAACTTCCCTTTCACACCCACTTTCTAAAGAGAGGAGGGAAAATGCTATTTAGTTTAACATTAACTCTGTTTTTAAAGTGTGCCTTCACCTCATTTAGAAAATACCTTTGAAAAATCAGAATGGTTAGGAGTATTTACCTGCATTCCTAATTGGACTAGAATGACTTTTTCTGAGACGACTGCAGGCACTCTCTCTGTTCTAAATGAAATGTAGCAATTGCTTCTCAAATCACCATCATGAGAGCATTATGTAATTTTATCTGTCTATACTCTGTTTCTGCTTTATGTTGTGGTTATATGGGAGCTATACAGGAGTGTGTTTTCTATCATTACAAAGGCCAGATAAAATAGTTTAACTACCACATCAGATTGGGGAATTATACATATAAATTGTCTGCTGCTGTCTATAGATAGTCTGTAAAAGATAAAAGCATTTTTCTCTTTTTAGAGAGAACACTCCCAGTCCCTTGTTTGCCTTGCATATAAATTATCTTTTAAGGGACCAGGTGCAATGGGCAAAGAATTGGCTGTCTTCCCAACCCAGCTTTGAGTTTTGATTTCTAAATGTACTTGCCGAGTTAGGAATCACAGAAATGCAGAATTCAGAGTTTAAAGACACCAAGTCAAGAAATTTTCTTTTGCATATTTTGCCTAGGGGATAGGAAAAGATTGCGGGGCGGGGCGGGTGCTTTGGGAGAAGTCATCTGAATTGAAATGAACTTAATTGCTTTTCCTGTGAATCTCTCTGCCTGACAGGTGGCTATGAGAGTACTGTGTGTCCCCACTGATACATATCAGTCTAAACATAAGAGGAACCTAGAAATTGGAAATCAGTTTAGACATTCAGGCAGCTCTCCAGCTTTGGTCAAGATGCAAGATGAACATGCTTCCATTGTGTGACATGATTAAATTATTAGTATTCAGCAAAACACTGATGCAGTAGTAGCCCATTTCTCTCAAAACAGTTTGGAGCCAATCCCTTTAAGTATAAGTCCGCGGTAGCATGGAACCTTTGGGTAATTAAAGTTAATACTCGATAAGTGTTCTTTTACTAATACAATTTTGAATTCTCCAGAATACCATTGGTAGTACAAAAAATTTCCTGGCCAAACTAGGTGATGGTTAGCAGGGAGGCCAGTTGGGGTATCATTCAGAAAAAGAAAAGTAAAACTATTCTTTAGTCTGGTTTGTGCACATGCCACCATTATTCCTTCTATATTCCTATGCCCAGCATGCTATAACCCAATGAGAAGATGCTTTTTAGATTCTTTCCTATTTAAGAAAAGCAGTACAATCCCACGCATTTCTGATAGATTAAATTTAGATCTGTCTCCTAAAGTGGCTTACAGTACAATTTCTCAGAATATCATTATTATCTTTTAGACAGAAGTCAAGCTGGAAGTTGAAGAAAGACTTGGAGCCTCTGCATTTGTTGTTCCATGATCTAGAATGCTCTTCATATAGCCAGCATCTTATTCTTCGGGTCTTTGTTTAAATGTCACCTTCTGAAAGATATCGCTACCATCCTTTACAAAGTAGATTCCTTGAACCTTCATCTCTAGTTATTATCCATCACAGCATTCTGCTTATCTCTTTTATGCAATTATTACAGCCATAATTATTTTAATTGTGTGTTTTTTCTTTCTTATCTCTTGTCTCTCTCCCCTACTGAAAGCTTCCTCAATGGATGCTTCATAAGGTACTGGATTTCTAGGACCTAGCAAGTATCTGGAATACAGAAGGGACCCACGAAAATTTAAGGATGCATGAATACTAAAGATTACAGATAAATTGTACTTAAACATTTAAAATGTTTTATTTTTGATAAGTATTTCAGTCAGCTTTTACCATATTCAGCACCAACAAACAACTCTAAAAAAATCTCAGGACTTAAAAGAAAAAAGATTGTTTCTTGCTCACTTTTTACGAGAGCTGTAGATTGGTTGTGGCTTTGCCTAATGATCTCCATTCCAAGGCCTAGGTTGAGGCCATAGCCCCTGTCTGGCACATGCCCTAGGTTAGCTCATTCTCATAGCAGTGAGAGAAGAGCAAGAGCATGTGTTAAACTAGGATCTAGTATATAGCACTTATGCTTACAGGAAGATATTCTCTTACAATAGAAGAAGGTACTGGGAAAAATAATATAATCAACTATAATAGGATATTGCTTAGAAACGTTTACTTCCTAATAATTTGCAACTTTGTTTATATTATTGCCCATTTGCTCCAAATTCACTAGGTTTCTTGAATTACAGTCTGATCAGAGATCTTCTATATGATAAAAATTAAGACTCGTAGGTGAGTGGTACTATGATTCTGTTCCCTTGCTGGATTATGCCCTTGCAATTCCTGACTCATGGCCTATGTATTTCCTGAGAATTCACATGTATCTATACACTGGAAGGCCAACAGCCTTAAACTCCCAGGTGACTTCAGTTCTGCCCACATCA
This sequence comes from Macroglossus sobrinus, assembly GCA_004027375.1. Taxonomy (NCBI): domain Eukaryota; kingdom Metazoa; phylum Chordata; class Mammalia; order Chiroptera; family Pteropodidae; genus Macroglossus; species Macroglossus sobrinus. The sequence goes on from PVKZ01000942.1 coordinate 233,027, forward strand.
AAGGAAGCCTGCATGAGAAGTTCCTTCCCCAGAAATAAGTTATTCCCAGTCACAGTAAATGACTGGAAAGGATGAAGAGAGGCCATGTCTAGCCTAAAACCAGAGGGTGACAGTTAAGTAATAAACATCATTCCATATATAATATATTAACCTGAGGCTCATTATTTAGTCATAAACTATTATATGTTCGATCTTAACTGTTAACTTAGGTGTCTATCTATCTTTATTCTCTAATTTCAATATTTATAAAAGATTCATCTAAAAGTTATCAGCATTACATTGTTAGAATTTTTGGGAATGCCTATGTAAGATGGAAGTTTTGAACTATGGTCTTAACCAAGGTTAAACAGAGAAGTAAACCAAAAACAATTCTCAACTAAAAACTTGTATATTGGAAGTTGTTTTATTTTTGGTCTTATGACCTTTCTCCAATCTGGTATCATGTGGAATTATACCCTGTAGCATACTGTAAATGATATTCTTTATAAGTTATACAAAATTTTCTTCTAGAAAGTATTTACAATGTAAATCAACTTTATAAAACTTTATGTACATTTTTGAAAGCTGAAGATATATGTTTAGATGGTAAAAAAAAATTTTAAGATGTAAATTCTATCTAGTTTGCTCTGAGAGTTTTATCAATCACATCATCCAGAAGAGTAGGTACAGAACTTGAGATCAAAGTCTCTCCAGTTCCATAGACATCCTCTATGGGCCCAAGCCAAAGAGCACGATTACCATCTCACTGAGAATTTCCCTTTGTTCATACTTCTGGCCTCTTCCCAGATATTATTTTCAGTTGCCTTGTCTATTTCCTTATAAATTTCATTTTCCACATTTTTTTGTCACTTTTATTACCCACCACTGAGCCTGGGCAAGTCCTCACTTCAGTTTAGACATTAAGGCTCATAGACAATAACAAAAGTATGCATCCAGTATATTGACAAAATATGCTCCTTTTCACAAGGTTTCTATACTGAAATTAAGGAATTTCTCAAGTTTCACATATGCGGATTTGTGTAAATTCTGTGGAAGACTTCAAATAGGAACCATCTTCACTAAGTTTCATTTTCCTCAGTATTTAAAGCATGCAAAAAAGAAAGCAACAATAGCCCTAGTATAAAAGAAATAGGAGCAGGTTCATTTTCTGTTCCTCTTCTTTAGCAATAACTGCATCCACTTCTGAACGTTTGAGTACCTCTATGGTTCAGTCAACTTCTCTAATAGCTGTGGAATCTGAAATGTCTATATAAAATTGTGTGAGACCTTTTTTTCTTCCTAGAGTCACTACCAGATGCAAACAAGGTGATATGTCCTAGCATGCTACAGTTGCTAAACTGTGAGCAAAATAAAGATTGATTTAGATAGTATATCCATCTAAGATGCTTGTTGAGTGAAATGTCAAGTAGATTCTTGTCTTGCCTTGTCCATCATCAGCCAATCAATGACACTTGAACCTGGATGACCAGGTCAACTTGCTACCACTGCTACTGAGTGGAAGAGAGAATGCATATATCACCTCTCAGAATGACAATTACTACGTGTAGCTATGGTCATTCCACAAGCCCTGGTCATTGTCTTGCTTAGCAAGAGGTTTCCTCTGTTCCCACAGATAAATACCAGTTCACTCAGATCTTGACACAAGGAAAACAAAAAGGCCTTTGGGATATCAACTCCCTGGTGACTTAGGTCTGATGAAAATTGAATTTTGCTCTGCTTAAAACAAGTTTGAAAAATAAAAAAGAAAGGAAGAAAAAGGATGAAAGTAAATGAAGCCTTTGAGTGAACTGTGTTCTTTCTTTTGCATATAAATGAATATAAATGCAGTCAATAGACAGACGTTTGCCATCTTCCTCCCACTCCTACCCATCCCAGTGACATTTATTTTTTTAGTGATTCAGACTGGAATGTCGTCATAAGAAATAAATCCATCATATTCCTGTTTGGGATCAATACTACATATTTACTGTTAATTTGTCATGCTTTCATATGTGTACTTGTTGTAGCCCGTAATCCTTAAATTTGCTCTGGAGATTTGAAGATTTCATCAAATTCCCAAGATCAAAAGCTTTAAAATTTTTGTTTGCATTTACATGCAAAGCTTACAAAGTTCTCCAGGGAAAATGGTGGTAAGAGCATTCTTCAAACCCTTGTTAATTGTTAACTGTCAAGGCCTGAGGGTGAAATCTCAGAGGTTTATTTTAACGGGGGGGGGGGGGGGACATGATTATTAATTTTAAATTTTCTTAAAGCTCAGTGGTGAACATGAACAATATTTTTTCTCATCAGTTCACTTAAAATATAAATGTAATTGTTAGTCAAAGCTAAAAGAGCATATGAGAACATCAACTTGTTTTCTCTCTTTGAAAGACAGATATAGAGGCTGCCTGTAGGATCATAACTGAGGCAAACTAAGTGGGAAAGCTGCTATTTTAGGTACATTATTTTAAATCACTCAAGTCCCTAAAGAAACTTTAAGTAACAGCTGTTAACTTTGATCATTCTAATACTGTTGAAAAATAATATGTAAAATTAGATTACTGTATATTTATCCCTAAAATTAGCAATAAACTGAAAGACAAACATATAAATCACATTTTTAAATCTGCCTGTCTTACTACAGAATGACTCAATTGCCAATGATACTATCTGAAAAGACAATGCTAAATCAACTTAATAAAGAGACCTACCATTTCAGCATTTGAGAGCATGCGTTCAATTATATTATATAGTGTATATGTTTATTACTGTATTATTTCATATATTATTATTATATTTCTATAAAATAAAGTTTAATTAGTCATTTACAAAAAGAAACAAAATTCACTTTAACTGGCTGATTTTCTAAATAACAATTTTTTTAAAGCCTCATTTGTATAATAAAAGGTAAAGGACTATTACATGAACATCTCTCAAAAACACTCAGAAATTTTAATAAGTGTGTTAGAGTTCATTTACAATCAGACCCCCAGTAATGATCCTAGTAGATATTGATGACATTTTCTGTACAGAAAGGTTTCAAAATTGATAGGATTTTCACAGAAACTGACCACTGTCCACCTTAAAATATTCAATAATAATGATGACCCTACCATTTTTTATCCCCAGATCAAGTTATTTTAAAAATTAATACTCCAAAGAATAAAAATATAAAGACAAAATTTTTAAAAACACAAGTTTTGTTTTGTTTAGAATAGTATACCCAGTAATATTTCCTTATATTTAGGAAGTAATAAAAAGTGACAGAGAGAGAATTTTGCCTACATAGTTTATGTTCTAATATTTCCTGTATATGATATATACTGTATATCCTAACATTTTCCATTTTGTATTTCCTGAAGAGATTGAATCAGTGCAATTTCATGCCTACAGATTTTTAGTTTCCAATGCTCACTGACTAAATAATTGGTGACTGAATGATACTAAATTATGCTTTTAGGAGAAATAACTGTCCTAAAGGAACTCATTTAGCAGCTCCCTTTCTGTGTGAACATTTATTATTTACTTTCCTTTTTTTTCTTTAACTGTTTATTGCAATTAGTAGAAATCTTTTACTATTTCTGTTTGTTTTTCTCTGATTGGCCAGGGCTGTAACATTATTCTTGGAAATGCCAGTGAGGGGAATGAGAGTACTTCCAGGAATATAGCCACAGCAAAGTGATTTGGCCTAAATACAGGCATTTTAATTGAGTATGTGTAGGCACAGAACATTTCTTAAAAGCAGTGTGAATATGTCTTCTCAAACTGCAATTTCTAATTAAGATGCTATTGAAAATTTACAAGCATATTTCCTTAGCTCAACTTCACTATTTTAACCCTCTGTGAGGGATGGAGGTTGAGGGGAGAAGTCATATACAGACTCTGAAAAGGCTAACAATTTTACTCTAATTGCTCTTTTCTTATGAAATTTGCTAGAGCCTCCATATGCTCTTCTCTAAGAAAAAGTAACTACATTGATCTGAATTTATAACAATGATAAGGATATATTTTTCCCTATTTGCATTCTTCAGGGCCAATAAGGCATTTAAGTATGCTACTGGTGGTGGTCAGGGGCAGAAATAAAAAGGGAGACCCTTTTCTTTTTACCATTACATTTCAGTGATGTTTTAGGTGCATAATGTAATCTTGTATAAGATCTGAGTCACCAGAGTTTGAATAAATTATGTGCAATTTAGCTCCAGCATTAACTGAGTTTTAATCTGTTTTATTCTTTGAAAATCAATTGTTGATGTAGAGCTACTCTCAATTATATGAATACGTTAATAACCAGAACATTCTATTTTCTAACTGCCTATTAGAGTTGATGTTTGTAATAAAATGCTCCTTAAAAACTGGTAGTTGATACTCCATTAAAATTCAACTTTTTACTCTATTATTTTAATGTATTTCTAAAGATGCTGCTTCTAATTGAGATTATCACTTTCTTTGTACCAATGCCTGGGATTCTTCTCTGATTAATCATAGAATTCACCACAGCCTTTTATCCTGCTCCTAATTGCAAAAATTCCACATAGTACTAAATAGCAAGCATTCCAAAGTTTCACCCATAAAAATGCACCAAGTATAAGTAGATTAATTATTTTTGCTACATAAGATAACATAAGGCAAAACAAACAGATCTTCCTTTTTTGCTTGCCCTTGGCATCCCAGCTCTCTATTTGAATGAATCCCTCAGCACACCACAATTGAAGACAAAGTTGGCTCAAAGAGAGTTGGCTCAAAGTTGGCTCATTGAGATTAAATCGAAGATATTTTTTCTCCCTGAGACCTCCCTTGAAAACAATATAAAATGATTCTTGTTCTGAGAATGAAGACTAACTAATCACCAAGAGAGAAGCTGTTTTTCTGTATCTATCTGTCTCTGTGTATGTGTGTGTGCTTGTGCATGTGTGTGTGTACACGGAGAAGTGCCAGCAATAGCAAGGAAGAACAAGGACCAGAGGTCCTATCCTATGGCAGGGTGCTACCCAGCAACATCAAATTCTGAAAACTCAGAATTAGATGTCCTGTGCTTTGCACTGTGTGCTTGTTAATTTCTATAGTTGCTCCATATGATTGTCTTGCAAGACTTATATTTTACACTAACTAGATATATTAGCTTCCTACTGCTGGTGTAACAAATTATCACAAATTTAGTGGCTTAGAACAACACAATTTATATGTCAAGAGGTCAAAATTTAGATCAGCTTTACTGGACGAAAGTCAAGTTGTCAGCACAGCTGGTTGCTTCTGGAGGCTCTAAAGACTTGGTTTCCATGACTTTCAGCTTCTGGTAGCCACCTGTATTCCTTGACTCATGGCCCCTTTCTTCATTTTGAAAACATTTCCAACTGCTGCTTCCATCATCATTACATGGTCTTCTTTCCATCCCCCTACCCCTCTATCCCTCTTTCTCTCTCTTTCCTGCATTCCTCTTAAAAATCATTGCAATTACATTAGGCCCACACTGATCATCCAGGATAATCTCCTCATCTCAGAATACTTAATTTATTCATATCTACAAAGTCCCTTTTGTCATGTAAAGTAACAGGCACAGGTTCCTGGGGTTGGGGTGTAGACTTATATGGGAACGATTATTCAGGCTACCACACTAAGCTAGAGGTGCCTGGACTAATAATAGGGCTATCTACAGAAGTGAGCTGGACTCTCGCATACGTGTAGCCGTAAAGCCCTGTCAACCACACATACGTGGTTCTGAGTGTGCAAGCAGCAGAGACTGAATTAGTCATTATCTGTCTTCATAATTCATGGTTACAAACAATGGGATAAGAGGAGCTGTGCAGAAAAACAAGGCATATTTAAGCTTAAATGAAACTCAGGTCAGAGACAGTATTTCACAATGTAGTGCAATTATTATAAAGTATAGGTCAGAGACAGAATGTAATTTTAAATAAGTGATGTTTTAATCACAATGTCTACTAAAGGAAGAAGTTAATCTTAGGAGAAAAATGAGGTGTAGGTCTGATTATTTTAAGGTTTAAATGATTAAATGAGACTATTTATGTAAGACACTAAGCACAGTGTCTAACACACAATAAATGCTCAAAACCGTTCATTATTATGATTTCTTCTAATTCTCTGAGATAAAAACTATTTTCTTTCCCTCAGCTTGTAATGATGAGCTCATCCCTTATCAGATAAGCCCTTGCATTACTGCCCCACACAGGCGCTGACAGTGCGCTGATGCTGACGGAAATCTCAGAAGACGACCATGCCTAGCAGGCCATAATCTTCCCCAGCAAGCCACCAGCACAACCTCTGCCCTGCTTTTCTTTCCTAAGTTGACCTCCTTTTAGTGGGTTAAAGTTGAGTACCCGGGCATTAGCTGCTACTTGGAAAAGTGCTGAGTGGCTGATGTGTGCTGTCAGCATTGTCCAAGGCCAGCCGGACAATGTCGGCGTGGCTCCTTCCTTTCCACTCACATTTGGCAAAGACTTACATCGTGATGTTTAGAAAGGTGAGAAGTGATGAAAATGCACAGTTCTTTCCAGCCATATAATTCACTCACTTAAAATGCCATCTTTTCAATAGTTTATTAAGGCAGTAGAAACAATAATGAAAATGACAAAGAGAAACCATCTCTGAAAGGGGAGTCTGGTCACTTACAGACAAAGTTAAAGATCAGTCTATCTGTTCACTATTCTCCTACTGTTCTGCAAAAAGTTAAATGGCATCTATTCCCCATCTGTAAAAGGAAGAAGAAGAAAGAAGAAAGAAGAAAGAAGAAAGAAGAAAGAAGGAAGAAGAAAGAAGAAGGAAGAAGAAGAAAAGAAGAAGAAGAAGAAGAAGAAGAAGAAGAAGAAGAAGAAGAAGAAGAAGAAGAAGAAGAAGAAGAAGAAGAAGAAGAAGAAGAAGAAGAAGAAGAAGAAGAAGAAGAAGGAGGAGGAGGAGGAGAAGGAGAAGAAGAAGAAGGAGAAGAAAAAAAAGAAGTAGTAGTAGTAGTAGTAGTAGTAGTAGTAGTAGTAGTAGTAGTAGTTAAAATTATAAAATCTGCATCTGTATCAACAAACAGGGGAAATAATGGGTTATCTACCTTTGGGATCCTACTTTTGTCCTGACTTGACACAGTTTATGTTCATCACTGGGCTTGATGGACTTGACTTTTTCCTTCTCCCCTCACCATTTTGAACCCCAAGAAGTATTTTGACCTCACCATCCACTTTCATTTTTTTAAAAAAACTTGTAACATTTTCCAGCAAAGTCATGAAGAGGCAACCATGCCTGAATTCAGAATCTTTATCATTCTTGTTCTTCCAAAACACTTTCTTCTTCTCTCAGAAGTCGCCTCTGCTTCTCTGTAATCCTGACAGCCAAGTCCTTTGGTGCTCTAGGTTGCCTTCTAGGAATTACTTCCCATCCTTAATTTTAAGCCAATTTGTGTTTATGTGACATACAATAGCGGCAGAAGGAGGTATTTTGTTTTGCTTTTGTAAAGCCCCACTGTGAAATGCTCCTAAAATATTTGATAAATGTGACCAACCTTGTTAAAATGTTTTTGATCTTCTAAATGGTATTGAGGGAACCATCTAAATGTATCCCATCTCAATAAGCAAGAATGACAAAGTAGATGAAAAACCTAAGACTTGGTCTTCTTAGTGAAAATAATGATTCCCTGTTATCCAAACAACTATCACTTGCAGATAGAAAAGCAATACAGAGCTAAGAAAAGAAATGGGAGATCAGGTCATAAAATAATAAAGAACTTAAAAAGTTAACCCTCTTCAAGTATTCAAGGTTATCAAGTCACTGGAGGTTTGGGGCAAGGCAAACGACCTAGGTATGACTTAACTTCCTTTCAGAGAGCGATTACCCTATTAAAGGAGGTAATCCAAACTCAGATAAAGAAGGATGAATCATAAAAGGAAAATATATATATATGAATATGTCAAAGTTCAAGGTACAAGGGGATAGGGGATATTATAAGTAATACAAACCCAGAAGGAAAAGGTAAGCTGGACAATATTTATTATGTCTCTTTAAAGACTATGTCCTATTAATATTTCCTGCCCAAGGCTTCAAAATTGTTCTCACTCTCCTTTAACCTTCTATCCTCAGACAATGAAATTATATGTACACATATAATCACCCAGGGAGACAACTGGGTTACATATACCATTCCTACTTCCTCTAGGGTTTCCTAGCAGTGCTTGAAATCTAATAGGAACAAAATGTTATGAAGGAAAATGTGTCTGTACAGTCCACTTCAGATTTACATTCATATAGTACATCTAAAATGCTCCTATAATTTCCTTGTATATCCACTAGGTAATAAAGAGAATGATTAATATGTAGTGACTACGTACAGAAAGGGAACTGGCACCCCCAGCCATGACCCCTGATGAAGCCAACAATCTGCATGGCAAATCATTAATACTTCCCTGCCCCTGAATGGCCAACCTTACACTGAACAACCTTTCTCTAATGTACATTACAAAACACTGGACATAGAAACCTTGTTTCTTAAATAAAATGGCCACCACAGTTTACAGAATATAGCCTGTCACTCAAGGCCTCCCATACACAGACCCAATCTTCTTTACCAACCATATCTTTCAGCACTTGCTAATAAAAACTCTACCCCAGCCAGAACAGCAAACTCCCTATCCTTATTCACATTCCCATTTCACTTATCTCAGGCCACCTGGAAAATAAATGGAATACCATGATTTTTGGCACTGGATATGATTTTTGAAGTCATTTGGTCTAATCACCTAATCTACAGTGTTCCCCAAAGTGACACAACTTATACCCAAACACCTATTTTTTCTGCTTTTTCACTCTGAGCTTTATTGGTATGCAAATTATCTTCATGAGTAAAGAAAGCAAAAGGAACTTGGTGCCCTGTATTGAAGAATGACTGGTTTATTATGCTCACAAATGCAGTTAAGAGGCGTGGAGACACCCAGGTTGTAAGGAGCACACAAAGAGCCTAGATCTCTGTGTCTAATACTATTCTCCAATAATAGGAACCAGAGTTCCTTGGAGATCAGCTGATTTTAGGACTAAATGAGCCTGGAGCATCTTGTAGTACATGAAAGTAAGGAAGTATTCAAAAAACCCTACACCAATTATATATGCCAATGAACCACACAGGAGACAACTGAGTGAGTCCCTAATAGCCAAAGTTGAAACAACGTGAGGAACAAAATAAATAAAACACTATTGGATTATAACCTAAAAAATAAAATAAATATCTGAGTCCATGCTAATATAAATGCATAAATAAATAAATGATAGATAGATAGATAGATAGATAGATAGATAGATAGATAGATAAAGCAGACAGATCTCCTGATTAGAAGAATTCCCAATAATTCATGTAAACATTCTACCCTCAAGGAAAGGTAAGTCCCCACTCCTTAGGTATGAGTTGCACATAGTGACTTACTTCCAGGGAACATAGTATGAAAAGGGGGAAAAAGAGGCTAACTTTATAGTAGAGAAACCTGACGAACACTGTATCAACCAGGTGATGAAGGCTATCAACAGTAATAAGTCATGTTGACAGTATATACCCTTGATACAATGTAATAAAAATGGCACTTTACCTCTGTGGTCTTCCTCCTCAAAACACATAAACCCAGTCTAATCATAAGAAAAACATCAGACTAATCCCAATTGAGGGACATTCTACAAAATACCTCAACATACTCCTCAAAACTGTCAAGATCATCAAAAACAAAATAAAACAAGGAAAGTCTGAAAAGCTGTCATGATCAAGAGAAGTCTAAGGAGGAGACATAACTAAAGGTAACATGACTTATCCCATAGTTTACTGGATATTATGGGATATTATGGGAACACTAAGGAAATCTGAATAAAGTATGGACTTTAGTTAATAACCATCTACCAAGATCCATTCATTAATTATGACAAATGTACCATATTAATGTAAGACACTATAATAGGGAAAGCTGGGTGTGGGGAACATGGAACTCTACTATCTTAGCAATTTTTCTATAAATTTAAACTATTCTCAAATTAAAATTTTATTTAAAAACATAGTGGGGGTAGTGAGGAGTTTGGAGGGGTACATAAGCACTGTGATGGAAAAGAAATAAGGGGATAGAAATATGGGGTCATCAGGGAGAGGCTGCATCTAGTTAGAAGCCAGAGGGTCCATAATTGCAATAACCTGGGTGCACCTGGGACCCTTCTACAAGTGATTCTTGCACTCCTTCCCATGCACCCTTATCCCCAGAGCCTAGTCACATCTCAGAACTGGTCTCAGTGCTAAGAGGATGCTACTAACAAGCAGGCAACCATATGGTTTTAAGTAGAAACAGAGCAAGAGTGGCACAGGGAAAGCAGTAATAAGGAGAAATACTCTGAAGGCCTTTCTTCCCTTCCCTCCCTCCCTCCCTCCCTCCTTTCCTTCCTTCCTTCCTTCCTTCCTTCCTTCCTTCCTTCCTTCCTTCCTTCCTTCCTTCCTTCCTTCCTTTTCTCTCTCCCTCCATCCTTCTTTCCCCACATCTTTTCTCCTTCTTTATCTTCTCTTGAAGAAGGATAAGGCAAAATTATTATTCTTAATATTATATATATATATATATATATATATATATATATATATATATGAATTAGTGAGAGTTTACTCAGGGAAACAAGCCACTAAGAATATTTGAAACAAAGGAAAATTGATAATGTGAGTGACAGAAGAGCTAAAATACAAACTAGAGACAGTGAGGCAGAGCAAGATAAACAAAAGCAGGAAGCCACTGATCCACCATCTCCTCAGCAAAAAGGCCAAGAGAAGAGGAAGTGATTAGAGCCTGGGGAATGGGGTCACCTCACAGAAGCTAGAACCACAGCTGAAGAGAGTTGCTGCCTGAGACAGAACAAAAGAGAAATATGGTGGCTTCTTCCTTCCTCTTGCCTTTTAATCTCCCATAATCTCTCTATTCGGAAGCCAGGAAAATGGAGCCTGCACTGGTCTGCCCTTCTGTAATACAGGCCAGGCAGGGAAGGGAGGGGATGAATCTGTGGCAATCAGATCTACACAATAAGCTAACTCTTTAAAACTATTTCTAGTTTAATGCACAATTATATCTGGGTAGAACCAGCAGATTGTTAAAGTTTTTTAATTTGGAACATTTAAAACCTGTTTTATAAGCATCTTCTGTGATAAACATGAACGATCATTCCCAATGTATAAGTAGAATGTTTGTATGAGATCTCAGAGAAGGTCAGGAACAGGGCTGGGGGAAAGACTGAGGACCTGTTTTATTTGCAGCACTACTTTCTTTTATCTTTTCTCCATTTTATTTTGCACAGAGCTTGCTTGACAGAGCTGAAACTAAAACTGGTAGTACAGTGCCTTGTGCAATAAAATTATTCTTCTGCCAAACTTAGTTTCATAAAAGAGTAGTTTATTTCCTTTAAAGCCAGGATTTGCTCTGAACAAAGAGATATGTCCACACATTCTCAGAAAACAAAATCACAAACAGAGGAGCCAATATTTTGTAGTTTCTAATATTCAGTCACTTTGAAGACAGGCAGCCAAAACTCAAATGGGAAGATGCCACACATAAGCAGAGAGAAATAATAAACATTTAATAACTTTTGAGAATGTCTTGCCTTTGAAGAAGTCTTGTAGCATCTTAAAGAATATTTGTATTAGAAAAATCCTTAGAAAATGAATGTCATAGCCTTTCATTTTATGTCTTGTGTTACTGGGTCAATGGGACTCTAGCTGTCTTAGCAATACTCTGAGAATCCAGAAAGTTTGGAAGGGCCTTTAGTTTGGATAGAAAAAGCAGGTCTTGGACTACTGCTCTTGTCTGCAGCCACCCTGAAAGTTTCATACAAAATCTTTCTCTACTCTCCTTGAGATTGTGGGGTGCTGGACAAAGGAAAATTTAATTGTTCCAAAGATACCAGGACACTGTAAATTCATAGTAAAGGTTAAAAAGGCTCATAGATTCCCAGGGTGCTAAACCAGGGTGTGGAGAGTAAGAGTGGTGGCAATAGTAAGAACATTGCTTCTGGGGAGACAAGAAGCATGTTGTACGGTTCCAAAGATCTCTTTCTAAGCCAATAAATATCAATGTCTGAAAGAATTCAATCTGAAATTAACAGCAGTATTGGAATCCCAAGCATAATGCTGATCTTGTATACTTAGAAGTCTACTACCCCAAATGTAGTCTCCTCAAAATAGTGTACTAAGAGCATAAAGTTTAGGGAGAAAATGATGATGCAAACTTAATAAGGAAGTATGAATAAGCTTTATGCCTCTCAAGATATTTTTTGAGTTTAACTTCATAATCACTAAATACCAAATCAAGTTCTATAGGACTTGAGCTTCATAGATGCAAATAGCAATCCTGCTGAGTACAAGCATTCATTCAAATTAAATTAGTGTAAAGCATACAGGTTTTCCATCTTATTATGTACAAATGTACGTTAACTTTATTTCATCTAGGCAAGGGTAATTTATTATGTTGATCAATGTTATTATTATTATAAAATTCATCCAACTGCATATCACTTTAACAAGAAGTTTACTGAACTTAAACCAAAACTAAAGTTGTTTTAGAACTTAAAATAAAAGTTTTATCAATAAAAAGTCTTTTGAAGTGATATAAAAATCACCACTGCTTCATTATCTTTTTTTTTCTGGGGAACTTCCTAAAATAAAAAACAGCTTTATTTGCATTTGCAAACAGGAAACTCTGCAAGCTATACCAAGAGCAAAGTTTATTTATTAGGTCAGTTGCTTACAAATATTTTAGAACAAGCATTACTTCAGCATTTCGATATTGGCTAAAACAGCTTTAATATGCAAGGCAGGATGTAAGATGCTTAGCTGATCCAAATGCCAGTCTATGGATTTGAAAGACTAAAGATCACATCACTAGAAGGTTGACAGAAGTGACACTTTGCAAAGTGCCAATGATTTATGCCAATGTCTTGCTTGATGATACTGTTATAGACAGCACTGTCATTAAAAAGTCCCTGCTGACTTCCTTCTACATTTATGGTGCACAAATTATAGGTGAGCCCAAAGATCGAACCCTTCCTGCCTTTTAGATTTCAATGGCCATGTATTTCTCATTTAGGTTAGTTACTGCATGTACTCTCCTTTCTACTTGCTTCTTTATTTCAACTATAAACACAGCAATGAGAAGGAAAGGAATGAAATATATCCTGCTAAGAAATGTGAAAGTTATAAACACATTCCCTGCAAGCTCCCACAACCATAAACTGGAAAGAATATTTTTCTAGTAGCAAAAGTCTTTCACAATCTGCTCCTATTATGAAAAATAAAACATTAAAGACAGTTTTTAAAGAGAATATTTGGAAGCAAAGCTCTGCAGTAAACTGTCAGGATTACTACGGCTTGACCTTTAGCAATGTGTACAATATTCTATCTCTGTGTAGTGACTCGGGCAGTTCCAAAATAACTCTTAACACAGCAAAAAAGCAGATGAGGTCTTCTTTAAAATTCTCTGCTAAACTTCTGTTCAAATATGTGCAATGCAAACAGAATTTAGTTTTTTAGAAACACTCTGAAGGTAATTTTTAAATCACATTGTTCTAAAATACCATTTACAGAGACCAATATTTTTATCTTATTCTTGGAAAAAATACTCTAAATTTTATTAGCTAATCTCAATATACTAAAGTGAAGTCGAGATTAAAAGAACTAGTTGTTTCTTTTTAACAAGGATTATAATAGACCTAACAGCTTTTTGATTAAAAAAAATGTCAGAAAAGCTCAGAAAAATTTATATGTGATAATTGGTTTGAAATAGCTTCTTTTAGTTTATGTCTGTATCTCACAGGAAAATAGATGACTTTGAAAATACAGTGTGAGAAAAGACTGGCCCAAAAGATTTAATTGTGACTTTATTATTTAAAGTTTATAGTATTAGTTTGTTCTTTCCCTAGTTGCTATTAAATATAGACTTACACTAAATAGAATTCATAGACTACTATAAGGCCAAATTTTTCTAAATGAAAACTATGACGATGAAATTTATGTTGAAAACTCAAATTTATAAAACAAGATCTTTTAATTTTTTTAGGAAAAGGAGATGAAATAGAGAACTCAATCTAAAATAACCTCATGACAGTATTAATTCAAGGTTTGCTTTTTAGAAAACCAACCATATTGAGAATTAAAATACACATTACATTCTGTTTTCTGGAGGCAACAGGGGCTGACAGCAAGGAGGCAAAGAAAACAAAGCATTGGCCAAAGGGACTGGGATTTAGGGACAGCTCCAACCCCAGTGCACACCAGTGCCAGTGATAAGCTGAGACACCTCGTCGAGCTGGCTTACTGGCTATACATATCACAGGAAGGGGGACAGACCAGCTTGTCATAGGAAAGATGGAAGTGGGGGGAAATGTTAAATGGTTGCCCTAAAATAAGTGTTATTAAATGCTTAACTTTTAATTATACAAACAGTACATTAATATATCTTTCTTATTAAAAAAATACACATAAAAAACAAAGCTAAAATTTACTTTAACCCTTCGGAAGCTCTAGATCTTTTTAAGCTCATTTACATATTAGAGATGACCTAAGTGCCAAGTAACACAAGAGGATAGCTAAAGATGACAGTATATACATACCAGGAAGTAACATGCCACTTTAGAGTGACATAGATCTTTTTGTGCACTACAATGGAAATATCTCTAAGGCATACTGCTGAGTCAAAAATGAATTACATAATGAATATATCTTATATCATTTATGTAATATATGTGATTTACGTAAAACAATATTAACACTCTTCTTTAAGAATCTTCTTGTGGATCTCAGCACCTATGTCTGTCATCTTTGGTACATAATCATGGATCACCTTGTGACTTGTTTTCTAGCATCATACACTATTGGTTAATTTTTCATTTAAGTGAACTTTGAGGAACCCTCCACCGCCCCAATATGCCCAGAATAAGCACTCAGTGAATATACTACTTACACAAATACTTTTATGCCTAATAAGACTGGGTAACAGCTGGAATTCTTGAAAGTTTATTTTAATAGACTTAGAATAATATGAAATTCAGTTTAAATGTTTATTCACCTTCTTTTAATGAGAAAAGCAATGACATTTTTGTTTTATAACCTTTAGAGTTTTCATGAATACAGAAAGGCTGCTGGTTCATTTACGCTTACTGATAATTAGTCATCATTTACTGCAGGGGTCCCCAACCCTCTGGCCACGGACCATTAGAGGTTCATGGCCTGTTAGGAACCAGGCCACTCAGCAGGAGGTGGAGAGGCTGGCAGCGAAGCTTCATCTGTATTTGCAGCCCATTCCCAGTAATAGCATCACCACCTCAGCTCCACCTCAGATCATCAGACATTAGATTCTCATAGGAACACCGGTCCTGGGTGAAAATGGTTGGGGACTGCTAGTTTACAGTACTTAGTAAAAAATATTTTAGAGCCTTTTACTCGTTTTATTCTCCATGTTGCATATTCACTATGTGGCAGGGCCAGTCTAAAAAAATTTTAGACTGGTAATTTGTACCTCCTTGTAAGTATTTGTCCATAGTTTTAAAGAAACACACCCTTGACTTTGTCTAAGCTGAAGTATAATTCCACTGTATCAAATAATAAATGGCACCTGATCTAATATAGAAACTGAATTAAGTCATGGGGTGAGGTTTTTGCCTTAAAAAAAAATCCTACTGCTTTTTAAAAACACCGCAGTTGGGTCAGCTTTAGCTCAAGCAGTTACTTTGTTATGGCAGACTACTAGTAAAAACACTGCAGCTTGCTCCTTACTGGATTGCTCCTTACTGTAACAATCCATACTTATAATTATTCTTTTAACCAAAAGAAAATAAGAGAAAGTTCTATTCTGTATCTAAGGTCTACAAAGCCTACAGTCAATATGTTTTACATTGTAATAACTGCAGATAATCCAAAAATATACAATGATTTATTTTAACCCAAAAGTATCGCATAAAAATTACATGGTTTAAGTGATCAAGTTTTAGTTCTGTGGATCAGAACTTAAAAGATCATCTACAAACAAATTTTTAAAAATAATCCTCAAGTTTATATTTTCCCTGCTTTTCACAATGTATTATTTCATACAGAATAAAATCAAACCTTCTTAGTTAAAATCAGCCTCAATCTAACTTCTCGATTGTACCTCCAGTTGTTCCCCCAAACACACCACAGGCTCCTTTTTCTTGCTTTCCGGGGCACTTTTCCAAAAAAAAGGGAAGAGGTCTTAGCACATGTTATTCCTTCTACCTAGAATGCTTTACATACTGCCTTTTACAAACTCCCATGGCTCCTTTCAAACCCAGCTGCAATGATAACACCACAGTGAAGCCTTCCCTATCGCCACCAGGCAAGGAAAGTTATTACATGCTTGCACTTTTCACCATAATAGGATTTATCTTATGATACATACTATATTTACCTGTTTGTTAGATTCTGAATTTCTTGATGGCAGGTATTGTGTCCTTTTCATATTTGTATTTCCAGAAACTAATTATGGCACCTACCTCAAGGAGGTGTTCACTAAATGTTTATAGACTTCATGAATTTCTTTTCATTTCTTTTCAATGTAATTGTCCCAGATCGCTTAGCATAAGTCATCTGGTAGTTACAAATAGAAGGATGTAGAATGACCCTGCAAGCCAAAGGAGCCTAAATAGACACTAGTGGGAATTCTGTCTTGACCAGTGAACAGAAAGTTCACAAAAATAATTTGTTTACTTCAAAATGTAACATTTCTCCATAACACAAAAGGTCTCAGATGATAGCCTTAAAGACATAAAGTTCTTTATTTCATATTACATAATGGGCATTGAAAGAAAAATAACCTTAGAATCTTAACCTTAAAAATATATGTAAGTTTTCCTTTGTTTAAAAAAAAATAATGGAGAAAAAAAGCTGAGGAAGGAAGCCAAGAAAAAAATCTCAAGTTATCTGGGAATTAAACAAGCTATTTCAACTTTTCAGATTGCCTAAGAACAAACAAAATGCAATGGAAAAAAAAAGCAAAACAAATCCCCTCTTTTCTCTTATCTTATGTAGTCCACTCTTACTAAGACTATAAATAAGTAGCTTACCACATTGGTTCAAACTGAAACCTTCAGTAGCTTGAACACAAACAGAGCAAACAGAACGCTAAGAATTCACTGCCTGCTTATGCCTGCATATTACCTGCATGAGTGTGTGCTAAGGTCTTCAGCAACATTTGGGAAATCTGTTCTCACCTGTTAGCGGGTGTTTAAGAAACACTACTGGAAATAGCACTACATGCATTTACAGAAAGAGGGGTAGCATGGAGTCATGATCACGTTAATTTACCATAATATTTACCAAAAAGCTTCTAGCAATATGTTTTCATAGTCATGTGTTTTTGTAAATTTTGCAAAAATAAGATTCTTCAGTAAGGTAAGACCATTGTCTCTTACCACCCTGACTTTCCTTCTATCATACTCCTTCCTACAGAGATGCTGTAAGAATAGCTACAAACATTTGGAGATCCAAGAGGTAATGAAGTTGATGATACATTTAGTTTGGGTTTTGTGAGATATTTATGTGATTTGCAACCATTTTCATGTATAGGTAAGTTATTACCAGCTGCTCCCAACATAGGAATGACCTTCAGGAATATATCTACCACCCATTGTGCAAACTAACCCAATGTCTGGATGTGAATGTACAGGGCCAGATGTTTTTCCATATGTTCGGATAGTATGATGGAGGATACAACTCACTTTTCCCCACTTATGCTTGCACTATATCCTCTGTGTCCTTGCTCTAGCCTTGCCTTCAACTTCCTCCAATGAAAATCCTACACAAGATCTGATCTAATGCCATCCCCTCAGTGAAGCCTTCCCAAATGTAAAATAAAACTCATTTGTTTTCCAGTATATTGCTTTTGTTTGTGCCTATTTAAAAACAAACACTAAGTTGTATTTTAGTTATTTGTGAACTTGACTATCTCTTCCACTAAACTGTAAACTCTTTAAGAGCCCGAAAATATCTTACTTAACTTTATATTTCCCAGTGTCAACCATGTGTGACAATGGTGCCTAGAAAACGTTGATGTATATTTACTTAATTTTAGAAACTGATCTGTTCTTTTGTTAACATGAAGCTGAATATATTTACTTGTCTCATGTACTATTTCTGCTGTTAGAACAGGTCTCCCCCACAAAGATACAGATATTGAGAAAGAGACATACATACATATCACTGATATGTAAACAATTAATATCTAGTAATCTAAGTCCTAGTGGCTTCAAAAAATGAAGTTCTAGGTAGTAGATTAATCTCTGCAAGACTAAGGGCTTAAAAGAAGACAGAAAAGACCATTGAAGGTCACAATTTGCATATTGATCTAACTGTATGCTTATTCTGTTACTAACATGTAATTAACTTTGCTTTTATTGAATTTTGGTTCTAAACCAATTTTATTAGTCATAGTTTCACAGGTAATTTCAGTGAAGCATGAGAGACAGATGTTAGTTAAGAAGATAGCATGTATACTGATCTATCTGGATAACAGATTTAATACACATTGAATGTATTGCTTTGTAGGAATTGGATGTGATCAATAGCTGTGTGCCATTCCCATATTTCATGGGGCATGAAGTACTCTGCAGTTAAGACTAAATTCAGTCCAAAGGTTATCACACAAAGGAGATTTACAAATAAGCCATAATTAGAAGCACCAATTATCTGGTGTGAAAGCAGAATTAATTGGAGTAATATGGCCTCTCCCTAAGTATCAAAATTTTTAAAAAGTCTCTCCTCTAATCGGCAATAGTAGTAGAAAGTGCATTGATTTAGGAATCAGAAGACCCAAGCTGAGTCCTGGCTGTATCATTTATTAGTTATATGACTCTAAGCAAGATGGTTTAACTCAATTGCTCTCACTTTTCTCATGTGCAAAATGGAAATGATGATATTCAATATTAATACTTGTTCTATCTACCTTATAGGTCTGTTTTTGAGGAGCTGATGAAATTCATTCATTGATTTATCAGCATGTATTTAGTACTTATGCCAGGTAATGGATATTAAAGAGATTTATAAATTTCAAAGAGCTACAGAAATCAGATTATTTAATTGAGAACATATTTGACTTGGGTACTTAATATTAGAGTAAGAGAAATAAATATAGAACTTTGGCAATATCTTACTGAACAGGAAAATGACTCATTTTAAATGGTACAAAGCCCTGCCTCCATAGCTTAGGTAAAAGATAAATATTTCTGCACTTTCTCCCTAACCAAATGCCAATGCTGAAATCATATATTATGTAGAAAATTCTAAGTGTGTGTGTCTGTATGTATACATACACACATATACATAGTGTGTATATATTTATGCTTGTAGGTGTATGTAAAAACCACATACACACACACACACACACACAAATATCCAAGTGTCATATTCCAAAGCCTCAGGACTTGCACATAGTTGAATTCTAAGACAGCTGAATTCTAAAAACTTTTTAGTAACATTTTATGAAGATACCAACAATTTTCTAGTCATTGCAATATCAATATCCCTTTACTAAATAATCCAATGTTTTCACCAGTAATCACTGCCATGGAATTAAATATAAACCAGGATGGTTCCAGTGGGAGAGCAGAGTTCATAGTCACATCCAGGACGGCCTGGGAAGTCCAGGATATAAGCTAACCAAAAATATTCACATGGCTCACTCCTTTGAACAGTCAGTCCTAAATGCTATATAGAGAGAAAAACAAACAGAAGAAAAACAGTCCCTAACCTCAAATCGTTCACAGTTCAACTGAAAATCAGAAAAGACATCAGCAAATGTCCTCAGAAATTAATAAAACAGCCCAAGTGCAAATGAATACCATATTGTGCAGCTTTTCTCTTTCTTTAGTATCTCACTTGGGCCACATCAGAACAGTTCAGAGAGAGAGAGAGTGAGAGAGAGAGAGAGAGAGAGAGAGAGAGAGAGAGAGAGAGAGAGAGAGGAGAGGGCAGTGACTAATCAGAATGCTTTACTTGAATAAACAGACTCATCGACTTTAAATGTTTCCCAAACAAGGTCATAAACCTAGTAGGTAACATAACCAAGTTTCAAGCCGAAGTCTATCTGATTCTAGTGCTCCTAACCACTATACTATATGGCAACTTGTAAGAGTACTGACAACCATAATAATGTTAGTGGACATGTTTTTTTGAGAATTCTTAGTAATTGTTAAGAAAATTCTGTTTAGATTATTTCTGTGGTCTACCCACAATACATGAAAATCACAGCAGTAAACTGAGTGCAAAGGGATTAAACAGTGAAGATGCATCTAAACAGATTCTGACATTGAACTGAAGGGATATCGAGAGGCTAAGTTAGTAAGAGTTGCCCAAGGCCCCTGTCTGCTCTTTGAGAGAACCCAGTGAGAGTACAGGGAAGAACACTGGACAAGCTGGTGTGGTGAGAAAGAGGAGTCTTAGTGGCAGCCATACACTACTCTAGTTCCAAGACTCAAGTTCTAAGAGTTCCCCAAACCAAATGACATTCTTAGGGTCAAAGGAGTTGCTCTTTTCTGAATAAAATATGCCTCAGTGCCTTTTCACATGCTCTTTCCTCTCCTTGGAACACTCTTCCTCACATATCCCTGGCAAAAAAAAAAAATCTTTTAAGACTCAGCTCAAATGTCAGGTCTATAGCATTGCCTTCCCTGACTCTCCCAAAGAGAATTACTGATAGTTAACTTCTCTATTATAGAGCTTGTGCATGTGTGGTGTGGTGTGGTGTGTGTGTGTGTGTGTGTGTGTGTGTGTGTGTGTGTGTGTGTGTGGCAATTCTGATTAGGTAAATTCACTTCTAAACTGCTTAGTCCATGCAGCAGTGGTTGTTGCACAAGAGTACAGGTTGCGCAAACCATTCTTACAGTAAAGAAAGTAAACACTGTTGGCGTAAAGTCAGGCTCTCTCTCTAAAAAGCTTGAAATTATATGCATATTTATAAAAAGAGACATTACTGCTGCAAGTGAACTATATCTTTACTTGAAATGACAGTGTTCTGCACCTCACATTAGGCCAGAGGGAATGTTCATTCTACTCATTTTCAAATATTATTCTTAAAAAAACCTTTAAACATTTGAGGTCCCATAGGGTATCTCATTCATTTACCTTAAGTCTGAACTGCCTCTGAATATGAAACAATATGGAGAAGCTACATGGTGAAGTAGAAAAACCACTAGTTTAGCAATCAGGAAAACTGGATTATAGCCCTAACTACAGATTTGTTAAGTCAGTGAAACCTGGGCCTTTGCAATCTTTCTCTGAAAGAAGGAAGTTGGTTAGAACAGATGTTTTCTTAAGGCCTTTTTTGCTTAATACTACATTATATAATTCTATTATAAAAAGGACTAGAATTCAAGGAGCAATGCAAACTCTGAAACAGGCATTGCATGCCAACATTTCAGTGCAGTGAGCCCGTCCACGGTCCTGCCCCCGGGCACAATGCAAGCACATGGGAGAGCAAGCAAACAGGGTCCCCCTCTTCTACCTTCACCCTTAAAAGTCACTCAGTTGAACTGTACCTTGCTTGAGCCTCTGCTTCTTTGTTGTTCCTTGATGGCCTCCAGTCAAATCATTCTTGATCTTTCTAGTGGATGATAAGTTCATCAGAAAGTGATAAATTGTAGAGAAATTCTGCATTATTACTATTCCTAGACTCAGCAAAGAACTGTGTGATTGAAAGACTTATAGACTGTTTCTCCACTAGCATTTGTACATGTACACATCTTAAATTTAATGCTGTTTTCTTCACACACATACACTCGCACAAATACCTTCATAAAAATCACAACCTACATTATTTAAATCAACATACTGATGAGTGTTTTGTAATCTGACTTCTATAAAAATGTTTGCTACTAACATTTCATCATTTTATATCTCAGATAAACATACATGCTTTTTAAAACTATTCGACTTTGCTATGGAACAAATATTTGTATTGAATAAATATTTGTCAATGATAAAGTTTTAACTACAGGGTTTGAACCTTTTAAAGTTACTAATCTATCCTTAGTAAAAATGTTTTAGAAATCCAAATTTCCAAAACTAAACGTCATAGTCTAATTCAGAAAGAAGCATGTATATATGAATGTTATGATATCTGGGACTTGCTTTATCCCTCCACTACTGCCCCTCCCAAATAATGGGAAGGGCAGATAAAACTAGATCGACAAGATGCCACGATGTAGTGAAACTGAATGAAGGGTACACAGGGATCTGTTATACTATTCTCTCTACTTCTGTGTATATTGAACTTTTTCTGTAATAAAAGGTATTTTTTTTATGTCATGCCTCTGCATAGCACTTGGCACATCAAAAATTCTTAACATATGCTGAATAAAGTATATTAATAAGTGAAAATGGTTTCAAGTTCTAACATAGATTTACATAACCATTGAAAAATTTATATTATCTTCCTGGGTCCCTTTACTGTTTGTTTCCCTTATATATTATATAATTATTCAACCTTATTGCCTTCTTTTGAGATCTAGAGATCACATCAAAGGGTAAAAAGAGGCTTGTATATTATCATCAACTAACATTTACAGACTGTCCAATATATAACACACAGCTCTGCTGGGCTCTTTATAATATACAAGACAATAGCTTAGAGTGTTATATACTGAGAAACTTTTCTATGAAACCATGGAAAGACCCTGGGTGAAAAAACCAATGTCATTCCAATATATAGAAAATGTATTTCATCACATTTATGTTCATTACATGTTCTAATTCTACTATTCTTGTTATCACTCATTTTATTAATCCAAATGAGCCTGAATAATGTATATTTATAGCTGCCACTATATGTAATATTAAACCACACTGACTAAACTCATGTATCAACTTTCAGAACTAAATATTACTTTTGAGATGATTTGTCACTCCCAACTATGACTTTTCACCATAATCATAATGTATTCATTGCATCAATGTGGCCATTCAATTTCCCCTGCTACTTGGTAATATATAATTACCTATATCAGTTATAAAATGAATAAGTTCTAGAAACCTAATGTACAGCATGATGGCTATATAATAATGCATTGTATACTTGAAAATTTGCAACATTTAAACTTGGTCAGAATTTCATCAGCTAGAATCTAAATTGCTTTAGATTTCAGGGGGCAGAGTTATCTGTTTCTATCTATAATAGAATCTGGGATCAGAATTTCCCTCTTCACTTTCACCATGTTTTTTGAACATTACAAAGGAGTTCTTTTGACTTAAGAGACATAACAATCAGATGTAATACATTAACTATAAGTAGATAGTGTGTTTGACAAACACATTATAGGCATATAGGGGGGAATGAAGAAATCTGAATATAGACAGGTTATTAGATGATATTTGAGAATTATTATTAATTTTCTTAGGTATAATAATGGTATTGTGGATGGGTAGAAAAATTTCCTTACTTTTTGAAAGTATTTGCTAAAGTATATAGGATTAAACTATCATGATATCTAAAACTTTATTTGGAATGGTTCAATATAAAAAAGCAATAAGCCAAAATATTAACAATTAGTGAATCTAGGTGGAGGGTATAAATTCCTATATGCTTTTAAAATTTTCAAAAAAAAAACTTAAAAAGCAGCTCGTTTTTGTACTTAGACATGCTAAAAGATGACCTAGGAGAATAATGTATGAGACCTGATGTACCCTTTTGACCTAGAAGTGTACTTTTAAAACAAGGCTACTTACTGCCCAAGGGTTCCATAGATGGGAAAGAGACAAGGAGAAATCAAGCCCATCACAAAGGTATCAGTGATGGTTATCATCACCTCAGCAAACTGCCACACTCTCAGTACACAGTGCCCTCAGCCACCATCTCCAGATCAATATGGCTATCAATGACAGATGGCCAAAGCTTCCTATCCACTCAGGTCATTCTTAGTTCACATGGTCCAACAGGATTTAGGAGTCTTGTATCATTAGACTGTCTTTAGAAAACAACGTAGCCATTAAAGGCAGAAGCAGAGTAATGCTGTATGTCAGATAGCACACTGTTGACAGTTTAAAGGTACTCGGAAAGCTTAAAATGCTTGATTTTCTATGTGCTACAATTACATTTTTACTGGCAGAGAATGTATCTGTAAAACATAAATGTATGTTGAAAGCAAAGCTATAAAAAGACTTTCTGTCACAAACTATTTCTAGACACACCATAGCTAGGAAGAAAAAGTAACACTGTTCAGCATTGACTTAATCAAAATTGTGATTCCTGTGGAAAGGAGAAGGGACTTTTGCCCAAATATAATTTTTAATGTAGTATATAATTTGAAGAATCTGATTTGATATCCATTTAGTTTGGAGATGGCACACCTACCACAAAAGAACCTTTACAGTAATATTTCATGAGGACAACAATAATCTTCTAGTCATTACAATATTAACATCCTTTTACTAAATAATCCAATATTTTCACAATTAATCACTCAGGCTGTCCTCTGACTTACCTAAGGTAATATATCACCACCTCTGCCCCAAAAGGTAGACATGCTTAAGCAACACAAAGCAATATTGATGAGGCCCTGTATTTACTACAAATAAATATCTCTTCCCTATTTCAGACTTTAAATAAAGCCTACTCACTACTACTTCAGATCTAAGTAAAAATAGTTCTACAAATAGTCATTAAATTAGTTATGGATGCATAAGAAAATCCATTTAACTAATTTCAAGCAAGACCTTGGAATACATTTAGCTATTTAGGTTTATGACATACAAATAACAGATTTATTACTATCATGGGGCAAATTACTCCTTGCACAAGTACTACTGCCTTTGTTATTTGAGGTTTGGACTTGGCCCAAAGTCTATTGACTCACAATATTTTCTTTCATGGCAAGATTTCCACGAATGGTTGCTTTAAATTGAAAAAACAGACCCAGAGTTGTTGGAGGAGGCAGAAGGAAGAGGACGGTTCAGCATTGGTGAGCAATGTGGTCACTGAAAACAATGACCTAGTTCTGGGCGAAGGAAAAGTCACAAATACACCATTTAGAAAGAGAACTTACGTATTTTTTTAGAAAGAAATAAAAATCATTTTTTTAGGGAGAAATGTCTTCAGGCAAATCTCAAAAATAAATTGGGAACATTTATATAGTAGTTGCTTTAATGCTCCGTCATGACAAAAGAGAATTCAAAAAGGAAAGAATCTTGGCCTCTAGAACAAGCAATTGGAAACCTCTGGCCTTTAGTTTAATTTCTTCTAGCTAGACCATGAAAAGTTTTCTAAAACCAAGTGTCTTTTGAGTCTCCCTTCTCTACCATTAAGAGCAACAAATACAGCTGTGCAAACAGTGAGAATGTGTGTTCCTGTGGTAAGATGCTTGCCCTGGCCTTCCTGAGGGAATTCTCCTCAGGCATGTGCACGATCCTCTGAGTCAGCAGGCTCAAAAGGAATGAAGGAAGAGATGCAGGCAAAAGTAAATTCCAGCCTGAACCAGTGAAAGAAGAGACAAGGCTAACTGGTAGGGATTCTTGGGCAATGAAAAAGGAAAATTCCAATAGCTGACAACTAGGAAAAGTTTGAAAGCCATGTGATGGGAGCTGCAGGGAATACAGGCTGAGAAGCTGAGAAATGCAGCTTCTCCCTTCTTGTCCACTTTTATATCTTTCTCTCCTTTTAGTCCTTTTGCCACCTTCTCTTTTTTGCTGGTGACAACATGGGCTTTGAAGCCACTGTCAGGGTTTGAATTATCCCATCATGTATTGTGTGGTTTTGTTAATTTACCTAACATCCCTAAATTTCAGTTTCAGTTTCCTGATCTGTAAGATGGATGGAATGATACTTCATGAAGTTGTCATAAGGATGAAATAAGGTAATATAAAATACACAGCAGGTGTCTGGCTCACAGTGGGTGATTAAAAATGTGTTAGCACCTTTTCCTTCTTTTGGTCTGTTAGTCTACATTTCTTTTTAACTTTTGCTCACATCTGCTAGAACTTTGGACCCTTTACTTCATTATTTATTTTCTATGGGTCAGTGACCTTGGATAGAGAGCTTTCCAGATCTCTGGAGTAATTGAGATGTTCAGTCAAAAGGGCTGATGGCCTTCATAGCTGTCTGAATCCCTAAAGGCTAAATTTCCTGTTGATCTGATAAAGAACAATTTTCATAACAGGAAGTTTCAGGGAATCTGGGAATTTGGAAAGAAGAATGCCTGGCTCCTCTTAATCAGAGGGTGTTATACTTGGATTCTCTTTCAAGAAATGTTAAAGCAGTTAAACAGAGACTCTAAGGCAATGAACAGATTTCAATCCAGCCTGAGCCCTGGACAGGACGTGTATCCCCTCCTGTGCAACAATAAGATTTTCTTCTTAATTAAAAGCAAGTTTCAAGAGCAGACAAGTAAGTCTGAACTGTATCTACAGAGAATAAATTCTGTGTTCAAAGTGAAATAAATCATAGCTCAAATTCCACTTTGTTAGTTTTGAACTATGAATACAAGTACTGCAAACTGAGTTTTTTTGTGTGCAGGGAAGGGGATGAGGTAGGTGGCATGAAAGTCACTCCAAATTCATTTCTGGAAGTAACCACAATTTTAAAAAAAAGAAAAAAAAGAGTAAAGGGATAGGAGAAAGAAAGAAGGAGGAGAGAGAAGGAAACATCTACTCAAGGGGAAGCAGTTTTGCTCCTCCTGGCCTCCAGGCAAGCACTACCCCAATGGGCAGCGGAAGAAAGCTCTTCAGGGGCCATTTGCCTACAGTGGGCGGCGCTGTTGAGTGTTCCTCCTTCTGGGAACTCCTCAGCCCCTTGGCTTCCTGAACACAACTCTGCATTCTCCCTGATTAGTTCCCAGAGTTCATTTCTTAGACTGGCTCTCACTCCAGAACCTCTATCTGAAAATTTTTACTTATTTCTGTGGCTTTTCTTACCCCTTAAATAATGACAACTCTCCCAAAACACATCTTTAAACCCATTCTCTCCTATAAAACCCACCAACAAAGCTGCTATCTCTACTCTTATAAAGGTCTTCCCACCACCCACATCCTATCTACCAGTTCCTACAGTAAAAGCAGCTCTAAACTCAGTCTTGTTTATTTCTTCTATTTCAACTCCCAAATTCAGTCTATCACCAGGTGCTATTGATTCTACTTCCTAAACCTCTGTCCAATCAAAACTCTTCTTCCAATCCTACCACCACTGTCTTAGATAAAGCTCTCATCTCTGCTTCTAGTATCTTCTCTGGATAATCTTTGTATCAAAGTGATCTTCCTAAAACACAAATCTAACACTTTTCTTTTCTATTAACCTTAACCTCTGATAGATCTTCCTGCTTCCAAATGTAAAACCCAAATCCAAATAGTTCTTCATAACCTTGCTTTGGTCTTCTTTAACATCCTCATCTCTTGCAACTCTGCTCCCCACTGTATCCCACAACCCTTATTTCAAGCCCTACAGTTCAGCCCCCAAGCTGCTTGCCATTTCCCAAAAACATGATTTTTTTGCCTTTACATGTTCTGTTCCTCTATATTAAATGCTTTCTCTTGCCTGGTGAGCTTCTCCACCATCTTTAAGATTAAGCTCAAATGTCACTCTTCTGTAAAGCTTTCCTTCATGGCCCAATAAATTACCTACATCTACTGGGGGATCTTTGGTCTTTTACCAGAGCACTCTTCAAGAGGCACTGAAAGTACTGGTTTATCTATTTATCTCCCTGGACAAGCGAGACCAAGATTGTGAGCTCCTGAAAGACAGGCATCAGCTCTTACTCCTTTTGGTGTCCCCAGCCGTTCACTAAACACTCAATAAATGCTAATGGATGTCAAGAGAATCGGCTTCCCACACAAAGAACTCGAGGAGCCTCCAGAAAGTGCTGTACCCTCCCAGGGAGAGCGCTCGGTCCATAGCTGGAATAAGGTCAGATTCTTCTCCTTCAGCTTAAAAGAAGAATTGAGAGAGGGTGGAGGAGAGAGGAAGGGAATTTGATGATTCAATGTAATTTTCCTACATAGAAAAAGAGAACTGATTCCTTTTTTACAAAGTTGAGGACTAAACAGAACCTTTCCACAGTGCTGTTTTTAGTAGATACAAAAAGACTTAAATAAATTAATGTACCAATAAATAGTGTCTAATTGGTAGGAAATTTGCACTAGAAATAAAAAATAAATCAGTTTATAACTCACATTAGCTTTTCTTTCTCCAGTGTCTTTCTCTGTCTCTGTCTGTCTCTATCTGTCTGTCTGTCTCTTTCTCTCTGTCTCTCTCTCTACCTCTGTCTCCTTTTCTGCCATCTTCTTCATTTAGCTGAGTTCATTTCTAACAAGCAGAAGAAAGTTAAAGTGGCCACCAAAAAATATTTCTAGGCTCTATATTCAAATACTTTCGGGAAATCTACACTTGATTTACAACCACAACACATACAATTGGGTATCTTAACTATAAATCTAATGTAATGATTGTTCCTTTAGATATTTTCTTAATTTTATGTGAGTAATAAATACACCCTTTAACAACTAGTTTCTAATCATTTCCAAATGACTGATTTTTACTGCATTGCTATCGTATATTTCCTTTATGTAAATAACTAAATATTTCTAAATTGCTGCATTAGCATATAGAAAAACATTAGCTATTTGTCTTTAAATAGCTGAGGAGGGGAGGTATAAGCATATTGCCAAAAAAAAAAAAAATGAGCCTTTATAACAATTCTGTAAGCATGTTATGTTTAAAAATACAATATTTATCCAGTAGAAACTATAATATTACAACCCAATGAGCTTCTATAAATTTATCCTTTTAAAATATAAACTATTAAAATATTTTCAGAAATACAAAAAGAAATCTTTTAATGCCAATCCATATCAAAGTCCTCGGGATTTTGCATTTATACAGAGCAGAGTTCGTGAACTCCTGCTAACCGTGTTAACAATCTACCAGGTTTCTAAAGACTCAGCAGGGGTTAGAGTTAGAAGGCTCTGCCATCAACATCAATAACAGGAACAGTGACAGTCACAGGAGTTTTCCACTGTGCTCTGCAAGGAGCGTTCAGCACATTCAGGGACTGTAGCCCATAAAGGAAAGAGGTCTATAGTTAGTAATTCCAAATAAAATCTAGAGGGACACATTTCAGATTCTGTTTTTAAAGAGTGAGAGACTTTTAAAAATTACATATAGGTGTATGTATGTATTTTGTGTGTTAGTATAGTATATGTAATGTCATGACAGCCACACTTATTTTAAAGAGCCTTACCACTTAAAAGGAATTTTGACTTTCAATATTTGCTTTGATTCATAGGGAAAAAAATGTGAATGAAATCACAAATGTTTTTGGGGGAGGCAAGAAAATGGCTTGACTCTCTAATTTCAAGATGGAAGCCAATTGGATATATGATGACCCAAGCAATTCAGTATGTTCTGTGCCCAAGGCAAGTGGCAGATCAATAGAGAAACATAAAAACAAAAGCAAAACATTTAAATCTACAGATATACATTAGAAGCTAATTTCAAAGTTTTTTTTTGAAATAAAAAAGGAAACTTTGTACAATATAAATTTGTTATCTACTATTTTCACAGGCAAGAAAAAATATTTTCCCTCCTCTACCCCGCTTTCTTTTTTAAACAATTCTTACTTAAATCCCTTTCTTTACTCCCTTCTCCCTAACAGCCTGCTTTTTTTAAAACTGGGTTATTGGGGCTTGGTAAAAAATGGCTCAGGAAAGGACAACATTCAAATCTTAAGGCCAAGTTAACCATCAATCTTCTGGTGTCTTTTTTCCTTTTGGAGGCCCAAATAGTATAAAATAACTGTGTTTCCTGTTGCTATCTGTGAATACAGCATATCACATTCTATCAATTTGTGTTTGAAGCTGAAGGAAACATGACAGTGATCTCTATAGGTAGTGTTTACTCTGTGGTGGAGTCAGTATTAAGACTATTCTATATACATAATTTGCATTCTAGCTTTATGGATCTTAAATTTTTAGAAAGCTCAAACATTATAAATCCATGTATTTATAATGCTCAAATCTGTTGTCCTTTCAGTTCATCATCACTGTAGTAGTTATTGCAAAGACTTCTGTGAGATTTTATGGGGTTCATGTTAACTATTCTACAATTAAGCTAAATGATAAACTCAATTTTGGATCCTTTCAGATAAAGCTAATTCAATAGGCCAAAACTAGTGATTTCATAATAATCTCAATCTTATCTGTCTCTAATTCCAGGAAGCATATCTATAGTAGTCATGGCAATTTACACTAGGAAGCTAAATTATCTCTTTTCTAAATTACCATATGCACAAATTTTGCCTTTGGGTAAAGTGCTATGTTATTTGCATCCATCGACAGCTATTTATATATGCAGACACTCAACTGACAAAAAGGTTTTTAAAAAAGAGAGGGATAAGTTAACAGGAAAAATTTAACAGAGTCAGCAATTTTCCCCCATTACTCTTTCTATAGTCACTTTACCAGAGAAAATGGTCACAGATTAAACCAAACTCTTGTCTGACTTGGTTGGTTGTTTGACAATTTCACTCTGTTGCAACATCTTGCTTAAAAGGAAGCAATATATTCCTCTTTTAATTGGCTTTAAAAATAGAATTTTCTATCCTTTTAATATTAATATTTTAATAGACATATTTGTTTTACTCAATTATGATATTTGCTTGACATTTCTAAAACAGCACTTTTTTATTGTGGTAAAATAACTAACATGAATTTACCTTTTTAACCATTTTTAAGTGTACAGTTTAGTGACATTTAAGCACATTCACACTGTTGTGCAACCAGAACCCCCATTCATCTGTAGAACTCTTTTCATCTTTCCAAACTGAAATTCTGTGCCCACTAAACAAGAACTCTTCAATCTTCCCTCTCCCCCAACCCCTGGCAACCACCATTCTACCTTCTGTCTCTATGAATTGACAATTCTAGGTACTGCATATAAGTGGAATCATATAGCATTGCTCTTTTGTGATGTGACTGGCTTATTTCAGTTAGCATATTCTCTTCAAAGTTCATCCATGTTTTGTAGTATATGTTAGAATGTCCTTACTTTATAAGGCTGAATTAAATTCCATTATATGCACATACCACATTTTGTTTATCCATTCATCTATCAATGGTCACCTGGGTTGCTTCCACCTTTTGGCTACTATGAATAACATGTGTGTACAAAAAGTTGTTCAAGTCCCTGCTTTCATTTCTTTTAAATACGTATTCCAAATTAAAATATGGTAATTCTACGTTTAACTTTTTTGGAAGTGCCACACTGTTTTCCATGGATGTAGACCATTTTACATTTCTACCAGCAATGCACAAGTGTTCCAATATCTCCACAACCTCATTTATACTTGTGTTTTTGTGTGTGTGTTTGGTTTTTATAATAGCAATCCTAATAAATAGGAAGTAGTATCTTACTGTGGTTTTAACTTATATTTCCCTAATGATTAATGTTGCTGATCATCTCTTCTTGTGTTTACTGGTCATTTGCATATCTTCTTTAGAGAAATGTCTATTCAAGTCCTTTGCCCATCTTTTAAATCAGGTTGTTTAGTTGTATTTATTGTTGAGTTATAAGAGTTCTTCATATATTTCTCCCATTCCCTGTGTTGCATTTTCACTCTGTTGATAGTGTCTTTACTATATTTTTTAAGCTTTAATAATTTGATGCTACAATTTTCGAAAAAAATCATTTGAAAGTTTATTATTCAAATTTTTAGTTTTGCTTAGTTTTATAACTTTTGACAATAAACCTTTCATTTTAATTTTTTCTACTCTGAAGATGTAAAACAAAACACCAAAATTAAAATTTGCTAAATTAAATATAGAATCAAATACACGTTGAAGTGATATTTTTATAAGTTTGTAGCACTTATACTTCTGAAATTATTAAAGCTTAAAACTGTACTAAGACTTTTGGAACAACTTGTTTTAATTGTAGAATTCAAGTGGTAGATATATGGGTGTACTATACAATTCTTTTGACGCTTTTGTAGGTTTGAAAATTTTCACAATAAAATGTTGGGAAAAAAGGGGGTCAAGAGATATAACTTAATTTTGGTAAGTTAATAAATATTATGAAAAAAGCAAACAGAGAAGCAAAGCAACTATCAATATTACTGTACCCAAGACAGAAATTCTTGGTGCAATCTTGGCCTCCCTTGGGAACTTTTTCTAAGATTTGTATTTACAGCCAAGAACGTTTTTTAGATTCAACTAGTTTGTTTGTTTTGGGTTTCGTTTTGTCTTTAAAGAATGACTGCGACACCCCTCAGACTCTCTGGTATTTTCAAAAACAGTACCAAGGTATTTTCTGAAATCATTCAGTTGTTCACCAAATTTCTATTCAGTATTTCCAACATGTGAGGCATGTGGAGACACAATATAAACAAAACACAATCTTTCCCCCTGCGCCCACTTCTACTCCTGACCCACGGATGTTGCTGTCTCCCCTTAATAACTGGATCTCTGAAGGCAGGGCATCTCCTCTCACAAGCTTGAGGCCTGGTGCCCCACTCCAGGGCCTAGCATCTCCAGTGCACCCCAGGATGGAGAGGAGGCCCGGTGCACCCAGGATATGGTCTGTGGCTCCAACTGGGGTGCGAACCCAGGACCTTCTACATGTAAAGCAGATGTGCTAACCATTACACTATGTAGCCACCCAAAACATAATCTTTAACCAATGGAAAAATATAGTCACGGAAGAGAGAGAAGAGGGCAGGTAACTAGAGCCTTATGACAAAGTATGAAGTGCTATGATATTGTTTAGTATTACAACATAACAGTATTATAGGGGACCATGGAACCACAAAAGAATCGCACCTAAGCTGTCTTACAAATATAATAAAGACTTTCCTACATAGGAGACAGGCTTGGCAACAGGGCATGGTAAAGGTACAGAAATTAACCAGGTAAAGAAGGGGAATATTACAATCAGAAGGAATCTCATATATTAAGTCTTAGAGGTACCAGGTAACATGGCATGTTTGAGAAAAAGCAGAAACTACTGTTGAGAGCAAGTAGATGTCTGCAATAGGATGTTAATGCCTTGGTCATAGAAGGAATTTAAGATATTCACAAAAATAATTCATTCTCAGCTGAAAGAGAAAGAAAGCTAACTTATTTGCCCAAATACTTCAGTTAGAAGCAGACGTGGTTTTGGTTTTATTTCATTTCACTTTATGAATCCCGTGAAACTAAATTTTAAAGTTTGAATTATCCAACCAATTACTTTACTTTGCTATTGCTTTCTGTGAATTAAAATAGGCTGATGTGTAGAAAACATGAAATGCATGCATGGATGGCACGAATACACTGAATCTGGTGCACAAGGTAGCTTTTTACCAGCAGTCCTCAAACTTCAGTGAGCACACAGGTGGAATACATAAAATGCCATTTTCTATGTATCACCCTTGAGACTCTGACTTGGGCGATCTGGGGTAGAAATCAGGAATCTAAATTTTTAACAAGACCACAAGTAATTCTTGTCTTAACTGTTACAGTGGATATTTTAAACCATACAAAATTAGAGAGAATAGTATAAGGTTATCCCATACTTATCTTCTAGCTTCAATAAATAATCAACACAGAACAAGTCTTTTTTCTTCTCTATCCCACCCATTTACCCTTTATCACTATTGTATATTGAAGATAATCCCAGATATCTTAACATTTTATCCATTAATGATTCAATTTGTATCACTAAAAGAAATTTTTTTTAACATGACTACAATATAATAATCATACTTAACGACCCAAAGTGATTCTAATGTAACTGATTAACATTTTTTAAAAAACTGGACTATTAGCCTATGGAAGAGGATAAGTCAATGTCCAAGTAGGCTGCTTAGGAAGACATTATTTGATTTATTTCATCATGAATTCAGAATCTTTTGGTTCAAGAATAAATAAGATAGTCATATTTCTGAAACTGTCACCTTCAAATCTTTAAAAAAATATTTTTCAAGAGCATAAAATTATTAAAATGAATTGTATTAAACTTTTTCCAGTTATTGGTTAATTTTTTTAAAGAAAAATACTGCTTTGGTTAAATAATATCTTTACATCTTATTGATCTTCATAGAAGAGAAAACATGTTACTCAATTTGTTTTTTCTCCAGAGCACTTGAATTTCACAATTATTTAGAGTTTAAAAACATTTTTCTCAATGAACCTTAGAAGTTTCACAAAGTAACTAAAAATACAAAATGTGTCTTGATAAACACCTTACAATTTAATTAACTCCAAATGTTAAAGAACATTGTTATGCATGCTTTGGTCATATGTAAGTTCTTTTTTTTCTTTCTTTCTTTCTTTTTTTCTTTTTTATAACTGTGTTATAATTCTCACTCAGGATCAATATTTATAAAACTAAAACCAATATTTCCTTCACATTTTTCTTCTTTCATCTGGATTTTAAAAAACAAAAGAAAATCAAAGAAAAGAAAGAGGAGAAAGAAAAAGAGAGAGAAGGAAGGAAATAAAAAGGAACAAGAGAAAATAAAAGAAAAAACAACCTTTGGGTTTACATCTGAACATGAGTAATAATATTATTTTCTTTCTTAATTATGCAAATCAAAAAATTCTTTTCAACAATAACAAGTTAAAAAGTATATTCCATTTCACTATCAAACCGTAAAATAACGTTTGTCTAACACATGTAAATTATACATTTGTGTTTTTTATATATTTATATATTTCAATTTTTAAGTATGGTGATAATTTGTGATATCAGCTTACAAGCTATTCCTTATTTATTAACAGAGGGAAACCATGGATCCATACCAAAACTATGATATAAAATCCCACATATATGGTTATTAACTTTAGAAAGCATGAGATTAAACTGCTTCTTGATATGTCATCAAAACAAGCATTTAGTAAACTGCTAAATATTATATATTTAAGATATACCATTTCTACTTCAAATACCTTACCCTTTACTAAGGTTTTTCATTTGACATGTGTCCAAGGTACAAAGATAAATCTTTTCTCTTGCTCTTTGATAAAGTGTCAGAACTTACTTAAAGGTTTAAGAATAGAACTGTTGAACTAATTTTTTTTCTATTGCAAGTTATATATGAGAATTGGTAGCAGCCTGTTGAAAGAACTTTACCTGTGGATAATAGTCTTTATCTCACCTCTATCTATCATGCTATCAATTTCTTTATTACAGGAGTTTACCTTTGGGCAGCTCATACACCAGCTGTCAATCTGTCCTCACCCTGAGACTTTGCAGCAAACCACACTCAGGTGTACTGAAGCTTTACAAGAAGAGATTGTTTTCCATCTCTTTCCAACTAGGACAGGTATAGTCAAAATGCAAGCCTCCGGCGTTCCAGATGTACTCTGCCACAGTGCACAGCTAGAATATTTTTATCCTTGCCTCCCAGGTCACAACTTCTTGAGTTTTTCCAGATTTTGCTTCTTGTCCTAGCTTTACCTTTGCCCCTCACACCCTTTTACTAAGACGGTTTTGAAATAACTAAAACAACTCAATGTCCATCAATAGTAGACTGGTTAAATAAAATATGGTACTACATAAAATGAATTATTATTCATGAGAGAGAGAGGGAGCGAAGGAGAGAGGGAAGGAAGGAGGGAAGGAGGGAGGGAGGGAAGGAAAGAGGGAGGGAGAGAGAGAGGGAGAAAAGGAGATGAGGGAGAGGGGAAAGAGAGAGAGGGAGAGAGAACGAGAGAGAGGAGGAAAGAAAGAAAAGAGAGGGAGGGAGAGAGGGAGGGAGAGAGGGAGGAAGAAAATGAGGATGTTCTTAAATACTAATATGGAAAGATTCTGAAGACATATTAAGTAAAAAAGGAAAATCCAGAATAGTATTACCTTTTTCATTAAAAAAGGAGAAAAACATTCATGATTGCTTCTACATTGATAAAGAAACTCTGAAAAGAACATTAAAAACTAAACACTGGTACTGGGGTTAAAGCTAGGTGGGAACAAGGCATAATGAATGACAGGAGAGTGAGAAGGACAATTTTCATGACACACCTTTTTATATTTTTGTATTTATTTGTCAACTATATGACTATATTGCCTATTTAAAATTTTAAATTAAAAAGAAATAGTAGCTCTATTCAGTGCAAAAAGGCTCAAAGAAAGAAAGAATATATAAAGAAAATCTCATTCTTAGGCTATTGGCATTATATAGCCCCTGACTCACAATGGTTCGACTTAATAATTTTTCAACTCAACGCTATACACAAATCTATCTTTTCACTAGCTAGTGATGTGTGATACAATACTTCCTCATGGTGCTGGACAGAGGCAGCAAGCCACAGCTTCCAGTCAGGAGCCCGACCATGAAGATAAACAGCCAATATCCTAAAATGTACTGTATTGCCAGCATTGGATCCTGTTATTCTGGGCACATTTAACATAGGCTATGCTAAGCTATGAGGTTTTGTAGGTTAGGTGTATTAAATGCATTTTTGACTTATAATATTTTCAACTTACAATAGGGTTATTTGGACATAACCCCATCATAAGTCAGGGAGCACCTGTAGTCTGGTGGAGAAAATAAATTATCAGAAAATAAAAAATAAAAATTCGAAAAGCATCAGTGAAAGAAGCTAGGATTGGCTCTGGTTGAAGAACAGGCTAAAAGACCTCAAAAATATTATCTAGCAATCCTATGGCTTTATTAATTTGCATCCGTGTTTTAAAGGTGAACAAAAGTCTTCTGAAGAGGAATTACATTATAATCGGGTTGAATACTCTCTCTTTAAGTATTTTCTCCAATTTTCTAAAAGACAACCCATGTACCTACTGCCTCTTTCACACTTCTGATTCCAAAGGCAAAAGGTGAAGTGCAAAGCCCTGGAGCAAAGCTCAGCAGCCCCGCGCCAGCTCTACGCTCCGTGCTGCATGGCCTGCGCACATTATCCAACTGCGTGTGCCTTCCTTCCTCACCTGGACGGTGGAGATAAGAATATTGTCTACCTCGAAAGATCACTGCAAGGATTAATTAATACACAGGAAGCATATAGAACAGCGCCTGGCTCACAGTAAGAACTGCGTAAATGTCTGCTTCTTTATCTACTCTTCAATGTTTTACTGTTTATCTTACTTTAAAAGTACTGCCTCCTGGCCTAATACTTACCCTTCCCATTAGTCCTTGTTCTTCTTTTTCTTTTTTCTTCCTCCTCTCTTTTTAACAAAAGGGTGCGATCAGTCACTTAAATACTTCCACAGAGTTTCTGAGACAAGAGCATCTCAAAGAAAGACATTTAGAAAGGAAACAGAAGTATGGGAAAATGCACATTAAAAACAACGGCATAAAGTTAATTCTTTACATTTCCATACTACTCTGTAAAGCTATTATGTTACCTTATTTGATCCTCCCAACAACCCTGTGAGATCATCAGAACAGGTAAAGAATAAGGCAAAGGAGGTCAGAAGGGTTGCCTGAGGCCCAACTGCATGTTACAAGCTAGTGACAATGCTTGTTTAGCTCAGTTCAACATTTTATTGAACACCTGCTAGAGCCTAATCCTGTGCTGACCTCCACATTCCAAAATGCTCTTCACTACAAAGAGTTTCCATGGTGTAATACACCTCTCAGAGTTTCACTCAAGTTGCTGATCGTGCTACTTAAAAGCTACTGAAACGTCATATAACAGAAAGGACTAGAGATTCCCTGGCAAATGATCTTAGGCTTAGTGGTCTTGGGCAAACATAAACTCTCTAACCCACTTTTCTCATCTTTAAATGTATGTCTAATACCACCAGATGTTTGTAAGAGTTAAATGAGATAATGACTATAAAAGAAGCTTGTAAACTGTAAAGCTCCATAGCAGATATTAGGCACCGCTATCTGATTTAGCAGCAGAATGCAAGAACAAACCTAGGTGAAAAAGAAAAAAAAAGACCTGAGAGAAAAACATCCCTAGGTCCCCAACCCTTAAAAGACCTCTCAGAGAGGGCAGCAAGATTACAAAAACTCTCACTGCCTCCCTGTAGAGGATACCCACTGAGCCATCAGGGCTAGGCAGCATAGGTTAGTCCCATTCCAGCAAATGCATTCCTTTCCATTTGCTCCAATTCGTGGTAGGAGGCGAAGGGGGGCAAACCAAGACAGTTGGTGCTACATGAAACAGAAAGATCTGTTATACCTTTAAAAAAAAAAACACTGTGAGAAATCGTGGGAGAATGAAAGAAACAGGTAAGAGCTTAGGGCATTTCAGCTGGTAAGGAAAGAGAGAGAAACTGCCCCAAGACAGATGCAATCCACACCCTACATCTGCAATCAGAGAGAGGCTCACATGTCAGAAAAAAAGTTTGTCCTCCCTCAGGGGAATTGTGAAGGCTGTCAATGTTCTAGCCATGAGAAAATAAAAAATCTATATAGAACATTCCAACATGTGGAGGCCTGATGGAGTTCAGAAAAATGTTCTATGGGAGTCTGACTCTTACAGGCTTCTCACTTGGACTGAGGATATCAGCAGGAAGTATGCTTCATAGGGAGGGGAATTGGTGTCTGAACCTGCTTGGGGACAGTTCCACTGCTTATGATTTAGTAAGTCAGTAGAGTAAGGCAGGTGATTGTCAGTCACACTACTTGGGTTCACATTCTAACTCCTCTGTTTCCATACTTAACCTATGTGATTTTGAGTTGCTTACATTCCATCAGTTGCTGAGCTTCGTTTTCTTATCTATAAAATGGGGCCTAATAATACTATCTTCCTCAGGATGATGCAATAATTAAATAAGATAATGTTTATAAAGCAATTAGAAAGTGCCTGGCACATAGTAAGCAGTCAGTAAAAGTTGATTAGTATTACAGTATCGTTTCAAAAGGCAAGTTTACTAGCTTACTTCGTTTCAAAGGCTTAGAGAATAGAAAGAAAGAAAGTGAAAACTTTCCCATAGCATGAAACATAAAAACGGACCTTGCATACTCACTGGCAACTGAGAAAATTTTCAAATGTTTCTGTGTTATGAGCTATTTTAGATAACAAATTGAACATCTATATAGAAAGGCAGCAAACCTCAGTGACTAAATACCTAGAATCAGCTGCGCCTGGATTCCAGCTCCTCCTCTCACTAGCACTGTGACCTTGGACAAGTCACAGAAGCTTTGCGTCTCTGTTCCACATTTGTAAAATGAGGATAATAATAAGAATATCTACCTCATAATATAGGAGTAAAGATAAATGAGACAACGCCATATCTTGGTATAGCCCTTAGTAATGTCCCTGGCACGTGAAAAGTACTTAATCATTGGTAGGTATTACTGTCTCCTTCACTGTAAAAAAAAGAATCAGAGAGTTGTTTGTTGATTAACTTTAAAGCCCACCTCTCACAGTAAAGAAAGCAAAATACACTATCTATTGGGAATAAGTTCTTGCTCTCCTCAGAAGAAACATTCTCTTTTAAGAAAATTTATCAGTCTTTTTTAGAAAAAAGTAATTTACCCAAGGTATCAGAATACTTTCAGATTAGTCCTTCATGCAATCTGGTTCTCATTACTATGCTTTAACTAAACTGAGCAGAAATTTTTTCTGAGGTAATTGAAAAATCTGAATCATCTCTAAGAGCTATAATTAATATTCTGCCATAGTTACTTATTATTTTATAATTAAGTCATAGTCATAAAAGCAATGAGGTAAATGTTTCAAAAGTTCTAGCAAAAACAAAACAAAACACATTTGCTTAAATATAATTTATAATAATAATTCATTCTCCATATTTTAAAAGTTTGCCAGTTCAGTAGTAGCAAAATTTTGAAATGTATATTAAGTACAGCAGAAAATATAAATATACCCATTTATTTATTCAGTCAATAAACATTTATGAATGCCTACTATGTGCCAGACACTGTCCTCTGTTTTAAATCAAATATATTGTATTTGTTTACTCCTGTAAAGTTCTTTCATTTTTCATTATCATTATCTACATATTATTTAGATTTCACATGATCCAATAATATTGCATCCTGACAAAATCAGTTAAATATTCAAAACTCTGTCACTTTAAGAATTTGTAACATTTTCCATTAGCATTCCTCTCTGGTTTTATGTACTTGATCTGTGCTGTGGGATGTAGCATAAATTATCTGCCTTCAGCAAAACGAACAGCTGAAATGCAGTGCCACCTGACAGCGCTTGTTAGGCTGTGCGCTGCTGTGAGATTGTTTGCCTTTCAGTAGCCTCAAGAAAAGTCTTGAAATGGTTCAAAACATAAGAGTTTGGTCATCCAGTACCCAAAATGAGCCCAGTATTTTAACACCATACTTAAGTGTTCATTTAATAAACAAAAAGATAAGATGAAATAATATTTTTAGCAAAATCCTTCTAACAGAGCCTAAGAAGTATATCTTTAAAACACAAAAGTCATTGTTTATTTAGCTAAAAATTATTCTTCAAATGTCATCTCTTGCAGTCTCCCCACATGCATTTGCTTGCTGAATCTGGAATACCCTTCCTCACCTCTCCACCTCTACCTCCCCCTCTATCTCCACACCAAGCCTCCGCCACAGGGTGTCTTCACGTGGCCCTGGCTGGAATCAGTCTGAGCACACTGGGCACTCGTGCATTGCACTTTTGACCGCTTCTGCAGCTTCCCCCAGGTCACTTTGTTTTAGTTATTGGTGTCTCTATCTCTTAAACTCAGCTTTGAGTTTATTCATTTTTTATTTCCCACAGTGCGCACCTAACTCAAATCTGTTAATGATCAGCTGAGTGAGCCTAGGTAAGATAATCACACTTTATATATCTGATTTCCTCATCTAGTAAATGGGCATTAAGTATTGGTCTTGCCTAACTGGAGTTTGACTTGCCATCAAATTAGATAATAAATGTAAAAGTATTTTTTTATAGTAATACACATTCTTTGGAAAGCAATTTGACACTATTCATCAAGAACCTTAAATTTTTTCATTTTTTTCTTATTCACTAATTATAGTTCTAGATATCAATCCTAAGGAAAAACTGTAAACATGAAATAATTTTTAAACTATTATAAATATTATTTGTAATATAAAATAATTTAAACATCCAGCGAAGAATAGCTAAGTAAATTACAGCACTCTGACTCACTAAAACATTATATACCATTTTTAAATCACAGAAATTATTTTAAAAGATGATATAACAAGTAGCATGAGAAATATTTAAGATGCAGTATTAAAAGAAAAAATGAGTACCAAAATTGCACATCTAATTTGACAAGTATGCAAAAAAGAAACAACTACATACAAAAAAATGGATAAGAAGAAAGTACGCCAAAATACTAATAATGGTTATTTCGTAGCAAAAAGATAATGAGTATTTTTTTCTTAATATTACTTTGTATTTTTAAAATTTATATAATGAGTACATGTTACTTTGAAAATAAAAGGAAAAATTAAGTAGTAGTGAAAAAGCTATATAAATGCAGCTATAAATATTGTATCCTTAGATTACATTACTTCATTCTTGTATATAGACTCTGGGATTGGTCATTCTCGTAAATAAAAATAAACTAAGTTAGGCAATGTTGTATTTTAAGCAGCTCGTTAGACAACCAAGAAAAAACTTTAATCTGATTTATTCTGCCTGTACTCAAAAATAATCTCAACAGTTTTAACCAGCGAATACAAAAAGTCATTCCTCTCCTTTTGTTACTCAGATAACAAAACCACAGTAAGGACCTATCTTCTAACTCCGCAGGTGAGTCATAAATGCTAATGTTATCTTTGAAGTATTTTAGAATCTGAAGCGACCTTTTACTTTCACTTCTGAACCTTATCCTTCTTAAATAAAGTGTTCCGCTGAAAAGCCTAATCTTTGTTCATGTGTTCAGAAAGCTTGAGTACTTTTCTAGGTCATCATCAAATGCCAAGGTTAACAAGTTTTTCAAATATAGTTCAAGCTACTAAAAGTTTCCTTACTGGAAGAAATTTTTTTCAAAAAGAAGAATATGAAGAAAAAAAGCAAGTGTCTACTTTCCTTTTGTCAGAAATCTCATTTCGTAAAGTCACATTTTGAATCTAAGTGGTTTTATGTCACCTTAAATATAAAATTCTAAATATTTACTTCTCACTTTCAGGTACTTTTCAAGCACATCTCTTACTGAAGGTTGTAATTCCACTTCTCTTTTTAGTGATATCTATATTGACTTGACACAGGGAATAGTTTCTACTAAGGAAGAAAGAAATCTAACCTTTGAATTTATTCCAAACCCAAACCTTCCTTTTAAGGCACATGAATAGGAAACTGCTTTATTTCACTATGCCATTGCTCTTCTCAAGTAAATTTTATTAATATGCTCTCACTGAATTAGTCCACTCACATCTAACTGACCCAAATGCCTTATCAACTGCCCAAATCAGGTCAAGGATAAGAGCTGCTAATGATGCTATTTTAAGAGAAAACAAAATGTACTGAAGCTAGACCAGCTCCTATTCTGTCAAAATGCACCATTTCTTTGGCATACACATGTTACAGTTCACCAGTAGGAGAAGCAGTAACAAGCTAACAATGTAGCTCATTCCCAGAAAATAGTTTGGCTATTTTGTCTATGGATATCACTGATACCTTTTAAAACAAAAATATGGTTAATACATAATATCATATATTTGATTCATGACTAGGGGATTTAAAAATTACTTGCTAGCTTTAATCTCCTAGATCTTTCATTTACCAGAGTGTGTCTCTTTTACCTCTATCTACTATCTAGGACATGACCCGCCTATATAGGTGCTCAATAAATGTTTGTTAAATCAGGGACACAATGACATAATTGACCTACTGCAAAGCAATTGCCAAGTTGAACCATACTGCAATAGACACTGCAGCTAATGAGCTTAGTTTACTAGCATAAGGAGGTGAGGTTAAGGGTTCGATCACCAAAAAGGCCTTTTGGTCTTGTTCTAGTCACAATTTCATATTTTGTTCCAACAAGCCTCTCTCCCATTGAGATATGGAGAATCAGACAAGCAGAGAGAAATAGTTTAAGATAACTCATCATCACTCAATAGATAATTTGAAAATTATTCATTTAGAAATTAAATGATAATAAATGAGCTGTGCATCACTTTGATATGGAAAGCTCCAACACTTCAGTACATGAGACTTGGTTATAAGAGTAAAACGGTAACATTAACTACTGATCCTTGATCGAATACAAACTAATATTTGACCCCTGTCTCATTTTCTGATAACTAAAATATTTTGTCACACAGTTCTACTTCTGAGGACAATAATCTTCTTGTGATTGTTATGAAAGATCATTTCATTCAAAGCATTGGGCTAAAAAACAGACTTCTATTTTTTGGATAAAGGAATTTCAATAATATGATTTAAAAATAAATAAATAGTATAAACATATTATACCTTTTTCAAGAACCCCCAAATAAATTATCATGAATGGAGCATGTTTCAGAAGTTTGAATACAGGAGAGTTTTAATTTCTATTAAGATCTCTCTGGCTTTAATATCTCAGGAAAACAAACTAGCTCCTGTCTGTACATTTTTTCATTGTGAAAGTAGAGCTAATGCTTACTGCTTCACAGGGGATGCTGTGCAAATTAATTGGTTAATGTTCTTAAAGCATTGCCTAAGTGCTAAACGTTATCATTAGCATGCATTGTATTTCTCTTTGTAAGTATCTGCCACCTTAAAATTCTATGGCTTGTAAGGGTGCCTCACTCTTAGAATACTAACAGAAGGTTGAGGAAAGTTCAAGAAGTTAAAAAAAAAGGCACATTAGCTAAGTTAGGGTAGGAAAAAGGGAAATTTGGAATTTGGCACATTTTATTACATCCTTCTTGGTACATCAATTTACATTCTTCTTAGACTAAAAACCATCGAACTGTACATTTTAGATGAATGAACTGCATGCTATGTGAATTCTATCTCACTAAAGCTGTTATAAAAATAATAATAAATCCAAACTCATTATCATACCAAAAACAATTAAAATACTCCTTGAAAGTGTGGATCATCATGCTAGGAGAAAAATTTCTATCCACATACATTTTGAGTACAAAATACACTAAACAGTTTTAAAAATCAATTTACAATAGGATTAAGATACTAAGTTATGCATTGAGATAGTTATAATTTACTTTTAATAATTTAATTATTAATTATGATAGCTATATATTTGATCTGATCAACTGAAACAATCTATCTTGACCTCAATGAGATCAGATCTAATAATGCCTATCTTTACTTTTGCTACTGTTAATGTCTTAGAATATTTGTGGGGAGAGAAATTCTTAAATGAAATTTCAACTGAATTAATAATAATAATAGTAGTAGTAGCAGCGGCAGCAGCAGCAGCAGCGGCAGCAGCAGCAGCAGCAGCAGCAATACCTTACATTTATGTAGTGTACCAGGTATAATTGTACCAGGTGACACGAAATGTAAAGTTTTTAAGACTTTACCATATTTGCAAACTAACAAGTTGCCTGCCACAATTTCTTGGCAGAAGATACAAGACTCTTGGATCAGAAACAAAAGATAGTTTATTATCCACAGAATCACAGTAGCTAGAGCATCATTTTCTTGTGCCAGTTCTCCATGTCCCAATTCCCACAAGGTAACACAACCAGGAGATACCTGCACACACAATGCATTGTGGTAAAGGAAAGGAATCTTGAGCTTAAAAACTTCAATCTTTTCCTTCTCTTCTAGAGAGAGGCACTCTCTCTTCCAAGGCTATTTGCTATACCAACATTCTTAAAAAAAA
This sequence comes from Macroglossus sobrinus, assembly GCA_004027375.1. NCBI lineage: Eukaryota > Metazoa > Chordata > Mammalia > Chiroptera > Pteropodidae > Macroglossus > Macroglossus sobrinus. The sequence goes on from PVKZ01000942.1 coordinate 277,660, forward strand.
AAAAAAAAAAAAGTCCTGAACAAAAGGTGGCTACGCTCATTAGAAAACCAAGGAGAATTATGTCCTAACACTAGGATGACCATATGTCTTAGTTTGCTTGGGACAGCCCTGAGTAATACCTATTGTCCCAGCTTAATCATTAATAGCATCTCTTTCACTCTCACAAGTATCCCAGTTTGGATCAAAAATTATATGGTCACCACACTTAAAATTCTTAAGAAATTCCTGTCTGGTCAGAGCACTGATGATCTCAACACTTAAGGTGTAGATCAACCAAACAAGAATGGAGGCGAACAACAAATGCAAAAATTAACTCAAAATGGATTAAAGACTTTACTGTAAGACCTGAAATCATAAAGCTTCTAGAAGAAAACATAGGTGGTAAGCTCCTTGACAATGGTTTTGGTAATGATATTTTTGGATTTGACAACAAAAGAAAGGCAAAAAAAGCAAAAATAAACAAGTGGGACTGCATTAAATTTAAAAGTTTCTGATAGCAAAGGAAACCATCAACAAAATGAAAAAGCAACCTATCTACCAAATAGGAGAAAATATTTGCAAACCATATATCTGATAAGAGATTAATATCCAAAATATACAATTCAATAGCAAAAAAAAAAAATTTAATGGGCAGAGAATCTAAATAGACTTTTTTTCCCAAATAGAACATACAGATACATGAAAAGGTGCTCAGCATCAGTAATCATCAGTAAAATACAAATTAAAACCACAATGAGATATCAACCTTGCAACAGTCAGAATGGCTATCATCAATAAATCCACAAACAACAGGTACTAGAGAGGATGTGGAGAAAAGGGAACCCTCATGTACTGTTGGCGGGATTGCAAATTGGTGCAGCTACTATGCAAAACAGTATGGAGGTTCCTCAAAAAATTTAAAACAGAATTACCATATAGTTGAGCAATTCCACTTCTGGGTATTTTCCTGAAGGAAACAAAAACACTAACTCAAAAAGACATACGCATTTTCATGTTCATTGCAGTATTTTTTATAATAGCCAAAACATGAAAGCAACCTAAATGTCCATCCATGGGTGAATTGATAAAGAACATTATACTAAATGAAATAAGTCAGACGGAGAAACATAAATATGTACGATCTCACTTACATGTATGATCTCACTTATATGTGGAATCTTAGAAAACAAAAACAAACAGAAAACCTAAACGCATAGATATAGAGAACAGACTAGTGGTTGCCAGAGGCGGGGTTGGGTGGGGGGAGAAATAAGTGAAGCTGGTCAAAATGTACAAACTTCCAGTTATAAAATAAGTGGTGGAGGGAATGTTCTGGGAATGTCATGTACAGCATGGTGACTATAATTAATAATACTTTATTTTATATTTGAAAGTTGCTAAGAGATCAAATCGTAGAAATTCTCATCACAAGAAAAAAATGTGTAACTATATGGGATGGATATTAACTAGACTTACTGCAGTGATCAATATATACAAACACTGACTCATGTCGTATACTTGAAACTAATATAATGCTATTTATCAATTATATTCAATTTTTTTAAAATGGAGGCCAAAATAGAGGCTATATGTTAAATCATGTGTATCAGTTTAATAATCACTAAATAAATGGGACTTCAAATACTTATCTAAAAGAAAGAAATTATTTCAGGAGAAATTAAAAGCTGGTTTGATCATTAGGAGAAGTCACTAAAAATGACAATGAAAGCCTTTACATGGCTAGCATATGTGTATATAATTATAGAACAACAATTATACTATTTTGCCCAAATACTTGTATATCTGTACTAAAAAATGTCAGGTAATTGTTACTCCAAGCATCCCTGAAAATAAGAAATACTTTCTGAGTTTCTATTTTGAGTTGTAAAAAATACTGAAAACATCTAATGCATTAATTTAATCCATTCCTGCCAGGTTCCCCATCCTCTCTCAGACAATTCAATCTGTTTGACTTCAATCACATTCTGCTATTTCCTCATCCCCTTCTCCAACTCTCCCACCCTGGGGTCAACTCTCACTCCACCTCTACAATCAATCCTGACCTTAGACAATAATGACTTAATGAGTTTTAATTCAATACTGTGAAAACAAGCTAAATTTATCCTTCTGACTGACGCAACTAGCCCAGTTTTGTCAAGTGCACTTTGTTCTTATTCCATAGGTCAGATCTCCTTTTATGGTAAGTGAATCCTTGATAGTCTCACTCCCTGAATTTGACTTGGTACTTCAGTCCCTGGGGCTTGTGGCCCTATCAGGCTCTTGTCAAGCCCCTCTCAGGGAATAGAATCCTGCAGCAGATCCTAAGTCCTGAAACAAGGGTTTTGTAATACCAACCAGACCTTACCAATATCCACACACCACCAGCTGCTGGATTCTCTGTACCTGTGATTGTGTGCCTGTTGAGGAACACCATTATTCCCACATGGGATTTTCAAGATACATACATATAACTTTATTGGCATATCGTCTCCCTCATATATAATGGAGAGTCCAAGAGCCTGGACTCCCTCTCTAGATGTACCTAGAGTCTCACGATAACGATCATTACAAAAACCTCAGGTTAATTACAGTCATTCTTTCCCACTCTGCCACTTCTGCCCAGGTGTCCTGTTTGTACCTGACTCTATTTTGAAACATCATTGAGAATTTCTGTATTGCTGTTCTTCTTTCAAAACTAAGCCTAAAGAATTAATTACATTCTGTCAGTTTCTCAGTATGAAGTCAAGAAAATTTAACAAAATAGTCTGTTGCAAAATAGTCTCAGTATGTGACAGATTATTAGAATGACTAGACTTGTTTATGATTTTATGAATTTTCAATTCATATGGGTCCTTAGAGAATTACTTAAACCTCAATGTAAAATAAAATAATAAAAATCTAAAGTAAAAATTGTATGTATATTATGACTGCAGTTAAGAAAAAAATTATGGATACAAGTAAAGCCTGAATGACAATCCACAAATGGCAATGTACTTTATACACAGAATATTTAAGTCAGAGTAATGTAATTATGGAGTTCTTTTCTTTTGGAAAAAAAAATCCACTTTTGCATTTTGATAAAGAAATTATAATACTTATCTAAGACAACATTCTGCAAGTAGGCTGAGATAACTCAATGAAAAACACTGTAGTTATCAATGCTTCCTCTTTAATGAGCTCTTCCTTAATAAAAGCTTGGTTAGCTGTGTATTGATTTAGAACATACCCCCTTTCATATGCACATGTGTATACTCCAGAGGCCTCAAAGGTTAACAAGTGTTATATATCATTATATACTAACAGTTTGGTCTAATGGATAAGGACTGAATCAGCAATCTTAATATCTTCCTCTTAGCTCTATGACCCCGGCAAGCCACTTAACATCTATCACCTCAGTTTCTCTTTCAAAACGAGTAATAATAATTGTTGAATTAAGAAAATATCTATAAAGCATATTAAGAGCCTTTATAAAAAAAGAAACATGAATGTAAACTATTATAAAGACCTAGTTCAGCTAGCCTACTTTTCTAACATAATACATGAAATTTTAACTTGATAGAAATATGTTCTTGATTATAACTAAGATTATTGGCTATGGAATGCAAATTAGATTATTGACATTAAAACACTTTGCTAAATATCCATAAATTTTCAATGAGAAACATATTATATCATGTAATGACATGTAATTCTTTCGATGGCCCAAAGTTAGGATTTACAGTTGTAAAGAAAAGAATCATTGATTGGTAAAGATGACTAAATTTGTAAATAGTAATCTCTAAGTTTAAAATATAAAATTCCTTTAAAATGTATACACTTTAAATGTATATATCTGTAGTAATTCCACAGATTCACCAACTGTAATGATACCCTTAAAAAAATCCTGATTTTTCACAAGTCATTGAAGAAATATTGCAGTAAAAATTAATTACCATTCTACTGTCTAAAAAGTGTACTTTCAAGCTGTTAAATGAGTGAACAGAGATCTATTATGACTTTAATGAGAACGTTACTCTCCATGGGGACTACTGCTATTACCAGTAGGAAATGTGTCATTTAAAGACATTAAAATTGAATGGAAATGTTTTCACCATTTAAATAAAAGTCCTTGTTCTTTACTTTGTCATAAAACTTGCTTTCACTAGCTTCTTTATTGTAGGAGTTTATGCAAAATTATTCTGGTTGTGCCATTTCAGATGTCTTTTATATTTTTAAATCTCCACATTCCAATTTATTTTCTATAGAGACAGTGGTAAATAAGTATTAAATTAGTATAATTTAACAATGTTTGCAATCTGATGCATAAAGACTCTATTCCAGCTACAAACATATTAATAGCACTATTAGCTATTTATTTCAAGTTTAAATAAACTATTTATGTTCAAGGATTAGATCTTAAATTGATTAGCTTTCTTTCCATATGTGCTAGATTCTATGTAGAGAATTTGATAAACATAAAACATAATTTGCCAATATCGAAAAAAAGAAGTGGAGAAAGAGAACAATCTATATTTTAAAATATTTAAAAATGATGAAATACCATATCTAAAAATCAAATTGGAAAATATTTAAATTTATTTTCATTCCTTATACTATCCAGAATGCAACAAAATGAATATTTATGCTCACTTTATTTTGGAAAATAAATTGGTCCTTTCTAGAAAGCAATTTAATTATATGAATCAAGAGCTTTGTAAATAATCTCACTCTTTGGCCCTGCATTACTACTTCTGGGAATTTATCCTTAGGAAATAATGCAAGTGTTGACTATTTATTCTCAAAGATGTGCCAGAATTGTTTATGATTGCAAAATTCTAGAAACAATTTAAAAGTCCAACAAAGGAAATGCTTAAAACAAATAGTGATAAAAGAATAGACTATTTTATAGCTATTAAAAATGTGTATACACATTTTTTTAATTATATAATTTTCAGGTGTACATTATAATTTGACATCTATGTATTCTATTGTGTGATTACCACCCAGAATCCAGTTTCTTTCAGCTACCATATATTTGATCCCCTTTACCCACTTCACCTTCCCCCAACCCCACTATATTTGACCCCCTTTACCCTGTCTACCTCTTCCCTCCTCCCCACCTCCTACCCTCTGGTAACCACTAGTCCATTATCCATGTCCCTGAGTCTCTGTTTGTCCTGTTCATTTATCGCTTTTAGGTTTATATCCCACATATAAGTGATATCATGTGACTTTCAACTTTTTCAGTCTGGCTTATTTTGCTTAGCATGATTATATCGAGGTCCATCCAGGTTGTTGCAAATGGTAGTATTTCATCTCTTCTTATGGCTGAGTAATACTCCATTGTGTATATATATATATATATATATATATATATATATATATATATATATATATACACACCACAGCTTCTTTAGCCAGTCATCTGTCATAGGACACTTCAGTGCTTCCATGTCTCTTGAACACTGTGAATAGTGCTGCTATGAACATCAGCCTGAAAATATCTTTTCAGATATGGGTGTTCCAGTCTTTGGGGTAAATACCCAGTAGAGGGATTGCTGGATCATATGGTAGATCAATTCTCAGTTTTTTGAGGAACCTCTATACTGTTTTCCATAGTGGCGGTACCAATTTACAGTCCCACCAGCAGTGTATGAGGATTCCTTTCTCTCCGCATCCTTTTCAACATTTATTACTTGTCTTGTTGATTATAGCTATTCTAACAGGTGTGAGATGGTATCTCATTGTGGTTTTGATTTGCATTTCCCTAATAGCTAGCGATGTTGAGCATCTTTTCATATTTTTGTTGGCTATTTGTATGTCCTCTAGGGAGAAGGTCCTTTACCCATTTTTTGATTGGATCATTTGTTTTTTTGTTGTTATTGAGTCGTATGAGTTCTTTGTATATTTTGGATATTAGGCCCTTATCGGAGGTGTTGCTTGCAAATATATTTTCTTATTCAGATGGTTGTCTCTTTACCTTGTTGACAATTTCTTTTGCTGAGCAGAAGCTTTTTAATTTGATGTAGTCCCATTCATTTATTTTTGCTTTAACTTCCCTTGCCTTTGAGGTCAAATTCATAAAATCCTCTTTAAGACCAAGGTCCTTGAGTTTAGTTCCTATGTTTTCTTCTATGCATTTTATTGACTCCAGTCCTATACTCAGGTCCTTAATCTATTCTGAGTTAATTGTGGTGTATGGTGATAAACAACAGTCTGGTTTCATTCTTTTGCAGGTGGCCTTCCAATTTTCCCAGCACCAAAATGTGTGTACGAATATTTTTAAATTAAAAGCCCAAATGCTGATGATATAATGTTAAGTGGAAAAGACAGGATATAAAATTGTATGTGTTCTATGATCTAAATTGGAATGGAGAGAGGAAAGTAGATTTTAAAAAGATAAAAATGAAATGCACCAAAAAAACAGTAGCGGTAGCTTTCAAGTTGAGGACACTGCAGGCACATTTTTTGGGGTGGGGGGCTCTTAATCATTTTCAGTATTTCCTAAACATTTTATAATGAGAATATTATTTTGATAATCATAAAAAAATTAATGGATTGGGAATTAAAAGCAAATAATTTTTAACTTAAAAAAATGGGACGTGGAAGAAAGTTCTTCAAACATGGTCAAATTTTTTTTAAAAAGCAAATTACCTAACAAGAGATATAGTTTGATTCTTTTTTTTTAAATTTATAGTCAAATTCATAGAAATAGAAAGTAGAATGATAGTTACTAGGGGTGGAAGTTACGAGGGGAGGAAGAAATGCAGACTTGTTTAATGGGTATGAAGTTTCAGTTTTGCAAAATTAAAAGTTCTGGAGTTGCAAAATAATGTGACTATACCTAATATTACTAAACTGTACACTTTAAATAGTTAAATTGGTAAATTTTGTAATGTGTTTTTTACCACAATTTTTTTAAAGGTACAATTTTTTTAAAGGTACAATTTTATGAATTTTGGTATGTGCATAAGTATATATCAGGATAAGTATAAAATTGTTAGCAAGAGTTTTCCTTTAGAAGTAGAGAAAGTGAATGATCAGGAGGAGTTTTTTTACTTAAATACTTCTGTATAAATTTAATATTTGCAGTGAACCTATGCTACTTTTACATCTTTAAAAAAAAAATTGGGGATAGGACCTAGATCCATTTGTGGTTTCTTGATCCTAATTGCTATAACTTTCAATGAAACAGTAATGAGCTAAGTCACTTGTATCCAATTTAGTAGTCAATAGAAGCATGAAGCCTACAGATCAAAGCAGAACTGAGAAACATCTGAACACATGTTTCATTTTTCTAAGAAGTTACCTAAACTTTTCACCAGCGCTCAATGTCAAAGTGTTGGGTAGTTAAAGAAAAGATTTTTGTACTTAGGTGATAGAATAGAATAGGTGAAAGACTGTCAAACTGCTTGCAAAATTATTGATTAGTTCACAAACATAAGAATAAAAATAAATTGGAAAATGTTAACTACTTATTAAAATTACCTTCATAATATGAGCTAATTAATCAATAGCAGAAACACAACTATTTATAATCACAATTGTATTTCCATTGACTATGGCTGTTTATTTACAACAGCACAAGGACAGATGTAGAGAAAAGTCCATGTGTCAGGCTTGGGGATCATATCTACCTGCTCAAAGTTCTGAGAATCAGTGTCTGAACTCTCTGGATATACTAACAAAGAACATTCATTCATTTATTCACTGACTCATTCATTATTCTTTACTAAGCAGCTATCATGTCAGGTATCATGTGTCTAAAACAACCAAAATATTGGTTTTAAAATATTTCCTGGGCACTACCTATGTATTTAGCACTGTGGTAAGTATGGTGTTATTATAGAGGAATGTGGAAAGGCAACTATCACCTATATAATATCAGCAATTAAAAAAGAACTTTAGAATTAGAGGAAATTTTAAAGCAGTCACTTCTTACTTTTTTGGAGTTAACATTTTTTAAAGAACTAATAATTCCAATGGACTGTATTTATTTTCCTGAATAGCCTTAGTTGGAAAAGTAGAACATTTGTAATACATATAATTTTCCCTACTTTATTTTAAAATTTTACAAGTACATGAAACCCAAAAATTTAGAATCACTGTCCTAGAGATTATCTAGAAAAAAGGGTATATTTTATTATACAGGCAATTTAATGGTCTCTAAGTAATAAACAGGTAAGATAGGAGCAGTATATGGTAACAGATTAGAGGTTCATTATTTGTTGTCATCTCCTTAATAGAGTTTAGCAAAGGTAAATTAGTAAAAATATTAAAAAATAAAAATATATTTTAAAAAACTACTAGAATAATTTAATACAGAAAATATAAAATACAAATAGAATGAACAGGATATGTTTTAGTGGTCCAAACTATTCCCCCCGACCCCAACACACACACATGCACACACCTTAGCAACAATAAGGTTAGTATGTGTGTGTAAACTGAGATATCAGAATCAACTCAATACATTACAGATATCCTGCTAACTCTTAAAGTGTTGCCTCTAATTTTTCCAAGTCACTAAGATGTATTATTATTTATTTAATATTTTTGTAAATGGTATTAATAACCCACTTTTAATTCTGGGTCATGACACTGACCCAAATGTGATGTACCACTCCCTTCCTTGGCTTTCTCAGAGTATACAATAAGAGAAGAAGTAAAGACTGATAAATACTTATTTATTTTGTATGGCTGTACCAAGAACAGTCCTACAAATCATGGAATGAATCACTAGATAGCAGAAGAAAGCATCTGCCAAGGTTCCATTTTAAAATGCTAGCATTTCCTTTGTTCCTCCCTTGCTGTAGGGCAGATGTCTCACACTATTTAGAACATCAAATAGTAGCTAACTATCAGGACTCAATAATTTGACTGTCAAATTGATAGCTTCATTTTTATTTCTCTTTTAAAATATGTATGTTATCTCTGATTTTCTTCTTGTATCATTTTTCTCTTGAAAAGCTGCTATTTTAACTTTTTTTTACTTACACAAGAGTCATCAAGCTACCTGCTTTGGGCTTTACAATTATCCCCCAAACACATTTCTTTATGAACATGAACTTCTAGACATTGATTCTGGCCTTGATCTTAAAGAAAACTTTCCATGGTGCTATACTTGTGGATTCTTGAGTGAACCTGCTTTAAAACTACCAACATCTGCCCACTGGAATCAAGCCTTTATCCTTAGCAGCAGTTCACACCTTCACAGCATTAGAATCACTGGTGCCACTTCTTAAAAATATGGCGGCCCAGTCTCACCTCAGTTCAATTAAAATCAGAAATTTTGAGGATAGTACCAGGCACATATAGTTCCTTTCTCTACTTTGCAGCCATAACTGAGAGTCACTGATAGAAGGCAGAAATCAACTATTTCCAAATTTATCACTTTGATTTATCATTATTTCTTTAATGTCTGTCTCCTCTACTAGATTGTGAACTCCTCAAAGACAGTATTTGGCAAAGAAGGTTTTCATTAATCTCAATTAACATATAAATCTCAACTCCCTACCACAGTGTGATCCTTCCCTGCCTGTCTACCTCACATTTCCTCCTTGGCCCTAAGTTTCTTGCAAACATGCCAAATTTAATCCTACCTCCAGGCCTTTGCATTTACTGTCCCCTCAACCGAAAACATTCTTCTCCTGGTCCTTTCTGTGGTTCTCATCATAGAGGTTTCTACTCTGTCCTCAGAAAATCCTTCCCTGGTGGTGAACATACAACGCAACACACATATGATGTATTATCAATATACAGATGATGTATTATCATTACATCTGAAACCTATATAGTTTTATTAACCAATGTCACCCCAATAAATTTAGTTTTTAAAAAGAAAGTCCTTTCCTGACCAGTCTATATAAAATAACCACTTCCCTGCAGTCTTTTTAACCTACCACTGTCTTATTTTCTTCATGGAACTTATTTCTATCAAAAATTAACTTTCTTAGTATGTACTTATTTATCTTGTTTCCACTCACCTATTCCACCCATCTCCATACTAGATTGAAAAATCTAAGAGTCAGAACTTTGACTTCTTTGCCATTACATCCCCCAGGCTTACTTACTGTGCCTGATATGAAGTAAATCTTCAACATATAATTGAACTCTGAATAAACATTACCCAGGCAGACTGTTCAAAAGTTTAGGACCTCTTGGCCTATGTTTTAGTAATAATTTTTTGATACTATTTTCTTAACACTCTATTTTCCTTTGAATAAGGGCAATAAATGTACCATCCCATTTGTTAAAAATCACTGTTTATTTTAAATCATTGCACTTTTTTCCTATAATGACTCCCTCTTTTTCCCAGATCAACTTTTGTTTCCCAAGATCAACAATTTCTAAAGGTACCAAGAAACAGAATATGAAAATCACATGCCATCCTGCAATAGATTATAAAAATTTGGAGGTTGATAAATTAAGAATATTATTCATTGTGTTACATTATAATTAAGCAAGTCATTGGCATATTTCTGGAATGACTTTATTTCATTGTCTTAAAAAAATCCTAACTGCTTTAAATGTATATATTAAATACATATAAACTTATACATTTAAATTTGAATTAAATTAATATATTTTCATATTCTTTCAACAGATAATGTTTAAAAGTTTAAATTTTTTATCTTAAGATCAACAGTCCTTACAGAAGGATTAATTGCTAATTCTATAATGAAATTTAATGTGGAAAAGATTTAAAATACAGAAATTAACTTTACAGGAAAAAAATTCATATATTTCATAAAATAAGCTCCAGGTAAATGACTCATATAAGAAACAAAATAAGATATCAAATAAGATAGAGTAAATGTATTATGTGATATTTGTTACTGTTTACTATTCTGTACCATCACATTCCACTTTTTTTCAGTGGTTTATATATAGATGCTCTTTGATCACACAATCATTCCTTATCAAATTTTCATCATCGAGAGCCTTGCAAATCATGTAATGGAATTCAAATTTTATCTTAAGAGCAATGCAGTGCCATGTAAAAAAAATATTTTTAATTTTATCAAATGTTATGAAAAATATTAGATTGGAATTGTAGAAATTTCACTCTGCAGGAATGGCAGAGCTAAAGGCAGGGAGTCCTAAATGAGAACTATTGACCTGGAATTAGATAGTGGCAGTGAACATGAGGAAAAATAGAGAGACAGACTTGAGATGAAACAGATAGAGCTTAATCATTATTATTATATCTTGTCTCCTTTTTTTATACTTTTTGTGCATTTTACATATGAGAAACTGGTTCAAAGTTTATGAATTAAAGTTATTTCACATTAAAGACTGATGGAAGCAATATCTTGTTCCCTATGCATCCCAAAATCTTGGAGGAGTTACAGAAGCAAAACTACAACAGATCCACAGAATACTGATAAGATATAGTAGCATCAGAATATTTGACGTGCAATTTCTTTTGTACCTTTCACAATTAGTAACATATAACTTGTACATAACACATAAGTAACATATAAGATATAGATTTACAAACAGCAATACCACTTGTTTGTTCTTATACTCAAAAGACCATGGCTTTTCTGTAAAAGGTACAATGGTTTGTAATGGTCTGCAGACCTGTACTTTCTTGCCTGTATGGGCAAGAAATCCAAAATAAACCCCAAGCTCATTTCAACTGCTGACTCTCCATGCAGCTGTCTCAGATGCCAGAATCTAGAAATAACAAGTTGTTTCCTCTTTAGAATTCCCACATTTCCTTTTATGACACTTCATGTTATACTTTGTGTTAAGGTCTTATCTCCAGTTGACTATAAGCTTCTTGTAACCAGGGTCTTTGTCATTTCTTCTTTAATTTACTCATGGTACTTAGCACAGTGCCTAGCACATAGCAGAAACTCCATAAATATTTGTCAAATGAATAAATTACTAGCTATTCCCAGCTGCTCTCTCCATCCCTGCCTTGTTTCACTTAGATCAATAGCAATGGAAATGCTGCCAGAGACCAAAGTCTCATGGGACGTTCTAAATTATAGGAAACAAGATTCACAGGCAACTTTGTAGAAACTATACCAGATACTTTACTTAAAGATACTGATAAACCCCATGTCTACACTTTGATTTATAACCTCTCTGAAAACAGTCCAAATAGAATTTTTTAGCATAAAAATTCTAACCACAAATTTATTTTGTAACTTGGTTATCCCTGAATATCAAACTGTACATGAGAAAATGGCTTAAGCTAACCTGATTAGGTATCTGTATGGAACCCATGATAGTATTAATAACATTAAAATAAACTTTGAGCTTCACACTCATTTTATAGGTAGTTTTCTAAGGAAATTAATTTCTAGAAAACATCATGTTGAAATCTCAAAGGAGAAAACCTTAACTCCCTAATAAAAAGACGACTGTTAAAGATGATCAGATTCAGAAACCTGGTAGCTATGGTTCCTTTCAAATGTCTAAACTGCTGTTCTATGTAGACATAGAACATACCTATCTTTTTAATTCCTTTCTTATTGTTTAGAATGCTGCAGTCTTTCAGTATTGTGAACACTCTGTAAGCTTGGTACTGACTGGTTCAGAGATGTATTTGACTTCTGTGGTCTTAAAAAAAAAAGCACTTCAAGTTCCTGATGCCCCAGAATATTTAGATTTATAGCTAAATCATTCCTAGTTGTATTACATAACAGTAACAAAACAAAGTTATTTTAAAAAGAACATTTGATACTGAGGTGGTAGGCGTAAAATGGCATGATATCTGGAATGTGCTTTATAATATTTCAGCAAAAGAGGAAGGAGATGATAAAATGAGGAAATCTAGATAGTAACAATTTGGATAGTGAGTAGATGGCGGTTCATTGTACTTTCTTCTCTATATTTGCAGGTGTTTAAATTTTTTTTCTTTTTGAGTGTTATACTATTGCAAAACCAATTTTAAATTAAAAGCATAAATCCAGACAAACAGTGCCCAGAGTCCTGAATATCCTTGAGAACTCTAAGGTCTATTTCAGCATGGACCATCTCAGTTCAGGAGGGGAAAGATTGGCACTGCAGAGTTCCAGTGCCCAGTCACTAGTTTTACAAGGCCACTGCAGTGAGCTCTCGAATCCCACAGATCCAGGGCAGTCTCTGATCCCCCACACCATCCTGGTTAAGTAGCAGCTAAAATTTCAGGCCAGTTCAGCAGTATTGTTCTGGGAGTCACTCCTGCAGGCCCAACATTGAGCTCACAACTCCAATTTTTTAAGGACAAAATTCCCTATATTAAAATCTCTTCTTAAAAGAGCTAGAATGGTTTGTTTCCGGAAACTGAACCAGGAAACACTCTGCTTCCTAAAACATTACAGATGTGTGATGATAAAAAGGTTAAGCCAAAGATGAACTTCATTTATAGGGAAGTGCCATTTGGGCGCAAAAGGAAGAACTTATAAAAGAAAAAGCACTGAGGTATATGCAAATAAGCAAAGCAGCACAACCTATAAATCTCTGCAACAATTTTACCGACAGTAAAATTGTGTCTTACTATCTCTGTCCTCAGGTAGAAAGGTTTCCCATAGGGCAAAATTCCATAATGCCACCCCATCAGTTTAGCAGCATTAGCCAAGTTAATGAGGTCACTGGTACTCACTTGTTGTCATTTCCCCACTGTAGGCACTTAGGCCCAATGTGAAACATTAATAAATTGAACAGGTCACAAATATGGTAGGCTGGTCAAGATGGAGCTGTTTGTAAAAGGTTATGAATCAGATTAAAATCCTCATTTGTCACAAAGCCAGGGAGGCAATATTCTTCCCTTAGCCACAGTCCTCTCCACATTTTTCAAAGAAGAACTATTATATAAACCCAGATTACAACATTATTAGAAAGCATTACTAGTATATGTAGCTTGCTTCCTGTTTCTCTCGTTAAAAGCACAGCAAGAAATAATAACTATGGAACGCCATCCTGGGAGAATAATGGGCTTGAGAGTAAAAGCAGCAGTTGAATTTGGCATCCTGTAATGGCCCTGGAGGGAAGGCGATGCAGCTAAAATTTGGTATTTGCAAAGGTTTCATTCTAAACTTCTACCATTTTTCAGCACAGCAAGTAGAAAGCAAAAGACTTTCTACTCCTCAATGGAATCAGGGTGGGAGCTCCATCTCTATCCCATGTTTACTGCTGCCTCCATGTCACAGACCCCCAAGGACCTGGAAGTCCAGTCCCTATGGTGTGGCCTGTGGAACTTCCAAAGTGACCAGCAAATTCAAATGCAGGATCTACTTGCAAGCTGCAGTGGTGTTTGAAAAACTGAAAATCACAGAGACTTCAGAGAAAGGGAAGATTATTATGATTATTTATTATCTGTGAATAATCTTTTAAAATTATTTTACACTTGGAAGATACTGTACAGATAACACCTTATTTGCATTTTCACTGATTGATATGTAAACATTTTAGTCATTATGCTACTAGCATATGCTAATAGCTACAAATAATTTGATTTATATATTTTTTTAAGGTGAGAATATTTACTTTTCATTCATAAAAATTCTAGGAAAAAAAAGTGTTACAAAAAGCTAGCAACACAAAACTCTTTACTTTAATAACCAAAAGCTAATGAGGTAATCTTCATTCATATTGCTTAGCTCCTCCAAATGTCTATCTCATTAACAACTCTGCTTTATTAAGATAACCGTTTCACATAATGTTTCTGCAATGAGAGCGTGGCAATCCTAAATCCATATTCTGCAACACTATATGTGCTTCCCCTAAAGTATCATTCCTGACCAAGTTATAAAGATTTAAGCAAGAAATTTAAAATGTAAGCAAGACTTAAGGATAAAGAGTTACCAAAAACAAAACTACAGGTACATTTTATCATAAAAGGCTGTGTGATTTTAAGTACTTTAGAATACATTGTTCCACTGCCATAACTTCTTGATGTGTGTATATGCAAAATTTATGCAGACACAATACCAATATCTGAAGACATGATCAAATTAGAATATTTTAAATAATATAAAAACTTGTTAATTGTTCACCAAGCAGGGAGCAGCTAAAATAAACATTAAATGCTCACAATTCTATTTCTAAATATAAAATAACAGAGCATGGAGTTGACATCACTGTTTGTCACCTATGTGTACATCAGACCTTGCAAGTGATTCTACAGTTGCTGCACTGTGGGGGCCTCCAGGCTTGTTAGATATCTGATTCCTGTGCTCTGCAACATATCTAACTCCTGCACCCAGCAGAGCGCAGGGTCATTCTTAGGTCATGGTGGCTAAAGATGGCTGTCAATTCACTGCTTGGGCTAGGTTTCAAGTCTCCTTTATCTCTGTTCTATTGATGATTCCTAGTGATAGCTTAGGAAATTAACCACACTATCCATATGCATCTTAATGGTGTGTTTCATAGCACCAAAGTGCTGTATTAAAAGCTCAGTGTGCTATATTTGAAAGAATCTGTTACCCTTTGAAAGCTAAGAATTGGAACAAATATACTTTCATCTGAATAAACAGTTATGGTTCTATGCTGTCTTGCAAATTCAAAAAATGGGGAGTTGTAATAAAACAAGTTAAAACTAGCTGATCCTGCCTTTCCTCATTGCAAAAGTAATTATTATTCAGTCAAAAAATATGCAGTGAAAAAGAGTAATTGCATAAGATGGCATTATAATCCTGAGAGTATCCACCTGGTGTTTTTATTTTGATGAATACCCTTTTGGATCCCTATGGCTGCACAACTTAATGTTTGTCACAACTCTAGGCTAAGGAGAAAGACGAGCCTTAATTGTAAATTTTCACATGCTTTATTGCAATGCAATGGCATGAACACATTTAACAGGACTGTCATTCTATTTAATTACTCTGATTTTGACATGGACCTACCACAGATAAAATTGATGGATGAGTTATGAGCACCATAAAAAAAATCACTGCTTGCTCTTCAAGGGGTGAATATTCGTCCATATTCTCTACAGCTATCTGCATTAGGTGAAGAAAAAAATAAAGCATGGTAATAGGATAGCCATCCTCAGATTGCTTCCTTCCAAACTGAGTTATGCCTGTGACATGACAATGATGCTTGGTCATTTTTTTTTTTTCACTTTGCCTGTAAGATCTGTGACAACTAAAGAGAAATAAACAAAGAAGTAGGTGATTGGACAAAAATAGAGAAAACCCTTCTACCAAATTAATCCTGTGTTTGATTTCTATGCTATTTGTTATTTCTCAGCTTTTACTCAGCAATATTTGATGGTCCTCATTACACTTTTTCCTGAGACAAGTGAAAAAAAAAGACCCAGGATTTGTACACTAAACTCAAAATTTAATCAGACAGACAGGAAGAATGACAGGGCTATGGTAATATTTATTGCCAGAAATTTAAAAACGGGCAATAAGAGGAAATCAGCAGCTCTATTCAACTGAAAGAGTGCTGGTATGGCACCTGGCATCTCGGTGCATTGCCAAATAGAAAGGTGCCAGAGACTGGCTAGAAGAGCATAAAGTGCTGGCTTTCTCTTCTACAAGTTGAGGAGAAAGCTTTAGTAGCACAACAGCAATGTTTTATGTAGCCAAATTAAACCGTCTGCTACTTGAGTTTGTCTTCCACATTCTTGTTTATGACTCACTAAAAAAAGAAGCTAGTGTCTCCTTAAAATGTTTCTGTAAGATTTCTTCCCTTGTCCATGGAAAAAATCTTAATTTCTAAATACATCTATAAATCTATTACCCAAATAGACAATGAATCAAAGCATCTCCTTTTTTGGTCTTTTAAACTTGAAACTGTCACTGAAAATAAGCTCATATTTATTTGGCTATTGATGAAGTAGAAATCCTCAATAAGAATATTCTGCCACATGGTTTCACCCCAAGCTTCCTTTGTCTTTCAATTAAAAAATGGTTTTATGCTATACCAATAGGGTAAGATATTTAGAGGATTAAATCAATAGACTATAAATTATTTGTAAAAGAAAACATCAGGTCACTGCCCTGACACTGCAGATTTATTATTAAAGTAGGTAACTCTGTGGCAATTCACTACATTCATTTTTATAAAGTAAGAGAGAGAGAGAGAGATCAATGATAACTTTGGCTACTGTTGCTTTTAATGGTTCATTTATAATAGCTACTTATCTCTTTTTAGTTCAGCTTGCTATAATAATGTCGAGCCAAGAAAAAAAAAAAGATAATCACCATTATGGGAATATATATTTAATTCAAGTCTGACTGACTATTCTTTAATCTGATTCATGTATTTATTGAGTGGCCAGAAATACTCTAAAATGCATAGTGATTCCTAGGTACACATAAAAACTCCATTACACAGTCTACATTAGGTGTAAAGTACAAAAATATCTGGCAGTTTGGCTGTACTTTCCTAGGCATGTTATTAGATGAACGACCACCGTGCAAGGCCGACACATAGCTCACCAACTCAAACCTTCCTGGTGCTATCAACATCAAGAATAACTGAATCTGTAAATGAACCCTTGGCCTCCATGTTTCCTGGAAACTATCTTTGGCAGTAGAAAGTATGCTTTTGCTCCGGACATGTACATATACCCACACTCCATTTGTGAATTCTCTGTAGCCACCTTGACATTCTTGAATATTTATTACCCTGATTTCAGTGGAGGTTTGATACAAGCTTCCAAAGCCATCTCAGATGAAAAAGAATAAACTCATCTATTTCTTCTAATAAGGCTAAATAAAGGAAGAAGATCCTCACCAACTAATCCCCAAAGTATTTTCTTCTAGGGAAACTAGGAACAAATATATATTAAAGGAGAGAGGGGGTAATGAATCATGAATGAAAGGCTCCCTACTATGACCACTATTTCTTAATGATACAGAAATGAGAAATTTTTAAAACTCAGGCCTTTTTTTACAGTGAAGGCTGGCTTTACTACTGCCTGCTCCTGTTGGTTGTCTTGTTATTGTTCACTCCAGGTTCTCTATACCTCTGAACTACATACAGTATTGGTGTTGCACATGTAACTTCACTCTATTTAAAAGTAGAAGTTACTAATATCCAGAATATATAGAGAACTCTTAAGACCCAACAACAATAATACAAATAGCCCAATTAAAAATGGAAAAGGACTTGAATAAACATTTCTCCAAAGAAGATATACAAAAGCCAATAAGCACATGATTTGATCTGCAGAGAAATGCAAATCAAAATGATAAGATACCACCTCATACCCTTTAAAATGGTTACTATTTAAAAAAAAAAGAAACAAACAACAGAAACAAAAGAAACAAAAAAGCAGGCAAAGATATGGGGAAATTAGAAGCCTTGTGCACTGTTGGTGGGAATATAAAATGATACAGCCATTGTGGAAAACAGTAGAGCAGTTCCTCAAAAAATCAAAAACAGAATTACCATATGATCCAGCAATTCCACTTTGAATATATACCCAAAAGAAGTGAAAGCAGGATCTCAAAGAGATATGTGTACACCCATATTATTATAGGCCTTATTCATAATAGCTAAACCACAGAAGCAACCCAAGTGTCTGATAAAGCAGGTAGACAGGTAAATATAAGCCAAAGAAAGAAGGACAGTGAGGGGTTAACAAGGCCTCAAGACCGGTTTAATAGTAAAATGTACACAATAAGATATCTGACAGCTTCAGGTGACTCTCTCCCCATTTCCCATGATCAGAAGCTAAACAAAACAATAAAATACCTAACCTGTTTTCCCAAGCCAGAAGTGGGAAGGTTCAAAGGAAGGCACAGAGGATTCATGTCATTTGAGGAAGGAGGGACAGAAAGAGAACAAATCCCCGACCTCAACCCCTCAGAGCACTCAATTCTCAATTGAGCTGCCCGCCTGGACTTTCTCCCAAGTGTACTTTGCTTGCTTAATAAAATCACTTCTGCTTGCTACTCTTTGCCTGCTGTCTTTCTTGTCCAAGCATCAGATCTCCATGCAAACCTTTCACAGGGGATCCAAGGACAGAGCCCCGGACTCTTACACTACACGGACATCTGATTGCCAGTGATGTGTCCACTGACAAAAGAATGGATAATCAAAACGTGGCATATACATACAATGAATATTATTCAGACTTAATAAGAAAGAAAATTCTGCAATACGTTAGCAGGGATGAACTTTGAGGACATTATGCTAAGTGAAATAAGTCATTCACAAAAAGACAAATACTGTATGATACCACTTACATGAGGTACATATAGTAGTTAAATTCATGGAGACAGAAAGTAGAATGGTGACTGCCAGGGTTAGAGAGAAGAGGGGAATGGGGTATTATTATTTAATGGGTACAAAGTTTTGGTTTTACAAAATGAAGATTCTAGAGATGGATGGTGGTGATGACAATACAACATTATGAATGTATTTAATACCACTGAACTGTACACTTAAAAATGGTTAAGATGGTAAATTTTATGTTATGTACATTTCACCACAATAAAAAAAGACTAGGAGGAAAAGAATTGGTAACTCTACAATTCTCCACAAGGCTAAAATATGACTGGCAATATCAACTGTTGGTAAGGATGTAGAGTAATTGGAATCCTCATACATTGATAGCGAGAGTACAGATTGGTACAACCACTTTAGAAATCTGTTTTATGGCATTTATTAAAGCTAACTATATGCCTAGCCTGTGATCCAACAATTCTACTCTTAGAATTCTACTCTTAGGAATATATACAAGAGATGTGAATGCATATTCTCAAACGAATATTTTCAAAAGACGTCAACAAGAATGTTCATAACAGCTTTACTCAAAATGGCCAAATATTAGAAGCAACCCAAATACCATCACAGCAGAATGGATAAATAAAATGTGGTCTAGTCATACAATGGAATACTATACAATGATCTTTTAAAATAATAAATTATTAGCTATAACATGAATGAATCTTACAGATATTATATTAAGAGCAGGAAAAGCCATACAGTCACTGTTGTGTGATTCCATTTACATTAAATACAAAACAGATAAGACTGACACAATGGTAGAAGTCAGAATAGTGGGAGGAGGGTATTGACTGGAAAAGAACACAAGATAACCTTTTGAGGTGCTGGACAAGTACTAGATCTTGATCAAAGTGGCAATTATACAGGTATGTGATAAATCTTAAAATTATTACAGAAAGAAGTCAGACAGAAAAGTCCACATATGATATGATTTCATTTATATGACATTTTGGAAAAGACAAAACTATAGAGATAAAGAATAGATCAGGGGTTGCTAGGGGTTTTGGGGTGGAAGGAGGAGATGAACTGTAAAGGGGCAGAGGAAACTTTTGGGGATGATAGAAATGGTCTGCAACTTGGCTGTGGTGGTGTTACAAAATGGTAAACAATTATCAGATAAAACTCATCAAAGTATACATTTTAAAAGGCTGAATCTTATTAGAACTAAATTATAATTCAATACCTACTTTTAAATATTCAACAATCTGTACACTTAAGATTAGTGCACTTTATGCACTTATATTCAATACAAAATTATAAAAAGTTTTTTTTTTTAAGTAGAGATTAAATGAGTTATAAGACACGTTCTAGTCCAAACTCTGCTATACTGGTTTGCTATGTCAAATACTTTAGTTGTTCCAAATGAGAAGAAACATAGAAAGTGTTAGGTTGGAATGAGCCCTGAAGTTTATATAGTTTCATCTGGACGCAGAGAGAAGTGATCTATCATACACTACATGGCCAGAAACCAAAACCTAGGATATCTGATTCTCAGACCAGTACTCTAATTCAATTCCAACTCAAGGAAGGTTTAAAAAAAAAGTCAAACTGATCATTTGGCATTGAATAAACAGCCAAGTCTCAATCAGTTGTGTAACACAGAGCCTCTGTTGTACATATTTGCTCTCCACTTCCAAACTAACCAAAAGTTTTCAGTGCCATGAGCTATTTAATCATTTCTGCCTGAATAATCTGAGGTATCAGAGTTCCTCAGATTACAGATTATGGCAGCCTTCATTTAAGTGGTTCCAACTCAAAGTCAAATCTTGCCATAACTTCTATCCTTCCCTAAGGCTATCTTCAATATCACTTAATCAGTGATGTTTAGTATTCAAACCATTCTACTATTGGAAAAGATATTTTAGGGTACAATCTAGAATGTATGACCTTAATTAACTCCTCTGAAAAATGTAGTTCCTCTGCAACAAAATCAACTTTTTAAAGTGCACACATAGACAAACTCTCTAAATCAGTGTTGATGTGCAATAAAGTTTCCAACATCGTTCTCACAAAATTGCAAACATGAGCAGCTATGCCATACTTCTCTCTAAAACTGCAACAGTAAGGAAGTACTATAGTAGAGCCCTTAGTTCCCCTTTCTATGTATGCTGTTTCTACCTAGATGACCTTTTGACTCCCGCTAAGGCCCAAGCACCAACTTTTCTCTGACCTCCACCCCCTGTCAAAACAGAAAAGACTCTAGAATCAGTTATTTACACTTTTTGATTGACTGATTGGTTACACTTTAGTTTCAATGAGCTTTAGTCAGTGTAATAATTCAAACAACATTTACATTTAAACCATTTTACAACTCCTATAATGAAAGGTCAATTTTCCATTAAAGAATTTTGAACTTCAATTTAACTTCAGTAAGCAAATAAGAAAATATTTTGGAATCAAGAAAAAATTTGAAATCATACTTTGTGCTCCTAGCCTTGGGGAGTCATGAACCACCTTAGAATAACTAAGAGGCTACAGAAAGAACCCAAAGAATTGTTACCTCATTCACTCACTCAGTCACTCATTCAACATTTATCAAGTGCCTACCATGTGCAAGCCATTGAATAAGGCAGAAAAAAATGAATGATTAATAAGATATAGTCTCTATCCTGAAGTAGTTTACAAAGAAGAGTCACAAACAAGTTAACAGAATTTAAAGTCTTTAAAGTCACAAAGTGAGAAGTGCTCTGACAAACAGAAAATGCTACAGGAGGACAGGGAAGCAGGGATTGGCTCCCCTTCTCCCCGGGGCAGGTTTCACCAAGAGCAGACTCATGAGCTCAGCCTGTAGGAATTTGACAGGGTGAAAGGCAGAGGAAGAGGCAAAATTGGTTCCCTAATCTTTTGGCCAAATATGAGAAATGGGAGAGGAATGACTACCTTTTTTATACAGAGGGAATTTAAGGCAGCACAGGCTAAAACCAAGCCCAATGCTTCCTACAGCCACAAACATAAAGACAACTTAAGCTGTGGCAGCAGCTGGGCCCTTTTCCTCTAATCTGCAGTCATGTGGTAAGGTCAGTGGATAATAAGCCTTGCCAAGATGCCCTTAGCCACTTATAGGGGAAGACAGGTGCGAACATTATCATACAACTCCATACTCAGCCTACACTTGTTAAAATGTTATTTTTGTATCAGGAAGTATCAGTGGAATGTTAATTTGATCCATATCCTTTAAAATAGTTATTACTTGGTTTTGCTCTATTTTTTGGCCTTAGAATTTCAAAGCCTTTTTAGTATCAAATTTAGGATAATAAAGAGAAAAGGTTGGTAGTCAAGTAATGCCCTTGCTTCAAAATAGCTCCCTTCTGTTCAGGCAAGAATTAGAGGGAACTATTACCTCATTATAGCAGTCGAAGGCTTATTTCTGGAAGCTTGTTGATGGCAGAGATTTTGTCCCCAAATTCTAACAAAGCTAGGTGTGTACACCCAATACCCAAAGCTGCCCTCACAAACATCACTCAATTTCTTGGCCTAAGCAACTTTCTTATATCTTTAACCTTCCTCTTGCCCCAAAATTTGCAGATGAATAGGTTGTGTCATAAACATATTTGATGTTATCTAGTGCCTCATATTTTTGTATCACACCCACATTTTCTGGGGTTCTAAAACACAGTCCTCAAGCCCCTATATTATTCCAGTCTCTGAGAATGTAAGAATGGATATTCATTCTTTCAACAATCATTTAATAAACAATGAGACAGATAGTTTTTTCCCAATACCGATTCTCTACTTCTTCCATTTTAGATGGCTCACGACCACCCACGAGAGACAGCATTTCCTAGTATCCTTTGCAGCTTTGTGTGGCCATATAAGTTTAGCACAATAAAATATGAGTGGAAGTGATGTGTGCCACTTATAAGTCACTTACTTTACAGAAAATTGCTTGGCCTCCACTTTCACTCTATCCCCATTCCTAAAAACTGGAATGGGAGTGTAGAGGTGACACAGTTTTAACCATGCAGATGAGACCTAAGGAATGTTGGAGTGGCAAAATGGAAGAAACACAGATTGTGAATGACCTCGTGATGCTAAGGTACCCCACCAGTCCGGACTCTTACATTCCTCTGAAGTTTTACATGCAAGAGAATTACACTTCAGCCATATTTAAACCACTAAATTTCTTTGTTCCAGCAGCTTAGCCAGACCCTAGTTAATATAAACATTCATTTAATGTCTACTGAGCATTTACTATGTGACAGGAACTGTATGCAGGGGAAACATAAAGTGGTGAAGGAACAGAAAAGCCCTCTGGACATAGATTGCTTATGGTCTAGAATAAAAGACAAAAAAATGTAAAACTATATTTGCAAACTGTGATAAGTATGTAAAGGAAACAAAGAGGATACTAAATTAAAGCCCCTCTGAAGAAGCATTATTTAGCTAAGCTCACAGTCTTAGGAAAAAACAGGAAGGGCAATTCATTTCAAACTGTAAAGTCCCTGGGCCAAGAGTGAGTTAGGCTTTGGATGGGAGTCAAGAAGACAGGTGAACAATGTGAGCAGTGTAGCCTTAGGAAGAAAGGCTCTTCTGATAGAAGGTAGATAGACAGACAGATAGACAGATAGATAGCCAGCCAAGACAGATACACACATGTATATAATTACATAGATACAGATATGTTAAATTACATAGATATGTTAAATTAAGTATGAGTTAATTATCTTTGCTGTTACAGTTGCTCCTAACTCTATTTTCTTTTTTATAACTTCTTCTAGATTCTCACGTATTCCAGCACTGTATCTAGAAAAACTGATCACCTTGAAACTACAAGAACTCTAACTTAGTAGTATCTTTAGACTCCATCTACAGAATCTTCCCAAAATTAGATCCCATTTTCCCTAAGCACACAATTTTCCCAGGGTCATTTCCATCTATCTTACCCTTCCTTTTCATTTCAACTCACAAACACTTGAAAAGCCTCGAGTTTCTATAATTCTTACCCACTTCTCTTTCCATTCCCTTGGCTTCCACAGTCAAACTAGGGACATAAAGTTTATGTTAACATTTCCCAGACAACTTGTTTTCTGCTGCAAAAGTCATCATAAAACCCAAATGACATGCTGATCACTGTCTCAGCCAGAATTATAGGCTTACTCTCAAGTTATACATTTTAGGGAAAAAGAAATGTCATCCCTAATTACTCTATAGGAGGACTTCTATAATAAAACTCTAAAAGTTTCAATGTCTAACTAAATTCTACTAGAAATATTAATGAATAATGTGATATGACATAAATTACTTAATAGGTTGTATGTTTGCTGATGATTTGTACACTCCTTGAAAAGGGAGATATCTTCTAATTATAAAATTTTACATCATCCCCGAATAAATGTTTTCATAAATGAAAGACAAAGTCATGAGATAAGATTCAAACATAAGACAGCAAGAAAGAAACCAGAGTATGGAGATGAGAGGAGAAGTTCCAAGTTGGGGGAGGGACAGAGTTAATACAGGTCAATAAGAGGTGAAGCCAGAAAGAATTCCTAGAGCCAGAAGAACAAGTCTATAGTTCCTTCTCAAGGGCACCTGCAGCTGATAGGTACCGAACCATTCACCAACCTCTCACAATCACAGATGTTCAATCACCTCGAAACTGAACTGGATACCTTCATGTCATTCTCTAACGAGAAAGGAAAAAATGATTGCTGACAGGGGTGGTAGATTGAGAAAGAAGAATGGTAAAAAAAAAAGAAAAGAAAAATCAGGTCAGTCAAGTCAGTTTGGGGAAAGAATATATATAACGTTATTAACAATAAGTGATCAGGAGCCAGACTTCTAGGTATAAAAGTGAGTTTTGCCATTTTTTTAGCTGGGTGACCTCTCCTTTCACTTTCCTCTTCTTTAAAATAGAGATTATAATAGTGCCTACACCTCACAGTGCTGTGGAGTTAAATGAGCCAATCTATGTAATGTGCTTAGCACAGTGCCTAGCACAATGTAAGCTATAAACAAGCATCAGCTAGTTTTGTACATATAGGTTCAGCCTGAGAACTACTCATAATGATAAGCTAGGAAGGCTGTAAAATAAAATGGGAAATGTTCTCTTTTACAACTCAATTAGATACATTTTTGTTTTCTTGGTGGGCAAAGAAAAGAGCTATCTTTGGCTCCTTCTATATATTTGTTTATGTTTTAAAGAGTGTGCGTTTAAATGAGCCCAAAGCTGGGGAAAGAAAGAATATGGAATTTGAAGGAGCTGCCACCTGGCCCATCTTATATAGATACTTTCTAAACCACATAGTCCAAACTTCATCCCACAATTCCAGGCCACAGCCCATAGGTCCTAAAAAAAATGTCAAAGCACCATCATTTGGTATAACACATGGCATATGTATCAGGATTTTTAGTTGTAAGCAAAAGAAACTATTATTGATTTAATTGGAAAGGGAACATATGGATAGCTCAGAAATGTGCTAGGAAAACTGGAAATCAAGATCAAAAATGGAAATCTTGGCAGCCAGAGTTAAATGTCACCATAGAGCCAGGCTGGTGAGGAGACAATTGCCCCTGCCCCAAACCCCAACTCCACCACCTGCCCTTCCAAACCACTAGACCTGATTGCCACTGGATGCCATCTCTAACACATTC
This sequence comes from Macroglossus sobrinus, assembly GCA_004027375.1. NCBI lineage: Eukaryota > Metazoa > Chordata > Mammalia > Chiroptera > Pteropodidae > Macroglossus > Macroglossus sobrinus. The sequence goes on from PVKZ01000942.1 coordinate 303,394, forward strand.
ACAATAACTGTGCTGGAAACAGATGAGGCTACTAAGAGCAAAGATATGGCCCTTTCTAATTAACGGTGAGAAATTCCCTAAACAGAAAAGGTTGAGATGTTGGCCAATCCTGAGAGTGGGGAAGCGAGTGATCAAGGAGTGAGCGATTGGGAGAGAGGGAGGGAGGGAGAGAGACAGAGAGTAGAAAAATATCTGATGCAGTAAGTAACGGTACATCCACTGTTTTAACCAATTATTAAATTAAAAATATGCCACATAAACTCAGATAATGTTTATGATATAAGTGAAAAAAAGTAGAATTCAAATTTTGGCACAAAATAATTGTTTTTAAGTAAAAGTAAGCTGAGAGGTAAAGACTGGACTACAGAAAACAGCCATATTTAGGTAACTGTGATGGTAACTGGGTTTCCTTTCTTTCTATAATAATTTTATTTTTCTGATATTTTAGAACCATTCTCTCTCTTCAGTATGCCATGAGTATTGCAAGAAAGTCATTGTTATTCTGAAAGTCTATGTTCTGTCAGTAATAAAACTTCAGATAGAAAAATAAATTTTTTTCTATGCATGTGAATAGTTATATATTTTTATATTTTTTCTTTTTAAAAAACTAAGATAATTTGTAGTGTACATGTATAACATATTTATAACAATCTAATACCAGACTCCTAAAATATAAACATTTCCAATCTGAAATTAAAGTTTAGTCCTAATTTAATTATTACACTCACATTCTTAAGATACAAGGCTTTAACATGTGAGGATTAAATTTAACATGTGAGCATGGGCTGCAAATGCCAATTTTACTAATCACTCACTGTGTGATGGTGAGGAACTTACAGAACTTCCTTAAGCTTCAGTTTCTCCATCTGTAAAAGGGGATAAAACCCATATCATAAGGTTGCTGTACTTATACACAGCCTTACTGATATAATTACACCAAGATAATGTATATAAAACTCTTAGCTCAGTATCTGGTACAATAAGTCTTAAATCGGTGTTAACATTAAAAAAATGTTATCATCTTTTTTACCCACCTCCCAGCCCCGTCCCACCTGGTGACCATCAATCCGTTCTCTGTATCTATGGGTTTGTTTCTGTTTTGTTTGTTCATTTATTTTGTTTTTTAGATTCCACATGTCAGTGAAATCATATGGTATTTGAAAGAGATTAAGAAGTTAAAATTGCCGGTTATAAAAATAGATGTGAACAGTGGATTTGTGGTTACCAGAGGGAAAGGGGGAGCGGGGAGGTAGACAGAGATAAGGAAGGGTCAAATATTTGGTGATGGAAGGAAATTTAACTTTGGGTGGTGAACACACAATACAATATAAATATGATATATTATTAATTAGACACTTAAAACCTATTGATTTTATTAACCAATGTCACCCCAATAATTTTAATTAGAAAAAAGAAAAAAATAGTCATAGGGGTATAAAGTATAATGTATGAAATATAATCAATAATATTGTAATAACTGTATTGTGTTAGATGAGTACTAGAATTACGGGAGTGATCACTTCATAAGGTATATAAATATCTAACCACTATGTTGTATACCTGAAACTAATTTGTCAACTGTAATTGAAAAATAAATTTAAAAAAATAAATTGTTACAACTTACTGAAGTCTGGAAGGAATTTTTCTTTATGTAAGATAATGAATTGCAAGTTAAATCCTTGTAGTTCACAGGGACATCAATGAAGCCGAATGCTCCCTCAACTTCCATGGTGCCTGAATCGAGCAGCAACCAGGGAGCTAACATGCCATCTGAGTGGCTGGGGCAGGGCAATCAAGAAGCTTGGCTATCTTCTTGGTTTTGTCTGTCTCATCTGTCAAACCATATAGAGAATTTATGAAATGGAAGAAATAAAATGGACTAGCACGTTTCTCTTTACCCATGGGATAGGAGGGATCTGGGCGGTCACCCTTTCTGTAGGATTCATGGAGGTAAGCAGGAAGGAAGAAACCCTCTGGCCATATATCTCATTATTCAAACCAGCTTATTCTTAATAACTTTTAGATCTTCAGTATTTAATTATTATTTTATTTAATTACTGTAATTACTATACTTAATGCCATAGTTAATTATTAATGTCATTAATATATCTAGCCTGAGATTAACTTTGCCTGCCATTTTTAATATCCACTTGAGTTTACACTAAAGATATAAGTAAATATTTTTTTTACCACTATAGCTGCTGGCACTTTTCTGGGCCTCTGTAAAATAGAAAAATGAGATTAAATGACTTCTAATGTCTCTTCTCGTCTTACTGTCACTCCAGAACTAAATAATATCAGTAATATTATAATGTTTGTAACTATGCCAAGTCCTTGATCACTTATAAGTTAGAAAAGTAGAAGAAAGCTATGCATGTTCTTCTTCATACAACTCTTAATCTGACTTTGTGTGAACTGAGTTCTGAGAATAACTGGCTTCTAAAGACTGGCTCTTTTTAGGCTTCATCACACTGTTCTTCAAATTATTGTTGAACCTGGTTCTTCTGGTTATTCTTAGTCAAGAAGTGCTAAGTAGTAAATTATGAGGATCAGCCCTTTTGTGTGAACAGGAATTATTTTTTTCCTTCAATATAAATTGTGGCTGAATTTGCTGTACCTAAAATAACCAAATGAAAACAAGGCAGGAGGGTAATATGCTGAAAATGTTTCCATCCATAAGGATGTTGGCTTTCATAGAGACAAAACATCTGTATTTTATATTGAATATTTCCATTTTTGTACACACATTGGACATGCCACAGATATAACTTGTGAATGTAAAGGGTATCTTCTCTCCGCAAAGAATTCCCTTAATCAATTAGTGTCAGATATGGAAAAAGTCTTTGACCTCTCTTTAGCTTTGTTTTCACTCAAATATTTGTCATTTGCCTATTTTCCCAAGAGTGTATAGCCATAGTTTGCATAGAAGTCTGATATGAAACAGTCTCTCCAGCTCTCTAATTCCTTATCTACTGCAGTACCCATATCAACAATGACAGCTCTGTAAATTCTTTGTAGAGAACTTGTGTGGTTCGCCCTGTGGAGAAGTACTACGACAAAGTGGGTAACAGTCTGGGCTCTGGGTTCAGTAGACAAGTTACTTAACATCTTGTACCCCTCCATTTCCTTATATATAAAATCAAAATAATAAAAATACCTCCGTCATGGGACTAAGGATTAAGTAAGTTAACGTATGTAAAGTATTTAACATAGTATTTGCCATTAATCGGATCAGTAATCCTGAATAAATACTAGTCTCAAGGTCCTGAAAAACCACATAAATTTTAAATGATAAAACTTGAAAGTCGATAAGAACAGTCGCCTTATTTTATAATTTAAGAATCTGAAAGTATAGAAAGACTAAGTATCCCACAGGGACAATCTCTTCATGTTACTACTGGCAGTCAAGAGTCCTGCCCTCAAGACGCTTAAGATCCTTTTGGGGCAGTCTAGTTCACTATCCCAGTTAGGTGTCCTATGACAAAGCTTCCTGTGTAAAAGGTGGAGTTCTAAGGGGCTCAGCTAAAAAAGTGGGAAGCAGTACATAAAACTTCCTAGAGAGAAGTGAGACTTGCAGCAAAGCAGGGTTTGACTCTACGACTCAGTGAGGAGAGGACGTTCGAGAAGGACGTCTCCCTAAGGAGGGAAGCACTAGCCTGTCTAGGAATATCCAGTGTTTAGAAACTTCTACTCAACACACCTGCAACCCCCAACTCTACCCTTCAAAACATCTAAGTTGAACTGAACTCAGTTAAATGTATTTTTGAAATATCCAGGAGGAGGGAGCCAGCAGGAAGTAAAACTCTCTCCTCCTTTCAAATCTTAAGATGAACTAGGGGTGCTAGGCTTCCGACTTGAGTTTTTCTTTCTCCCGGGGGAAGAAATGTTCTGTCCTCCATGCTGGATTGGCAGGATGGAAGCTCTGAGGCCCTGACCCGGAGGACCCAGGCAGCCACCTAAGGCCACACCTTTCAGCTTCTGCTGCTTCTTCCCCGAGCACCTGGAAGCGGGAAAAGGATGAGGAACCGCAAGGCCTAGTGTTCCCTTCAGACAAAGCGGGACCCTTCTGTGCCTCAGGGGACGCGCCCGGACTCGGGCTCCATTCACCGTCCAGGCACCTCGGGGCTCTCGCGGGATCCGCGCGGGCTCCCGGCCGCGCCAGGGCGCGAGGCCCGCACGCCGACCGGGAAGGGCCCGGATGTTGCGCCCTCAATGCCCTGCGTGGGGGGCGGAGGCTCGCGAGGGGGCGCGGCGGCGCCTGCCGAGGAAGGAAAGTCGTCTTAACGTTGGCGTCGGGGCTCCCTTCCCGCCCCCGCGGGGCCGCGAAGACCCGGGCATCCTCCCGAGGCAGTGGCACCGGCACCAGCAGCGGCCGCGCCCGACGCCACGCTGGCGGCGCCCGGGATCGCGCGGCCACGCTGCGCCCGCGAGCCGAGCGCCGGGGCCGAGCTGCCCCTGCGCGTCCCGGCGGGGGGACCCCGTGTGTGCCTCGGGACGCTAGGTTTTCCCGGAACCGTATCGCCAATGTGACCGCAGGCGGGGCGTCCCTCCTGTTTTTAAATCACTGTTTTCTGCATTCTCCTTCTGGTGCTGTGGCGATTTTTCTTTTAAAAGGAAGCAGGCCGTCATCATTTGTAAACTTTCCTGCGCGGCTAAGAAAGTATCCCAGTTTGAAAAAAAAGAAGCCCTATTCGATCATTGTTCCTTTATTTTCTGTTGCAAGCAGTTGCGTATTTTTTTTTTCCTAACCAAGTAGCCACCCAAGCCTAAAATGAAAACGCGAAACAATCTACTTTCTGCAGATTGGCCTTGCGACTAGACGTTTTATAAACACATTTTTAATATTAAAATTTAATGGGCTGTTTACAAAATACATTTTCTTGTATCTGGAAATGTTGTAAAAGAGACATTGTTCTTTCCATTTATTTCTCAAAAACCTAAGATTCAGTCTTCCCAGAATATTTTGTAGGACGACGTTGGGATTTGGGATTAGAAAAAAAAAAATGGCAAAAACGCTCATAGGCTAACGTCTACGGAGCAGAGTTGCTTGATTGATATTTGGTTTGTAGTTCTGCAATAGAAGGAAAGCTATATTTGATGAGCAGTGTTATTTAAAATAAGGCTCTAAAACTCTAGGGATTTCAGTTCAACTTTTCAAACACTGACGGCCATAAATGTCCCTTTGGGCTGCAGGTTCTGATGAGATTAATTGAACCCCACCAAGGAAGAAAAATTTAGAAAGTTGGGTTCCAAGGAAACTAATTTTTTGGGCTGGTGTGTGTGTGTGTGTGTGTGTGTGTGTGTGTGTGTGTGTGTGCGCGCGCGCGCGCGCGCGCGCGCGTGTGCGTGTGTGTTAGGTACATGAGTAGGTCCTGGAGAAAATTAAGAAATTCAGGAGAACATGCTGTTATACAAAACAAACAAAAACAAAAAAGATTCAGGATTAAGACACCTCCTAAAATATTTCTTTCATCTCTACGCCTTTTTTTTAGCTGATATCTCCACAATTTAATAGAAGTTAAACTTGGGCACAAGGCAACTCTTTTTTCACTTATTCTTCCCTAATCTAAGGTTAAAAAGAACAACAAAAATATGCTTTGAATTTTACCCACTCTGTGTTTTCATATTTTAAGAACATATGTCTTTAACAGCAAACAGCCCAACATTTTATTGGTCAAACAAGATGGCAGAAACATGTGACCCAGAGCTTATTTCAAACATTCAGGAATCCTGATGGCCTCAAATTTAAGAACTTAACTCTAGGTGGCTAGTAAACTAGAAGTGGAAAAATGTAAATAATATCCAGCTCGAAACAAATCACATGGAATAAATGTGCAGGGGACAAAATCAAATAAGGAATTTAGAATCAAGAAGTACACTGTCCTCAGATTCTAAGCCACCTGAATTTTATTTAGGAAGGAAGAATACTGATACTATGGGCTGTAAGTCCACCTCTGGGTACCTCGTCTTTGTGATTCACAGCCTGAGAGTTAGGTAATGGGTATCTTTCAATTCTGGTCAAGGAGACATAAGTAGTCTTATGTCTACTTAGATTACTACTTTTGTGTAATCTAAGAATTCATGCAAAAAAAAGTAGGCTTATCTACAGTAGAGAATCACCAAAATTAGCCATCTAGTGAGTAGCTTATCTGATAGGATCATGTTAGCTTGTGTTCTCGTGTGTATTGAAAAGTCATAGCATTTCTAAAGGTTAGAGATGTATTTTACAGTTCCACCCAGTATAAAGAAAGATACTCTCTGGGCACTGATTTTAACATTTTAAAACAAAAGGTTTGCCTGTCATTCAAAATAGTAAATTAAAGACTCAGACTCCTAGAGCTGCTGCTGCAATAATGATTATTCTTCAGGAAGAAATACAAACAGCAGTGACCTTTTTTTTTTTTCTTCACAGACGTGCTCAGCCATCAGAAAAGCTTAATAAATCCCTTTTTAGTATGCATTTATGCAGTGATTACATGAACTTTGACCTCTGAAGAGCTGTAGCAATTAGCTTCAGTGTCCAGCATCTTCTTCCACCATTTCCCTCTGGCTTCCTTGGGTCTTTCTTTTTCATCCTTTCTGCACTAGGAGGGCATAAAATTTTAAAGCTGACTTTCCACCTGAGTTATCTACTTTTGCGCAAGTCAATTTCCCCCTTCTTCCCCACCCCGCCGCCCCCTCCACCGACTCCTGTCTAAACAGCAATCTCAGATGGATATTGGGGCTCTGATTGTCGATATTACTCAAACACAAATGGATTTCAATTCAATCTTGTCCTGTACTTTCGCAAAGAAGATAAACTCTAATGGCCCAAAGAGCTTCATTTCATAGCTCGTAGTATCTAAAATAAATCGGATCTCTTCTGTCAGGCTAATTTAACATTTTTTAAATATTCAATGTAATTTATTTTAAGTCAAATGAAACCTGGTGCATTGCCAGAAAGCTAGAGGAGGAGGCAGGAGCAGGGCAACTGGAAGCTCCTCTCCCCCCTCCCAAAAAAAGAGCCAGGAAAGGAGATGAAAGTGTTTTAACTTTCTAGTAAACACTGTTTAGCAAAAGAATAATAGGAAAGTTGCCCCTTTCCCAGAGAGGGATGGAACTATAATTGTTGCCTTTAGCAGAGAGCTCAGATAAACCGCTGGGACTCATTCTAAAGTGACCCATCACTGCATTCATCTCTTCTTGAACTTTTGGTGAACCTGAGATTAAACAGGGGTGAGCAGCTAAGCAGTTTGTTGTTAGCAGCCTTTTCAACAACCCTTTCAGACTGAGTAAATATTGATCGGTTTGAATCCGATTGCCCCAGAGGAAAACACCACAGCATCTGAATAGCCTCCAAAAGTAAACTTTCAAAGGTGAAGCCCAGAACAGACTTCAGAGCCACAGCAAGATTTCAACTCAGCCGAGTTTGGGGACACCCTGAATTTTGGGAGTACTTTGCGTGAATGTGAGGGAAGTGAGGAAAAAGCATTTGCAAACTAGAATTCTATGTTGCTTTTATCCCAATTGAGACTCTCCTCCTTTTTAAATTTATCAATAAAATGTTAGTTCCTGTTTTCCCTCTTTGTCATTTTTGTTACCATTGCTGTCATTGTTCAAGAAGCTAACTGTGCTCCTCAGAGACCAGAACAGAAAAAGAGAGACCTTGAAATAGGATGTGTTAAGGGCTTGGAATTTAATCAATTGCGACAACTAAAAAGATACAAATGTTTTTCTTGTTGAAAGGTATATTAATGTTTCCTAAATGCATTGCGCATTAACTGATTTATTCCAAGACCTAGAGAAGGCTTGGGGTGTTTAGCCATAATTTATCGTTCTCCTTTCTGTTAGCTACATTAAAACCAGCACCTTGAAGACTGGAATCTCCGGGATTCCAGCGGGTCGGGCCCTGCTTTTAGATATTGAAATCTCGGCAGTGGCATGCAAATGATCCTTTAACACATTAAAGAATTTGGAAACCAGCCATCTGTTTTGCTGTGTGGCCTTACACTAATAAACAAAAGATACTGCATAAAGCCAGGCGGGGGAAAATGAAAGAAAGAGTTGGCCGACTTTGAAGTTCTCCTCCATCCACTTGAGTCTTTTAGAGGCAACCCCAGAACCCAGGAGCCAAGGGGAGGGCACCCGGTGCCCTTGATATGGCCGCAGCAACTGTGCCTGCAAAGTCCAGGCGTGTCCCCTTTGACAGGGAAATGCAGGAAATCTCATGGGTGCTCTAGGAGCCAGCGAACTTTAAGATTTTGTAGGCTGTCCTGCTCCCCACCCGTCCCCCAGCCCACCCTTTGTAAAACACCCTTTGGAGAGGAAGGAAGTCATATGTCTGTATTTGTAATGCTGTAAAATCTCTGCACTACCCTTAGGGCTAAGTTAAAGCCTCTAAAAATGTGTGAAAATGTGTAAAAATGTGTGAAAATAAAGGAAAAGTAGAGAGCTACTAGGAACTCAGATTTGCTGGCCTTTCTCTGTTTGAGAGCAGACTCAAGCCTTGGTTGGAAGCAATTTGAATATTGAAATGGACCCCAGGACAGCTTCCACAAGTTCACATGGAAGAACCTGTTAAGCTCAGAGGAGAAAATAAAAAACTTTTTTTCAGGGTTATATGGCATGAAATTAGAACTGAGGACCAATTACAGCCATGAAGGCTATGAAATCAAAGCTAAATCTCATGGGCATGGGATGTGTAACCTGGAGGGGATGGGGGCGGGGTATAGAGGATGGCAGGAAGGGATAGATATTGACAGGAGGAATGGGAGGGGGGAGACAAGGCTTTACTGAAAACAGACCACATTCAATTTAAAGGGTGAAATATATTGGAACACTGACAATCCAAAAAAAAAGGAAAAAGGATGGCCTGGGAGCCTCATCCTCAAACAGCTTTATACTGGAGCTAATTAAATGTGAATCTCTTAGCTCTTGGTTCACTGATGTGAGGAAAGAGTGACTGAAGAGTTTGGGCCTTTGAAGGAGGTTCTGTTTATATATACGTCAACATTCAGTTGGAGGTGAAAAGGTTAGCACTTGACCCAGGAAGTACCCATGTTTGTTTCAAAAAACTAGATCTGCTTCATAAATTCCTTTACCATTTTTTCCATTATGAACTTTGATTATAATAAAGAAGCTCTTGTTACTTTTTTAAAAATCAGCTTAGTACAAACATTGGTTAGGTGCAATTACACTCATAAGGGAAGCTGCAGCTACATAGTGGAGACAGCACTTACCATTTTTTTTTTTAAGAAAAGTCCCACCTCCTTGAAAATGCACACCACTCTTCTCGCCCTCCCCACATGAAATGGGCCAACTTTGTAGGAACCAACACATTGTAGCCAAGCCAAATACACAGATGCGTCAGCATATCTGAAACTTGAATATATTTATTACAGACATCTTAAGACCCGTAAACTCTGCTCTGGATCACATCACTCCAGGATCTCAGAGCTGTTCGTGATTGTACAGGAAATGGGAAATATCATAGGCTCACAAAGGATAACTGATAGAACTCAGTGTGGTACTTCAAGGACATCAAAACATTGTGCGACATGCAAAAGACTATTCACGAATCACACAAAATATACATTCATTGTGCCATCCATCACATTAACAATTGAGCTGAAGAGACATCAAATCCAGCTAAAATAACTGCAGGAGGAAGAAGCTGGTTTGAATGATACCTTTAGGTTCTGAATAATACAGCACAAAGTTTAACTAGAGTGTGGCCAGAGGAACAAGAAAGGGGTGGGGATGAGGAGAGACTTATGCACAGGAAGAAAGGTTTCTGAACCTTGTATTCTGCAGGCCTTATTAACTCACTAAAGGAACAAACCAAGGTTATCCTCTGAGGCATCTTATTGAGTTTAAATGAGAGCTTTTACTCTTTAACTTATAATCACATATAAAATTGTACCAGCTTTGAGAGTTTGCCCACCCTGTTTTAGTCACTTAATCTAAACATTTCTAGAAAATCTATATAAAGATAAATCTCTCAGGACAAAGTATTTACAACCAGCAAACTCACACACATGAAACTGAATTAAATTAAAAAATGAATTAATTGTGTAAACACGCTCATAGTGCATCTCTTCTTCATGAGCTCCTGGACTCTCCTCTCTATCCTACTTTGAGGGCAAAGTAAAGAACAGTAAATATACAGATCGATAAACAATGAGAGACTTCCCTCTGACATGTTTCTGCTGGCAAAGGAGACTATTTACCAAAGGGCATCTGAAAGGAAGAGTAGGTTCTGCAGAAATCTCTTAAAAGTTGGAAGGGGTGTTAGGGGCCATCAGAAAATTAATGCTGGCACCCAATCTGCATTAAGGAACTAATCCCCTCCCTCCCCCCACCACCACCCCAAATCAAGCCTCTAGCTCAGAATTCTCTGGAAACACATTATTCTGCCCAGGAGCTCCCCAGATAGGATCGGAAAGAAAGAGACTGCAAATGGAAAGGAAGATAAGCTAAGAATGTGCTTTGGGTGAGAAGTCCCAACCAAGGAGTAGCCTGGGCGGCTGGAGTCTGGGGATGGGCCGGCCTCAGTGGGAGGTAGTCAGAGTGTCTGAGGTAGAAGACCCTGGGGAAGGAACGCAGGGTGAGGAGCTGGACTTCTCTGAGGATTCCTCGGCCTTCTCCTCGCTCCCCGGAGGGGTGGCAGGAGAAATGGGCAAGAGGCCCTCTTTCTCTCGTTTCTTCTGCTTCATTCGGCGGTTCTGGAACCAGATCTTCACTTGGGTCTCATTGAGCTGCAGGGACGCGGCGATCTCCACCCTGCGGGCGCGCGTCAGGTACTTGTTGAAGTGAAACTCCTTCTCCAGCTCGGTGAGCTGCTTGGTGGTGAAGCTGGTGCGCACCGCGTTGGGCTCACCCACGTAGCCGTACTCGCCAACTTTCCCTGGTGGCAGGGTGGGAAGCGATGAGGGGGAAAAAAAGATACAATTTTACAATCGTTACGGGATCCCATACGACTTCAGAGCAAAATTCTGGTAAAAAGGAGATCAAAATTTTCTCTCAACACAAACCGGGCTGGGGAAGGTGAGTGATGAGGTGTAAAGTGTTAATCTAAAGTCAACCATTAGCATGGTCAGACCGGTGATTAATGGAGCCTAGAAATATTAACAGAACTCCCCCACGCACACACACCTTCCCTCTTACTACTATCAGAAGCTCTAAAACTCGGCCCCTTTTAAAACACAACAGTCCCAGATACACCAGGGCAATCTCCCCATGCCCTACAACATCAGTGGGAAGAACTTTTTTAAAAAAAAAAATTATTAATTTTCCTTGGAAACTAAGCATACAATCTCCTTCTATAATTATCAAGGCGCATCCATGGAATGGCAAGACTGACCTGTTTTGGGAGGGTTTCTTTTGACTTTCATCCAGTCAAAGGTCTGCGCTGGAGAAGACGTCTCTGATGCAGGGGAGCGACAGGCTTCTTGGCGGCTGGCGTGGAGAGGGGACAAGGAGTTATTATACGTGGCCAGGGCCAGGCTCTGGTGCTCTTGTCCATATGAGTGGTGAATGTACTGAGGCGAGCCCACCGCGCCCCCGGCATAACCCTGGTGGTGGTGGTGATGCTGGACCATGGGAGATGAGAGATTTCCAGAGTAAACAGCGGGAGCGCACGAGGGGTACCCACCACTTACTTCTGCTTCCTGATTTAATGCGTAAGGGCTGTAAGGCGCACCGCAGTTCTGCGCGCCGTAGCTTGGACCACAACTCGCGTGGGAGTAGGACACCCCCAGGTTCCCAGGAGTCTGGTAGGTGGCCGGCTGTGGGTGGTGATGGTGGTGGTGGTGGTGGGGAGGGCTGATCTGCACCCCTCTGCCCATGAGGAAGCGGTCGTCGCCGCCACAGCTGTTGGCACTGACTGCACAAGACTGGAAAGTTGTAATTCCATGGTCGGAGGGGTAGGCTCGCGCTGAACAGGTCCCAGAGTCGCCACCGCTGAGGATGGGATATTCCAGGAAGGAGCTCATTCTTGCATTGTCCATCTGTCACTGAGTGACCTGGTCCTGCGAAGCCCTGGGTGACCGTGCCAACTTTCTCACTTCCTCCATGGGGCCGGAGAAGAAAAATGATATGAATGTACAGTGCGCAAGAGGGGGGGCGGGAGGGCGGAGGGCGCTACGGGAGGGGCACGTGACTATGCCAGCCAATGGCGGAGCTTCCTGCGAAAGTTTGCTGGCTCCCGCGGTGATGGATCACCGTTTCAGTGGCATTTAAATCCCCGGCGCTCCTCAGTCTAGGTGACGCGCAGTCGCCCCCCCAGGCAGCCCAGGCGACGGCGGCGGCTGCGGCGGCTGCAAGGACAGATTCGCATCGCTGGGGCGAAGGGGAGCAGAGGCTGCCTTCTGCGCGCGCCCACTCCGCTCCCCCCCCCCCAGAGGTGGGGGCTGGGAGGCATCCCTCCGTCTCCGCCCCTCCCCATCGCGCACAGAAAGATGAACTGGCAAGAGGTGAGACAGGAAGAGTGCTCCGCGCTCTCTTGGGTCGGGAATCAGTGGGCCGGAGCTCGGGGCGCGCGGAGCAGGAAGGGTAGGAACCCGGCCAGCACCGCAGCCCGAGTTCCCGGCAGATTTCACTGCACAGTCCCTGCTGTGGCGCCTTAGGGCAGTGAGGAGCGCAGAGCACGGCGGCGTAGGACGAGCCTGGGCCACTAGCTCTCCAAGCTCAGAATGGGGAGGGAAGTGCGAAGAGGGCTGGGTGTGAGGAACCCGTGTGGGCGTAGAAGAGACTAAGACAAGGAAAGAAACTTCTCTTCTCAACGGAGGGTCTCCGAAACCCCCAACCTCCACCCCACCTCTCTCACTAACTATGAGTATGGCGATGAGGAGCTGCTGTAATTCGAAGCCGGGTGAGGTCTAAGAGCTGAGCTTGCCGGAAAAGGCCGGGGGCGGCCAGGCTCTTCGCCCTCCCTCTCTCCTGGCTCTCCGCCCCTTTCTCCTCCCCACTCAGCTTTGCTCTGGGAGCCCTAAGGGATCCGCAATAGCTCGGCCGCTGGATTTTGAGGGGTAGGAGGCGGGGGGAGAGAGATGACGCTAGCGAACGTGGCCAGCGTGGGGGCCGGGCGGTGCGCTGCAGGCCATCTGCCGGCTCCCCAGGACCCAGAAGCCTGCGCGCTCTGGCTGGAGCCTCAAAGGGCGAGACCACAGCTCCTACAAAGTACGCTGAATTGCCCCCCTCCAACGTTTCTTGTTTTCTGAAAGGGGGAGGTTAGGAGTTGGTAGAGCTTCCTTTATTCACCCCCACCCCGTTTTGCTGCTTGTTTGAAGTGGGGGTGGGGACTGGCAGGTGGGAGGGGCGGTGGACAGATGGCTGATGGTGGACAAGACATTTTCTTCCTCCCCAGCAACACCTCCTCTCCTTTGACTGTGTAGTTCTTGTGTGAAGCTTCAGATCTTTCCCTAGAGAGACACGTGCAAATCTGAGCGTCATCCCAGGCCAGGGGTCCTGTTTTCCATCACCCTCATCCTACCCTGATGCTGCCGGGGTCGTTAATTGCTGTTTGCTATTAGGTTTCGTGTCAACCCTTGGCTTATAGAGAGAAGAGGCCAACAGAGGCCAAGAATTGATGCATTCTTAGGTAAAAGAAATCCAGAGATCATCCAGGAAGCTTTGCAGCCAGTGCTGCATAGATTTTTAATCTGACCATGTTTACCCCATGGGAATCCGACAGATGACATTTATCTGGGGATTGTATTGCACTTGAGGTTCCCACTCCCTCCAGGTTTCCCTCCCCAGTTAGAAGAAGGAAGTTTTGCTTGAGGCGGACACATTTCAAATGTGTTAGTCAACCTTTCAGGTTGTTCTGTTTTCCACAAATAGAAGTTTCGCCCTAAACCTGTTTTCCCAAGAGGGAGAACTCTCGCAGACATCTGACTATGGATTCCCTTAGTAGCAAAGAAACGTTTTCCCTAAACATTTTCTTTTGAAAGGTATTTTTCTGTGACCTTTGACCCATCTCCAATCACGGTTATGAGGGAGCACAGACAGGAAAGGTCACTCCTGCCCCAATTTCAGCACCAGGGAAACCTGATCTTGGAGAAGGGAAAAGGCAAGGCGGCCCTCCTGGAGGCGGCTTCTGTGCGAGCGCCGAGGCCTCCCAGCGACTGGGAGAGGAGGTGCTCCTGTGGGGGCGGTGGCAGGAGATGAGGGGTTCGATGCTGGCATTGCGGATGATTTGCTCTCCAAGCCGAAGCTCGTCCGTACATTCTCCCCACTGGCCTCATTTCATTGCTGAGGCCGCTTTGTTGGCCTCCACGGCCTTGGCTTTACGCAACCCCCTCGGCCACAGGGCTCAAGCCACAAAGCCACCCCGGGCTGCAACCGCACTCCTTCCTCTGCTACTTCTCCGCCTCTGCGCTCCTCACCCTCCTCTCTTCCTGCCTCCGCGGCTCATTTCAGCGCCAGCAGGGGTGGGTGTATTTCTTGCGATCACGAGCTTGCCCGGGCACACAGGCAGGCAGACAGACACCACGGGCTCCCCGCAGGCCCAGCTCTCGCAGCCGAGCCTGCTCCGCCCCGGCTGGCCGCCCTGAGCGCTGCTTTCCCACTGCTGCTCACAAAGGCAACCTCCCTGGCCTCCAGCCCGCAGGCTTCCGTAGCTCGAGTCCTACCCCACCCCACCCCCACCCCCCACGAAATCCGGGGGTTCATGCCGCGGGGACAGGAGACCCTCAGTCCGCTAGGGAAGTAGGCCAGCGCCCTAGGACTCGAGCCAGAGTCCCTTTAAATTCCCGGAGAGAGTGGGTGGAAAGCGAGCTGGGTCACTATTTAAATGATCACAGCTTGCTGGGCTCCAAACGCCTCTTCCAGGCTTCTTCTATTAGAAAGGGAAGGAGCGAGGAGGAGACAAAACGCCGCCGAGGCGGCGAGCTGTTATGGCATCCGCGGCTCAGCCAAGCTGTTGTTTTAAAAGAGCAATAAAAATGAATTATGACTAAACGCCTTCTAACTTAATGCTTTCGGACGGGGATCCCCGGCAAATACGTAAGAGGATTTTTATTTGTGCATGTGTTCCTGCAATTGATCTCTTTGATGACATTCTCATTCATAGAAAGCGTTTGATTTATGAGTGTAGGACGAGTCTCCAACAGCAGCGGCTCAGCCCTGGCCACTCTCGCCGGGAGCGAGAGACCGCTGAAGTCCTCACATGCCTCCGCCGCTGCGGGGATTTAGGGGGCAAAGCGGTGGGGGAAGGTAGCGTGCAAACCCGTGGAGAAAGATCCCGATGTCATCATAACTTCCAAGCCTCTATTAAGAGCCGGGTTTTTAAATCAACCCGCCCCCCACACATGTTGCTTACACGCTGTGTTTTTTCACCGTAAGTAAGTAGCCATCAGAACAGAGCTCAGGGAAAAATAAACATGAGGGGACATAAGAAGCAGGGGGAAAAAAAAACAGAACAACCCAGTAACATACCCTAGATCACATTTTATTGATATTTCATTTAAAGTGCTTTTTTCTCTTCCTCTTTCTAGAAACTGGGTTAATTAATAACCTAGGGTGCAGAAACACTCCATTTTAAATTTCAACTTGCTAACCTGACTTCAAAGCTTTAATGATCCATTATTTGCCATGTAAACAGATTTAAGAATGAAATATTGATTTTTCTGACCCTGAAATAAAAGAATCCTAGAATGCCTGAACCAGAGGATTGGAAAGAACCTTCTCTGAAGTGCATTTCCAACTAGTAATCATCGTTTTGTTTTATTTTTGTTTTTCTCTGTCTTTTAGGTCTGTTTTCCTGGACCCATCAACAGCTGGGAGACTAATCAACCACACTGAAAATGTTCAGGGATTTGTGGGGGAGGGGTTAGAATGTAGATGTTTGAAACAAATGTGTGTAAATAAATGAATTGCTGTAACTTAGTTATTGACCTGGAGATTGGTAACTTCTTTAAGAAACTCCATGTTCCTTTTTCCTGGAGTTGAGGGTTTCTATAGGCACTTTATTCCTCCATTTTCAAAAGCTTGGGCTTGGCCCAACTCTGAGGCTTCCCAATCCTGTTTCCATTACCAATTTAAATCTATGGCTTAAACTTCTACACTGAAAAACCAAATCCATTCCCTTAAAAAAAAAAAAAAAAAAGGAAAGAAAAAAAAAACTTCTCAGAAGCCCTAACCATTTTCTGGCTTTCTTTTTTGTGATTGTCTGTTGAAGATTTTGAATGTGCCCCTTAATAAATATACTAAAATTGAAAAAGATGAATTGTGACCAGAATTTTATTTACCAAGTTAGACTAAAAGAGGAAAAAGAAACCATTAGGAGCCTTGAGAAAGAGGAGGAGAAAAAATAAGAAAGCTACTTATAGCAAAGGAGAATTTATTCTACCAAAAATACGCATGACAATGCATCCTAATGTAATACAAAAATAAAAAGAAAGTGAAAATACAATTATATGATCACTTTCTTGCAGGCCTCATATATTGCTTTCAGTAAATCACATAGAGGATTGTTGAATTAGATTTAATGCAACTAGAACTCCAAAAGAATCTGTAAAAGATGCCTCAGAAACTGGGACAGGGAGATCACTAAACAGAAACTCTTCAACAGTTAGAGGAGGGAAGAGGGTAGGTCAAGAAGAAAATAAAATAAAAAATCAACTGTCAGAATAAAAGAAGGCAAAACCACCTAGTCACAGGGGTTTTTGTTTTGTGATGCTTTGTTTTGCTTTAATGTTTTTAGTAATTCAGATGCTGCAAGTCGATTGTGGTGAGTGTGTCTGTAAAAAAGTCAAAGCTGTCAGCTGAAATATCTACGGGACTGTCGAGGGAACCTGGCAAACTGGGTGAGACTGCATCTGAAAGCTGCAGGCAGGAATCTGTGGAAAAAACGTTGAAGTCCTGCAAAGAGGGGACCTCGAGGGCCTCGGGACTGTCATTGTTTAGGCCAGAGCCACAGTTCTGGCCCATTGTTGACAAGCAGTTAGGAACAGTGGGTGACTGGTGCTGAAAATGTTTCAGATTTTTCTCATTGCTGGTTAAAGGCGAAACCGGGAAACTTTGGGAGTCGCCATTGTGTCCATTGGGAGCCTGCTGCTGAGAGAGGGCATTTTGCTGAAAAGTGTAACCTTCCCTCTCCAGAAGGGCCCCGGAGACGCTGAGGGCTTGCTCAAAGAGCGACTTCTCTTCCTCGTCCTCCTCCACTTTCTCAGAGTCTTCCAGGTTTTTAAATTTCCCTTCGCCGTTTTGGTTCTCCTTGCACTGAGTCTGCCTCTTGTGCTTCATCCTCCGGTTCTGAAACCACACTTTCACTTGTCTCTCAGTCAAATCCAGCAGCGCCGCGATTTCCACCCTCCGGGGTCTGCAAAGGTACTTGTTGAAGTGAAATTCTTTCTCCAGCTCCAAAAGCTGCGTGTTGGTGTAAGCAGTTCTCAGGCGCCGGGAGCCCCCTCCGCTGCCATCGGCGATTTCCAGGGATTCTGCGGAAAGGGAAACCAACAAGAGACACACGCACGGTTGGAGGTGGAGGGGAACGAGTGGGGTTATTCCACTGGAGAATAAATATAGCAGAAAAGATCAACGGCAACAAAATGGCCGCCCCTGGATGCAGTAGAGCTATTGTGCTGCCTTTCCTGGGAGCCCAGCCCGGGGAGACCCCATCTCTTCCACCTCCATCCGAGGCCTGCCTGGAGCTCCCCCCAACCTCTTCATCCGGGAGCAAACTTTATATTAGCCACACCACAATTTATAATTAATGCATCAGCTGCTTAGCTGAGCAAGAGCGATCTATCACTCTTCATTACTGTCAAAAAGCCAAACTCTAGGACAACTAGACAAGAGGAGGTCAGTTCCAACTCAAATAAATCATCCCACATTACACAAGTTAGGGAAAGTTTCCCCCCCTCTTCTTAAAAATATATATGTCTCATTGTGGAGTGCAGGATGCCTTTTCTCTCCATCAAACCCACTCCTGAGCCCACAGGGGAAGGGAAGGCAGCCAAGCATCTCTACCTCTCCGCCTTCTCTTCCAGCCCACGCTCCCCTCCCCCCAGAACCACGCTCGGGGCAGCCCCAAAGGGGAACAGGGTCCCAGGACCTGGGGCCAAGTCTTTGGACTGACCTTTGTGGCTGAGGCAGGCAGGGCCGGTGGCGGCGGCGGCGGCGGCGACCGAGGCGGGCGGCAGCGCGGTTTTCTTGGCCGCCTTCTTCTCCTTCATCCAGGGGTACTCGGGAGGCTGCAGGGCGCCGGCGGGCACTGGGCTGCCGCGGCTGCCCGCGGGGCTCGGCTTGGGGCGGCCGCCAGCGCCGTGGCGAGGGTGACTGCCCGGGTTCAGGCTGGGAATGGTCTGCTCAAAAGGAGGAGGAATCAGTGTCGAGTGTGAAAGCGTCGAGGTCTTGATTGATGAACTTTGAAATGTATCAGCGACAGGGGGAAAAGATGTCAGGCACTCAGCGAGCGACGGCTGGCTATTGATAAAACCAATCTCTCGCTCAAATTCGTAATTCATGGCCTTCTCCTTGGAGCCCCCTCGGAGAAAAAGTTCCCTCTTCTGGAGGGGCTTTGGGGGGGCGAGGCCCAGGAAAAAGGCGAGTGCGGAGGGGAAAAAAAATCTATCATAGAAGATCGCTGCTGGGGTGTTTTTTTTCTAATTCACTGATTACAGCCGTATGGGGACCGCGCTACTATTAAACTATTGAATTCATGGAGACAAGGTTGAAATTGGACCGAATTGGCTGTCACATGATTGCTTCTGCCCAATGACAATTTGGGCTTTAATCAAAAGAAGCCACTGTCTGTTTGATTGATCCAAAAAAGTCGGGAAGGAACGCCTCATTGGGGGCCAGAGAGGCTTTATTTACACTTTTTTCAGAGCAAAAAATACATACATGTGGGTGTGGGTGAGGATGACCGGGAGTGCGTGGGGGCGAGGGGGCCTGCCTGCCTTCCAAACAGCAAGGACCTGGTGTGTGCGCCTGGGAGTGCGTGTGAGTGTGCGAGTGTGTGCGAGTGAGCTCTGCCGCTGGTCCCGCCGGCGGCTGCCCTCTGCCTCCCCCGCACACTCAGCGCATTGTTTGGGACTGTCGGGAAGACGCCTCGCACCTCACAAATCATTTAAGCACCTCAGTCTGACGCCTGCAGTCATTAACAAAGTAATCCATTAATCTTCAAAGTTTTGACACCCGAGGTCCCCGCATTCCAGCCACATAAGTTCTGCTAAGGCAGGATGAAGGAGCAGAAGAGAGGAGAGATGACACAGGAGAAGTGAGAGAGAGGGGCAGAGGGAAAGAGAGAGAAGGAGGGAGAGAGGGGGAGAGAGAGGGAGAGAGAAGGAGAGAGGGAGAGAGAGGGAGAGAGAGAGAGGAGAGAGGAGAGAGGAGAGAGGAGAGGGAGAGAGAGAGGATTCTTTTTGAGTCCCCTTCCCTTTTATTTCCCTTTCCCTCCTCCGCCTTTTCTAAAACCAGTTCCTGGATATCAGACCTTATCTCCTATCTTCCTTCCTCTCTGTCTTTCCTGCTTTTCCTCTACCCCCCCCCCTTCTTCTCTCCTCTCCTCCTCCCTCTCCCTCCTCTGCCCACTCATCCTTCTCACCCCCCTCGGCCCCCGCCCAAAGCCCAGCTACGAGTTCGCGCCCCGGACCCGGCCCGGCCCATTGTTAGCCGGCTTTTCCACGGCAGCTATTGCGTCTGACTCCAGAGGGAAGCGGAAAACGGGAGGAGGCTCTCAAAGCTTCCCGACCTTCCTGCGCCATCAACTTTTCAAGAGTAGCTGGAGAGCGATAGATGCATGTGCCAAGCGAGACAACCACCCCAGGTCCATGTGTCCAAATCCCTGTAGCCAGGGCGGCGGCCAGCCAAAGAAATGCCGACCCGAGCAGGCGTGTGCGGCTCCTGGCATTCTGGGTTTCATACCCGTAGCGCTCGGGTGCGGTGAGTATTTCTGATTTCCAGGAAGTCTGTTGAAGTTAACAGCAGGGAGGGAGAAGGCGCTTGTTCCTCTCCTTTTCTTTTTCTTTTCCTCCCCTTCTTCTCCTTGTGGCTCTGCGTTGGGGACACGTTGGTTCAGATGCAGTGAGTGCTCCCTGGGGGCTACAATCGTCTTCCCTGGTCCTTGGCCACCAGGGATGTTGGCACTCGGGTTCTGTTGTGGGAAACAGAACCGCAGATGAGACAGGGTGACCCCAAGGGGTATTTATAAACGTTCTCTTTCTCTTTTCACTCTCTCTTATTTTCCAATTCGGAGACTTGAGACAGGGCATCTTGGATGGTGCTGGAGGGTTCTAAAGATAATACCTTTAGGTACCAAACAATAACTTTCAAAAAAAAAAATCCACCAAGCCAGAAAGAGGGGAAGGTATCTCGTTTCCCCCGAACCTTGAAGATGATGATTTGCTTTTGCTTCCGTTGAAATGGACCAAGTGATCAGAAGCCCTCAGGCCGGCAGGCGTTGGTGGCAGAAAAATAAATCATTCTGATGACCAAGAAGAGAAAGGTTGGAGGGGGAGAAAAACCTCCTGGAAAACAAGAAAGGCCGAGCAAGGCTCAAGGATAGATTCCACCTCCGAGGCCGGCATCAAAGGAGGCTTGGGTTGGAAATTAGATATAAAGTGGCCTCCATCATAGACTAGCCCAGAGCATCACCTTACAGATAGA
Source organism: Macroglossus sobrinus (assembly GCA_004027375.1). NCBI lineage: Eukaryota > Metazoa > Chordata > Mammalia > Chiroptera > Pteropodidae > Macroglossus > Macroglossus sobrinus. The sequence continues at coordinate 323,986 of PVKZ01000942.1, forward strand.
GATGCTATTTTGCAAAATGTGAGGTTTTTCAGTTTTCTTGCTTTTATTCCAAACAAAGCTCTGAAGGAAGTCTGGGCGCGATCAATCTTGCTCACCAAAAGCCTTGACAGCTTCTGGCCCTTAAGAACACATTTCAGCTTCGAGCTCTTTCCAAGATCAAATGTGGCCGTGCAAAGAGGAGAGCAGGAAACGCAAGTAAACAAGGAAAACTAGTCTTTTTCAAGGTATTTTTTGGCAGCGCAAAGAGTTATAAGACTGCTTTTAAGAAAGGTGCTTTGCAGACTCTGGAACGTCAGTTTGGGCATTTGCTTTTACCAGAAAATATTGAAGGGTTAAGGAGAGGGGGAGCTACAGAGAGGGAGCAGCACTGCCCTCATATCGTGGAGGCTTTGTCAGGGGCTGTGTGGGTGAGAGCTTTCTGCTGCCTCAGCGGCCTTAATTCAAACACCATTCGGAAGAAAGCACTTTCCTTTGACTATTCAACACTGAAATCTTCCCCAAATCTATTTAACTCGAGAGATATTTTCCTAAGGATTTCTTTTTAATATCTAGAAAGCTGGGGGCGGGGAGGTCAGTATTTTCTCTTTGAAAGCCAAAATGAATGTGTTGACTAGAAAGATGTGGGAAATCATATTGGAATCTTATTTTAAAATCTACGCCCTGAGGAAAGAAGGAAGTCTTCAAACCAGTCCTCCCCTCAGCTGAAGAGTAGATTTTAGAAAAAGGTTCAAATAGTGGTATCCCTGAAAGATATTCCTCTCTAGGTGGATAGCTTCCTCTCTCTCCCTCTCTCTCCCTCTCTCTCTCTTTCTCTCCCACTTCTCCCACCCCACTGTCCCTTATTTTCCCAGGCAATTGTATGCAATTCTATAAAATTATTACTTAAAAGAAGACTCCTGTGTCTGCTCAGTTCAGATGTGAACGCGACCAGAAGGGCAGAAGCTCCAGTCCTCACAAAGACTGATTTTTCCAGCCGCTGCATTTCTGAGATGTGCCATATTTCAGTGGGGAGATTGGCATGGGATGAGGAGCCAACCTACTTCTTCCACAGTCCAAACTCTTTAAACATAAAAATACATATATCAGGAGCCCCCAGGATAGATATGGGGGAAGCACCTCTGGCTGTGAGAGAAACACCCAGATTTTTACAGCTGCCTGGCTTTGCATCTTCCAAGCCCTTTTTTATTTTCCTTAAAATGTGAGCTTTCCTAAAAGTAGCTCCTGCAGACCCAGCAGGTATCCAGAACCGGCTCCAATGCCCATTTCTAAAGATCCTCTGAAGGAGCTTCCCAGAGGACCATAGGGGCCATGAAGATGGATATTTTGGATTGCAAACAAAATGGCGACATTTTTCACCTCTGCCTTAGAAACATATAATCCAGGGACGAGGGGTATTTATTTCTCACATCAGATGCTCTTGATCTCCAGACGCAGGTGGTTCCTCACTTCCAGCTTTGAGGGGGGATGCAGATGTGGATGCAGTTCTGACGTTTGCACTTTCTGAATTTGGTTCCTTCTCCGAGCAATTCTTTAATCTGAAGATGAAAATATTTCCCTTTCCTGCGCCTGCCTTTGCCTCTTACCAGCCAGCCACTGGGCAGCCCAATCTGAGATTCAGGAGTAGAAATGTAATGTTTAGCTCTTGCAGCATCAAATGAAAGAAATACTTATAAAATTGCATTTTTATTAGAAAGATATTAACCGCCTTTCTCTCTCCCCCTCTCCCTGGGGCCATGAAAGGAAGCCGGGGAGGGAAGAAGGAGAAGAAATGACCAATCCTAAATTCCGGGAGGAAGCCCAAGCTGGGACTCCAGCAGTCCAAGGAAGGGCTGAGGGAGGCTCCTCGGGGCTCAGCCCGTCTTGTGCTGGAGACCTGGGTGATCCTCTCAGGTTCTTTCCAGCCCCCTCTCTCCCAGTAGCGATTTTAGAAGTGATTCTTTTCTCTTGGCTTGATAAAGGACCGGCGAAGCATCCGCAGAGTCTGGTTGCTTCTAGAAAGAGTTCGGCATCCTCCGTGCGGCTAGCGATTCTCCAGGCTCAGGCGTTGACCGGTCCGCTTTGACTCGAGCAGGATTGTGGACGAAGAGATAGCCCTGCCTTAGTCCCCGGCTGCGGGCCGCTCCGGCACCTGTGCGCCCCCCGCCGAGCCTTGTCCCTCCTGCTGCCTTTGTTTCTCCCTCACTCAGTTCTCCGCAGCCGCTGCGCTCACCGCGGGCCTCCACGGCAGCTGGGAACCAGGCGGCGCAGCGCACCCGCCGCTCGGCGTCTCCGAAGCTGCGGCCGCCGGAGCTGCGGCGCCTTCCCGAGAATGCGCCGTGCTCCAGGCGAGCCGCCAGGCCAGGCCCCAGCTGGAGCTGCAGGGTGGCCTGCGGCCTGCTCAGCCAGCTCGCCGCCGCCTCACTTCCATGCAGACCCCCATCTTCGGCCAAAGAACCCCTTCGGAACGCGGGTATTATTCAGAATAAAAACTTTATTTTGTTTTGTTTCTCAGACTGTGAGCAGCAAGGAATGTAGAACTCTCAGAACAAATCTAGTATTTTTCCCGTTTACAGATTTTCTTCAGTCTCGCCGGATGTTACAAACTTAAATCACTGTTTTCGAAAGCTGGATCCTCTCTGGTATTATTGCATCGTTACCGTTTTTATAAAGGAATTACATTTCCCTTTCAAATAAAAAAATTTCCTATATACGCCAATACACTATTGAACAAAAGGCCCAAGAAACCTTCTGAACAATCAGGGTACAGAATTTCTTTAATATAAATACGAACGGATGGGGATAAATAATATTTAAAACTTAGATTATTCAATGCTTGCAAAAAAAATATAAATAAATCTGACTGTTCACCAGCATACACACACGGAAAGACGTACACTTAGTCATCCTTGCACAGGGAGCCCCTGTTTCAAAGCGCCTTTGATTTTTTTTCTCGCTCTTTACAAGAAGTGCAATTAAAAAAACTCAAATTTAAAAAAAAGTAATTGCTTCCCCTCGGGAGCCATAATGTACGAACAAATTCACATTGAAGAACTCGGCTAGAAAATTTGTTCATATACCCTGTTTCTGATCAAAGAGTAGAGGAGGGAAAGGGTGCAGGGCCAGCGGCCGAGCAAGGGGGCGGGAGGAGATAAATATCGCTACTGATACTGACAGCCATTCCAGCAACCAAGATTGCTACGTCACATAAACTATAAAAAACGCCTTACCAAAGAAAACAAAACGGGGCGTGGGAGGGTGGTAGGAGGGCAGAGGAGACAGAAAAGGGAGGCACAGGGGCAGGAAAATCTTAAAACAAAAAAAAGCAAACGAAGACCAAGACGACAAAAGGTGGGGGGTTGGGGAACTCTCCTGGCGCACAGCCCCGAGCCCACCATCACAGGTGGGTGAGCTTGGGGGCTTCCTGAATTCTTCCCTGAGAAGGATGGTGGGCAGTAAGGTCCGTGTAGGTGGGGTGCGGCTCCCCTGGGCCGGGCCCATGATGGTGACCGCTGCCCAGTGGCCCAGCACCCCCATAGTCCATGGCCGAGGTGGCGTGGGGGAGGTGAGTTAGGCCAAAGAGGGCCGGCCCAGAGTTGCTCATGGGCTCCACATAGCTGCCCCCCACGAAGACGGGGCTTCCCTGTAAGTGTGGGGTCCCATAGCTGCCGTTGCCCTGCAGGCCATGCCCATGAGGGTCATAGTCGGGTGTGCCCCCTGCGCCTGCCCCGCCTGCTGTATAGCGCTTCTGTGGGGGCGGTGGAGGCGCGCAGCTGGGCAGGGGTGCAGGGTAGGAGGCAGGGGGCAGCCCGTACGCACCCTGGGGGGGCTTGGAGAAAGGCGGGGGCGACTGGGGCTCATAGGGAACACTGTTGACCAGTGAATGCATAGAGTTCAGGTAGCCGCCAGCGCCAGGCGGCACGGGGCTGCGACTTGGGGACTGGCCCCCTGATGATGTCAGCATGCCCTTGCCCTTCTGATCCTTCTTGTACTTCATGCGGCGATTCTGGAACCAGATCTTGATCTGGCGCTCGGTTAGGTTCAGCAGGTTGGCCATCTCCACCCGGCGGGGCCGGCACAGGTAGCGGTTGAAGTGGAACTCCTTCTCCAGCTCCACCAGCTGCGCGCTCGTGTAGGCCGTGCGAGCCCGCTTGGAGGACGCCTGCCCAGGCGGACTCTTGTCGCCAGCGCAGCTCTCCCCTACCAGGACAGGAGAGAGAGGAAACGGGGTGTCAGGGGCTGCCTGCAGCCCCGCCCAGCCCCTGACCCAGCCAAGCCCCTCCTTGCTCCAGGCTCCATTTGTCAGGGCCTAGAAAGGGGGAGGAGGATCTAGGTGCTGTCCTCTGTCCTGGTGGGGAAACAGTGGGGTAGTTGGGAAGCCAGCCTCTCATTCAATCAAATAGCAAACCATAGGCTTCTCCAAGGGGATAAAGGACAGAAAACCAGAACCTTTAGTTCTCCTTCCGGGTCTGTATTTCCCTCCTGGAGCTATTCATTCTCTGACTCATTTATTGATCCTCCAGGCCTATCAGACTACAAGCTTCCTATGGGCAAGTTTCATCATCTCTTCTCTTCACAGTAACTGGAATGTGGGCCACCTAATATATATTCAATAAAACTTTCACTCTTGGTGTGAAGGATTGGACAGCTGCCTCAACTGACCACTTATTTAATCTCCCCAGTGGAAGTGGGTGGAGTGGAAGGTCTTCTCTACCCAAAGAAAGAGATCACATCAAAAGTATCCATTTCTGGTGGGGAGGCCCAGTTCTCTAATGCTGGGTCCTATTAATTAGGGTTCTCCATGTCATCAAGCAGCCTGTCCCAGCTTTGCCTACTAATCTTGTGCCATCCTGTCCTCACTGGCCTCCCAAACCCTGGCTCAGGAAGGTGCCAGATGCTCAGGCTCAAAACAGAGCATTAGCAACTGGAGAAGGCAGGGGCAAAGGTAACCAAGATACTGAGAAGCCCAAACTCCATGGCCTAACCTCCACTGGAGTCTGGTTCCAGGAGGCCCATGTGTTTCCTATTAGGATGACAAGTCCCAATGCCCTCCCCCCCCCAGGAGATCCCTGGATGCCTTCAATTTTCTAAGTCTGAGTAGGGCCTTCCCAGAGGTAAGTCAGCCACTCCATCTGCTGGAGCAAAAATTAAAAATAGGCTCTGGTTATAAGCAAAGCATTGATTCTGACTTAGAGGGTGATTAGGGCTGCCACATTTCAGTGTGGGGCGAGTGTCACAATTTCATGAGAAATGCAGAGTTGTGATCAAAAGAAGGTGGGGCTCAGGTTTGTTCTGCCCAAAGGTCGGAACTCCAAGTGTGGAACAAGAAGGGATTCCAACACACTAGGCCCCACTTGCTCTTGGGGAAGTCTAGAGAGACTTCCATCAGGTTTCTCTCTCTCTGGGGTTTCACGGGCACAGAGTCCTGTCACCTCCCTAGTGGCAAAGACTCTGGAAACCTTTGTGGGGTGGAAAGAGGAAGAGCAGTGAATTCTTGGAAATATTCTAGCGTTCCCAGACCTTGCTGGATGTGGCTGGAGGTGGCTGGAGGTGGCTTAGGGGACAGGGAGCCGTGCCAGAGGACCCTCCTCCAGAAGGCACCCCTTTACCTGAGCTGGAGCCGCTGGTTTTCTGCTTTGTGTTCTGCCGAGACTCCTTCATCCAGGGAAAGATTTGTTTGGCCACAGTGGGCGAATTGAGCAGGGGGCTCTTGGCGGAGCTGGCAGGGGTGGGGTTGCTGCTGGCATTCTGAGGTGGGGAGACCGAAGACGGGGGCGGGAGTGCGGCAGGAGCTGGTGCTGGGGGCTGCGGTGTTGGTTGAGGCTGCTGGGGGGCAGGGGGTGCAGCCTGGGGCGGTGGTGGGGCCAAGGGCGGCTCGCCCAGGCCTGGAGGCTGGCTGGGCGGGCCGCTCAGGGTGTGCAGACATGCCTCGCTCAGCTCGTGTGCCTTGGGGTGGCCCCCAGCGCTGGCAGGTGACTGGAGTGAACAGGCAGGTCGGTGGTACTCGCCATCAGCGCCCAGTGCTGCGGACGCCGTGTACGGCTGCTGGCTGGCATTATAAGCGAACCCGTTGGCTGCCTGGTAGGGGTAGCCACCGTAGATCGCCGAGCTGTCGTAGTAAGTCGCTTTTTGCATCGCGTTGTTTCACGATCTTGATCGCACACTCTGACAGGGGCTTGACACCCGTGAGGGCGCACATTGGCACGCCCCCTCGGTCACGTGACGCTCCGCCGCCAATGGCCGCCCTGCGCAGACCTGGGGTGGGGGGGAGAATCGCAGCGCGGTGAGGGCTCCGCGCAAATCCATCTTACTCTCAATAGCTAAGTGACATGAAAGCCATAAAAGAAAAAGTGGTCAGCAATATTTAGCAGCACGACTTGGCCCCGGGCGCAGAGAGCCGCACTATAAAAAGCCGCTGGAATTTACTGGCGGCTACAAATATTTGCTTAACTTGCGTCTGGAGTTGGGGGGTTTTCCGGGGAGAGAGAAGAGGGAGTGAGGGCTGGAAGCCGGGTTTCGGGAGCTGGAGTCCAAAGGAAGAAAGGCTTGGTGGGCTAGAAAGAAACTGGGTTAGAATCCTTTTCCAGGGAAGAAGAAATTCGGGGCATCCCTTCGTTCTCTGCTCCTTGGCCTCGTCCAGCGGAGCCCCTTGACTCCTTCCTTCCCTCTGTAGACTTTAGGGAAGGAGTAAGGAGGCAAAAGAGGAGTTTGAGTCGCTAATTTTTCCTCCAATCTCGCTTTAGGACTGACATTTTCCAAAAGAGCCCCCAAACAGGTTAACTTTCCATTCTTACACCTTCCAGAACTCAAGAGAGGTATGCACTAATTTTTTTTTTCAGGCAGTTGCCCTACTCAATCCTACTGGATTTCAGAAGCTAAGTTTGTTAAGGCAGTTAGTCTACCCTTGTGCAGGGATATGACCCACTTCCTCCAAATGGGCCCCTTGTGGCTAAGAAAATGAGAGAAAACTTTAGATGGAACATCCTGTGTGGGGAGGGACCAACAACAACACCCACTCCAGCAAGCTAAACTCAAAATCTTGGACAGCTTTTCTGCTCCTCTTCTTTTCCTACTTCCCAGCATGTCCCAGCAAGCCACTCCTACTACTTCTCCCCTGTTACAAAAGGTCCCCAGACCCTCCTGCCTTGGACTTTCTGAGGTGCTGTTATTCAGGACAACTATCAAATTCTACCTGCTAAAACATGATGGATGAGAGAGAGAGAGAGAGAGAGAGAGAGAGAGAGAGCGAGCGAGAGAGAACACCAGGAACCTGAAAAACCAGCGTTCATCTCCATGACCACGGCTTGAACTCTCCTTCCAACTTAACGATAATAGGTTCTGTCTTAGAAACTGCTATGTAATTTGATGTATGGGGGTCATTTGGCTCCGGACGAGGGATGGAAGCACAAGCCATAAAATCCTGCCAGAGTTCCCTGATCTTTGTGTGCTGTTGTTGTTGATGTTTGTTACTTGGCGTATTTACCTGCTTCAGAAACACCAAGTAAAGGGTAACCCTGGAAATCTAAAAGGCAATGGAAATCCTTCTCAACTCTTTTTTATTTAGAAAGCAGTTTTCAGAAGTGAAATCTATGTTTTATTTTTGGTTTCAGCCGTTGCATGGTCAACCTCTGGTTCTGCTCAGAAAAGTTCCATTAGTTTATATATTCTCACACACTCAGAATGTTAGTCTCTCTGATCCTTTAACAAAATTCCAATGACAAACCCATGAAATAAATGGTTTACACTTTGCATACCCAACTATGTGTATTTGAATCCTAGAAGTATTCAATTTTTCCAGAAATAGCAGATACTTTGTTAACTAGAAAAAATATATAAGCATCTATCAGTGGATGATTACACTGTAATTTTGTTTTTAATAATGAACTCCTTTGGATTTCATTATTAAACCAACAATCTGACCAACATCTGGAAAACAAGCACAATTAATTTTCCAGAACTTCAATTAAAAATTACAGCATCCCTTATCCGGAGTTATTGTGCATGATCTTGAGACCTGGAGTATTGTTTCTATTTTGGAAATAGATAGGAAGCTACAGATATCACGATTGAAAGTAAATAAAAGATAAAATAAAATTAAAACTGAATAGCATTTTAATGTCTCAGTTTCTGTTCTTTCACTGAAAACAGTTCTGATTACATTTGGCGGTGTTAATGTCTGCCATTACAAATTTTTAAGATGCTATAGACTTGTTTAAAATAAAATGTCAGGTTAAGAAAATTACTCCAGACACTTGAACAGCAAGATATTAGATAAAACAAAATTAAGCTGATTTTGAAAGTGCCATATTTCAAGTGACTTGCTAATCCATTATCACAAGCTACACCAGCCTGCTGTTTACCTAAGTCTTTTCATCAAGTTGTGCATTATCTCGTTAAATCACAAAAGTACCTTTAAAAGCCAACCAGCAAACAACAACCCCCATAAACTTAAAATATGAATTCACTTGGAATATCCCACCAAAGTGCATCCTATTGTTTGAGGCTAGCATATAACCAACCACCTTGGGGCCCACACAATCCCCCTAACCCAAAGTTTGCAACCTAGTAAAGAAGTTGGAGATTTGCCAGCCAGGAAACTTTGCTTTGCACCCCCAAGCAAGGGCTTGGGGTGGGAGAAAATTCCTCTGAAAAGATGCGTTTCTGGACAATAACCCCCAGGTGCAAGAGCTGAAAGAGTTAGGAGGCTAAATTGAGTGCAAGAAGCAAGCTCTATTGTCTCTGGAAGATCTGCCCAAATTCAAGCTTCTTCCTTCAGACACAGTTCTCTCTTCCCACTCCCGCCCCTTCCTCGGCCTGCCTTCACCCTGAGTTTAAGCGGGAACGTAGTGTAAGAGCCCCCGCGTCCCCTGCCCACCCCTCCTGCCCTCCCCAACCCAGAAAAGTTGCGGCTGGGCTAGGGGAGAGAGAAGAGGTGGGGGCGGGGATGGGAAAGCGGCCTGAACTCGAAGTGTAAGGGTATCAGTCACTGCCGGGAAGGAAGCTCCAGCTTGTGAACTCTTCTTGAACCGAGATTTAAGTCTGCGGCCATAAATCACCGAGACGTAAACTCCGCCATTCAGCGCTGGGAGCGGCAGGATGTGGCCCTGCTTACCTTAACTTCTGATGAGCGCTGCAAGCGCTGGCTCGGGCTCCAGCCCCCGGCCCGGCTCCGTGGCCGGCCGGGTCCCTTCAGCGCAGGATGGGCACCGACCCTCAGCATCAGCCGAGACGGCAGGCGGGAGGGAGACCCCGAGGCCCAGACACCAGCGGTGCAGAGCGTGGCCGCCTGGCTGCTCCGGCACCGCTCGCCCAAGACGAACTGGGGCCGCTTGGACCCCCCCCTCCCACCCACCCCACCCACCCACCCCTCCCCCGAACCCCCGCCCCCTGCCCTTCCCGAGGGCAGCAGCCGCAGCCCGGAGATAAGCGTTAGCGCGGCGCAGGGCTCTGCCTGGGCTAGTGGCACTGACTTGGGTATGTTTCTTATGAATATTACACGCTCCACGCGGAGCAGCGGCTGGTCGGGGGTGCAGTGGGGGGTGCTGGGGGCGGGCGGAGGGGAGGCCGAGGCGGCTGGGGAAGCGCGGGCCAGGCGTGGGGGATGGGGCTGAGGCAGCGAAGGGAGGGACAGGAGCCATAGGGGGAGCTCAGCGGCGGGAGGAGGACAGCCTCCCCCAACCCCCAACGCCCTCCCTCCTGGGCGTCACTAAAGTCCAGGAAAATTATGCTAATGAGGACAAACGGCTCTCACAAAGGGGAACTCTAGCCCGGCTCTATTTCTTAGGAACCCGTTTGAGAAACCATGTAACCCTCTGCCCCGGACATTTCCAGCTGACAGTGGAGGGGATCGAGAAGAGAGTTCCCCGGACTTTGGGCAGCTGACCTCACTTGCCACCCGCAATTCAAGAACCTAGAAGCCAATCTTTGGAGGACCGGATAGGTCTCCTTTATCGAGAGATCTCCCCAAGAGCAGGCGGGGCTGCCTTTGGTTATGCTTTTAGACAGAAACCCTTAAATCCTGGCAGCCCCAGGAGGGAAGGAGCCTGGGGGAGCTGCACCGCAGCGGGCACTCTGCGCTCAGGTACACAGAAAGGTGCCTGGAAACCCAGGTCTCTAGCTCTTGTGTGGGAGGTTCTCAGTACACACACAGCTCACTCACAGGAAGGACCCATGAAGCTCTGACCCCAACGCCAATGGACATCAACAGTATTTCCCCTCATAATTAGTGGCATGCAGATACGCCGAGCAGAGAAAAGGCCTGCGTGTGCCTGGTAATATTTCCACAACTTTGAGGAGGATGGTCTTTCCCTCCTAATGCCTCCTTCAACTCCCCAGGTTCAGAAGCAAACTCTGCAAGGGTATGTGTGTGGCAAAAGAGAGAAATGGAGCTTTCGTGCGATTGCAAGGTGTCAACGGCTGGTCCTTCTCAAAGGAAGGTGTTAAAAATATAAGTAGTATGTTTAAACTGTCAGGGAGCCAAAGTGTCACCTTAGAGCAAAAACAAAGCCAAGGGAAAGGGGAGAAATCAAAAAGCACTCCTGGCTAGGGTTGCCTCATGCATACCAATGGTTTTTGTCATTTATGGCTGGGCAAGATTTATGACTCAGAGCCCCAAAGCTGTAAACAGAGCACAAAACAGCAAACACTTGCTCCTTATGGCATATTGAGGCAGCTCCACTTGAAAGGGGGAGCGAGGCCGCGTAGGAGGCGACAACCCGGCGCAAAAATCCTCTCCGCGGCCTTTTCTCTTCAAACCCGCAGGGTCGGATGTGGCATTTGAAGAAAGAAGGCGTGGGTCAATAATCAACCCGCACTTTCTCCTCTAAACTGCTGACGCGACTCTCACCGCCTTCTCAGCTACACCAGCTGCAGGGACGGCCAGCTCTCTGTGAGAACCTGCCAGGGAAGGGGACAGCCTGGGCCAAGGGGGCTGAGGGCGCCGAGGTGAGAGCTGGAGCGCATACCTTTCCACCAGCACTCAGCCGGTGCAGGACGAAACACCGGGACTGGACCCACGCTGAAGAGCGGAAAGAAAGCTGGGGCAAGAGCTGAGGCCGGGCCCGGACCAGGCGGCTTCTGGGCGCCCGGCCGCAGCCGGCAGAAGCGCGGCTCTGCCCTCAAGGCTGGGGTCTGGCGCCCTGGCGCAAACTGCTCGGATTCAGGCCTCTCTGCTGAAACCCAAAGGGCTGGCTTTTGGAGCAAATCAGGCGAGATGGTTTTTTAAATAATTTATAATAGCTGAAGATTTTTGTTTGTTATTGTTTTTGTTTTTTAAGAGAAAAATACCGCCTGTCGATTCCCACCGCCAGAAATTACCGACGCTGCCCCCGCACCCATGTTCTTCCTAGGCAAATCCCGCAGCCACTCACCCGGCTCCACCAAAACCACTGAGGTTTACTTTGCGGAGGAGACTGCTTGGCTCCCCAAATTCCCCCAAGTCCCTGTGCTCCCCGATCTCTTGCCCATGGGAACTAGAAGAGAACATTTTCTCAGCACTAGAAGAATATTTGGAATAGCGAGGGTGCGCGCTGGTGCCATTCTACCCTTCTGGGGGCCAGGGGTCTTCTTGTGAACATGTCTGAGAGGGCCTTGCTGGCTGGGGGAGGCAGCTGGTTGTACAGCTTGGACGAAGGTGAGGAATAACTGTTGGCAAGCAGAGGCATCAAAATCCCAGAATTGGAAATTAATGAGGAACTATGCTTGCCTGTGAGAGTGAGGCTGGTGTTTTGAGGGTAAAAGGGGACTAAGCCTTTTCTTATAGCTATATTTTAGCTATAATAGACTGGTTTTAGCTCTTGCCTTGAAGGAAAAAACAGCCAGTGCTCTGTAAATGTGATTGTTGGCTTCTTCTCACTGTACACGCTTTTATACAGAACCAGCTCCAGAGTCTTTCCTTAGATATTTATTCCGCTTGCTGGTACTGAAGCGACAATAAAAAGATGCCTTTAACAAACCTCTATTCCCTCTCTCATTCTTTCTAGTGAAACTATATTATTTATGAGTCTTTAACTGGGTCAAAAATGCGCCAGAACTGGGTCATAAATCAAATGAAATGCTGACAAGTAATTGAACAGCAATTAAAGCTTACATTTTATTTCCAAGGGGTGTTTTAGAGCACTTGAAACTGCCTCAGTTAAACACGGTTAATGCCCAGGCTGGCAGAGGGGGAGGGCAGAGCAGCCCTTCCATTCTGAGGAAGTAAGTCCCACTCAAGTAGGAAAAACCTAATTTGATTTTTTTTCAAGTACAGAAATATAAAAGTTTTTTTTTTTTTTAAGTCACACAGCAAATCGGCTCCTGGTAGGCACCCCTTTCTTCTGCTCTGAAAGCTCGGGGAGCAAAGGAAAGTGAAGTTTCTTTCACCCTTTTAGGGAGTTTCCCTCCTTCCCAGGAGTGGTGGGTCCCCAAAGCCCAATTAACTAAGGCTTTCCCAGTAATTTGGAAGTACACAATTTAATTCTCATTGGCTTCCATCCTCGCTACTGCACTGTTTCTCCGAAGCCAGAGAAAAGTCTACCTTTGCTTCCTGCAGACTCTGCTTCCAGACGTCCCTCCAGCCCGGGCACACCGGTCAGCCCTCCGGCTCTCCAGGCTGGCTGGGAGCACACAAGGGGGCAGCCAGGCCATGCACTTTGTGAAGCCCAAACCCAGCTCATGCTCCCTCTTTCTCCTGTCTCCTAAATGTTAGAATAGCAAAGCTTCTGGACACCCAGCATGCTCACCCCCACCCCAAGCCTCTTCTAGATCTGAGCAGTCCTTCTCCACCGCTACCGGGCAGAGTGCTCAGGCAAACAAAGGCGCATCCTCTGGGTCCAGCTCCTTCCGTCCTGTGTGTGGGAAGGCATGAGCATCCTGCAACCCAGCACTGAACAAAGTGGCCCAAAGCATCATCAATAAAATGGCAGTACATCTGCACACTCATTGATTTCCCTCTCCCAGCTGCTCCGGCTTCCCAGGTCAGCCCTAGCCCTTCAGCTCTGGCCAGCAAACAGGACCAATGGGGGAGCGATTCCCCTTCTCCCTCACCCAGCCCCCACTACCTCCAGGCAGTGTCGCCCAGAAGCACAGCGCCTGCCACTTTAGCCTTCCGGGAGCTTCCTGACCCTCCTTGTGCCTAGGGCTCAGCTCCGGGGACTCAAGCCCTGCTGCAGTGGACAAAGCCACCCTAGCACTGGAGACCACCAGGCCCACAGAGTGCCCCTTAATTTACACCCTCGACACTTTCCAGGGAATTAAACTCAGTCTGAGGTGCTACTGGGGATCTTTCAAATGGTTTCAGTTCTAAAGGAGAAACAAAGGAAGAGAGGGGCTGAGGGTCCTGCCCCTGAACCAGGGTCTCCTCGCCTGACCTTTGTCTCTCACAGCCATAACTCACTCTGGATATGAACAATCAACGGAAATACCTTAAAATAAATTCCATCCTCCTGGTGCGGCCTCGAGTCCCATCGGCTAGCTGGCCCAGAACCGCTCCATAGCGCTGAAAACTGCAACCCGCTAGGAGAGCGCTCTCCGGAGAAGGGAAAGGAGGAGGAGGAGGTGGGTGCTTGGGGGTGGGGGAAAAGCTCTTGCTCTGTAGAGAATCTAGAAAACGTAATCACAGGCAAAGCCCAGCCGCCCGGGTCTCCGCTCCAAATGCCACAATAATGCGCTGTATTATGTGCTCACGTGGTCATACGTCAACTTAAATCCTTGTATTTGAAATAGGGAATCACTGAAGGAACTAGGTTTCCGAGCGGAACAGTTAGCTTTGGGGAAGGGGACGTAAAGGACGTTGACCAGCAGTAGGAAAGTTTTGTCTAGGGTAGCAGGACACTATGGGCATCTCTTCCTCTCACAATATGTGCCCTGCACAAGGTCAGTTACCTCCGATTATATTTCTTCACACTTGATCCAAACACAAGGAAACAACAATACTGTCCCCATTCTTAGAGTCCGTGTAACTTTTCTTACAGTCCCACTCATGGACCCGCTGAGCCCAGCACACCCACACACTCGTCTCCTCTAGACACTTCAAAGGCAAGACCCAAGCCCTGATTCCAGAAGAAAACCCAGTAATAATTGGCCTAATCGGTGGACTCCCTCAAGGCTTGCCATTATGCAGAGTTTGCTAACACCCACACCATACACCACAGCCACTGAAGAAACCCAAAAGGCCCATCATTACCTGAAAAAAAGCTAAAGCACCTCCTCCAAGTCCAGTTGGTTGGGTTTATTCCATGGGAGCCCCTAGGAAAGTTGTGCTTGGCTCTAGAGTGCTGGGTTTAGAATTTCCCCAAATCTGGAAGGACACAGTGCCCTGGCCCAACCTGCACTTACACGTTTCCTCAGTGCAGAGCTGAGTGATACACAAATGATAGGTTTCCAATGATGGAAATGTATAGGGAAATGATCTAATTGTCTCTGCAAAAGAGGGAAAAATAGAGAGAACCAAACTTTCTCTCCCTTGAGTTAACCTACAAGACAACCTGAGACCGTCTCTGCAGATGGGTCTGTCCACCTCCCCTAAGACAACTCCATGTCCAGCAGCAGAAACTGAACTAGACCAACTATGCTCAGGAAGAACCTGGCTGAAACAAATAAGCACCCCCACACACCCCCACACACATACACACACTTCTGCCTTCTGATTGGTGACACTGATTTTAACACTTCACCCTCTCATGAGCTGTCTGAAAAGTTCCTCTTCTCAGGTTTTAGTTTCTGAACTTTAGGGGTGCTCTGAGGTGGTGAGATCCTCATGCCATATTCTTTTGTTCCTTGAGAGTTGGCATTTGGCAGGCTAGGCCCCTCTAAGTGTGAGGACTAACTTGTAGCAGCTGCCAGAGGCTGTGCATGATTGTTCCCCTCCCCCCTCCTTCCCTGCAGGAGAACAGAAGAGGCCTGGTGAGAGTGTAAGGCCCTCAGTAAGGGGGCCTGGTCATGGGGGTGTCCAAATCAGAAGGGCAATAAAAGAAGAGGAGACCTAATCCCTTGGAAGTAACTCCTGGCCTAAGCTGGTAGCAGTATTCCAATAAGGTTCTGTCTGTGACATAGCTGAGAGAGAACCTTCCTGTCAACTTTGCCAGCTCTGACCTAAGCTAAAGTGAGACCCTAAAATAAAAACCTGCTCCTCTCAGGTTTGAAGGTGAGGATGGAGGTGGGGGGGAGGTGGGAGAAGGACCAAAATCTGGTTACCAAAAAAGCACTCTCCAGTCCCACCAAGGACTCAGACCACTAATACACTGTCCTCTGTCCCTTCTCCTCCCCCGACATACACACCAAATATTTCACATTGAACTCCCTACATAGCATAGAAAGGACCTGGAACTCTTGCTGAATTACAATGCTGGCAAACCACACACACACACACACACACACCAAAGTTTCTGTAGAGGCTTCAGCTCAAAGATGAGAAGGGGCTCCCTTCAGAACTCTCTGAACAGTTTGGAGCAGATCTAAATTCCCAAGGCCATAAATCAATGGGAGAAGTCTTTGGTAGTGCTTCAGAGAAATGCCTTAACGCCAGCAAGGCCCAGAGGCATCTCAGCTCCAGCCAGGAGCTTCCATGCCGCTATTAACAACCCCGTTAATGCTCCAACTGCTGTTTAACAATTAACATTAATGACTTGGAGTGGGATGGGGTGATTTGGTGGGATGTGAAGGGAAAAATCTGAGGAAGTCAAAAGAAATTTAATTCTTGAGGTAAAAACGGCTTCCCTATGAGAGACCTTGATCTGGGTAAGCCACTAGGGGACCAGCAGCTGAGAATTCTCCTTTGCCACTCTAAAATCCACTTTCCTGGAGCAAGGCCTTTTAAAGTCCCATTCCAGAGAACAAGAATAGAGATGCTCAAAGATCTAGGCTCAGGCTCGAAAACCCAGCTGCCAGCCCAAAAACCGAGCTGCAAGGCCTGCCACACTTACTCCCTCAGTCCCCCAACCTGGCCAGCCAGGACTAGGGACAACAAGCTCTGGATCCAGGCCACAAGAGACAAAATAGCAAAAAGTTGTCTCCAGAGAAGCGGGTGACCCAGGATACAGAGCTTTAGTCAATATTTGCAAGGCTGTTGGCAGATTAGATATATCTGTATTCAAACACTGCAATCTGATTTCTCTGTCAAAAATACACTTAACATTTTTCTCCCCTTAGTTAACTCTAGTGGTTTTTCTACTCAGAGTCAGGTAAGGCCCTCTTAGCTCACTTTTGTGTATGTATGTGTGGTGATTATAGGTCATTACTTAACATGAGATATTTCCTGGGGGTGCAACTGCAATACAAATAGGCTCCAAGTCCTCTGGTTACATATGAAAATGTATATTATTTTAGACACATGCTCTCAAACTCCTACCACTATTTATACATGCAATGGTTCTGTTGTGTGCAGATGCAAATCATGTACACATTGAGTTGCAAATTCCTGAAATGCTCCATCTATACTTGATATAAATAGACATACAGTAGCTGAGAAAGTAACCCAACTTTACTATTACTGTTTACTTCCTATCTAACAAAATAACTGTATCCAGAACACTATACCAACCTTAGAGCATCACTGAATAGCATGTTGCAATTAATTAGAAACATGATATCTATTTGGGGAACACATTTTAGGGAATACTGAGACCTAGGGAATAGAAAACAAAATCTAAAAAAAAAAACTTTAAAAAATAAGTAATTCCTAAAAGAACAAAGCAAATCCATTCCTTCATACCGAGCTTCTGAAAGCTATTCCAGCAGCCCCTCCCCCAAATAGGCACGAAATTTATGGATCTTTTACAAGGTAATAAAACACAGTAATTACCTCCCTGCATCCCAAACTAAGAGAACAAATTAAGCCAGAACTTGAAAAGAATTTTAAAGAGTTTCCCCTTGTTCCAAATAGGAAAAGAAAATGCAGAGACGTAGGAAACCTGTGCTTTTCCCGAAGGAAAGCGGGTCAGCCGAAGGAAAGCGACTAAAGGAAGCCAGAAGCCCCGCTGCCTGCAACGACCTACACTTTGGAAATGCAGCAACTTCCCTCATGCCAAGGAAAGGCAAAAGGACAGGAGAACCTGCAAGGCGACGAGACAAGTTTTCTCAACGCAGAGCTGGGACCGACCACAATTCCCGAAGTCAAGTCTCCGCAGGCGCCGCAGGTAGTGGACAAGGAGAGCGGCCCACGCAGCCGCCGACGCGCCTGTGGCCTCTACTTTGCTTTTGCCCGGCTGCTCCATGTAGTGGTTTGTCTGGGACTTGCCGGAAGAAACAAATACACCCTCTGACCCCCCCGCCCCCCAAGCACACACATCTTTGGTCTCTGCGACCGCCCCTCCTGCACAACGCCGGCTTTGCGGGTGGACTCTTTGTCTACCAGAAGCCCCGCATTCGCAGAGCGTGCAACTGGAGGGAACCCGGCTCCAGAACTCCTTCGAAGTTAAATATTGACCAGCGCCTCTTTCAAAGGGCTGCAGCTGCCGGAAGAGCAAACTCCTCCCAAAGGCCCGGTGCAAAGCCTCGCGCGGCGACGAATTTGGGCGCAGAGCTTACCTCGAAAGATGTTTAAGACTGAACCCCAAATCTTCTCCAACTCCGGCAGCTCAGGGAATCGCCTTTTCCGGTGACCAGGCGCTCTGCGGACAGATAAACAGCAGAGGGTGAACGGTGGCTGCGAAGGAAGGGAGCTGAAGAACCGGAGTTGGAAGCGCGGTCGGCGCGGACGCCAGGGTGGCCCCCCGGGTGACGCGGACACGGAGGAGTCGCCAGGGCATTCGTCCATGCGGCGCACTCATTGCTCGAAAGGTTCCAGTCTACAAATGGCCTGAAGATGGTGATTTATTTTCGTAAAATAAATACATACTCCATCTCCGCACCCACACTCTTCTTTTTCTTTCTTTATATAGGGGGTGGGACGGGGGTAAGGAGGAAGAAAATGGATGAGGCGGAGCAAGATAGCAAAGTGGAAGGGGCTTTGCTGTTGGTGCCGACTCAACTAAGAGAGCTCCTCACGCACCTCAACTTGGGGGATGTGAGTGCACGCTTTATTTTCTTTCGCTAACAAAGGGAAGCCTTGTCTGGGAGCATTCAATCACGGACTCTCCTGGAACCTCACTAACGAGGTTCATTTCTGTTTGGCGCGAAATCAGACCCCGTCTCAGCCCATGGGCCAGGGACAGCCCTGAGAGGTTTTGTCTTCTGGTTCATCCAAGCCCTGGGCGCGTCACTTCTCCGTCCCAGTGGGCTGGCAGGACGACCGCGGCGGCCAGTCCCTCACAGCAGGCCAACTTTGGCTGCTAGAAATAGGAGGAAACTGGGAAAGACATGAACATGGGACAATACCGGGTATGGGGGCCTGTCCCTCCTTGCCTTGATTAAGTGACAAGCCTCTGGACATCCTAATTCTGCTGCCACCTCACCTCTCAAGATATTTGCAACCCTCTCTTGCTATTTAACTAGCAAAGGGTGGTCAGCAAACTGGGGGTGGGGGGAAGACACTGAGGAAGGGGCAAAGAATCCTCATCCTCCTGGTTGGGCTGCAGCTTGGAGAAGTTCCCTCTGGGCTGGGACTCTGCAGGGAGAGTCGCTTCCACAGACCTCTCCCTCGCTACCACCCCACTCACCAAACCCGCATAGCCTCCCCACACTCCAACCAGCCCGAAACCGACCCTTGATGGCTGTTCAGCATCCATGCAATCCTGCTGATAGCGCCAAGAGAGGCTACCAAAGAGCTGACAAGTCCCCTGACCCTCAGGCTTCAGGGCCCCCTAGTGCATTGAACAAGTGGCCCAAAACCAGCAGCTAGCTGCCCTCTGCCATCACCTCGACCTGCAGGCCTCACTCTCCATCAGGCACTTGGGACTCAGAATTCATGCTGGGACCCTTTCTCTTGTTCAAGTTCGCCCTCTATGTCCCCAAAGGGAGTGCCCCCTAGCCTTGGGGCTTCTGCCGTGACCTTGAGCAAGTTGGGGCTTAGCTACTCTGCACGTTGCCACTTAACATCTCCCCAGAAAGAACAACTATGTCACTATCCAGCACGCCCCCCCTGCAATGCTTAGAAGTATTGTAATTATTATGGTTATTATTGTTGCTATTTCCTTATCCCCAAGTCTAATATTCATGGCTGCTGTTCCCCATAAATCGTTCAGAATAATGAGTCACAAAGAGATGTTGCCCAGGTCCCTACTCTTCCTCTGCAATGGCCGCTGCCGCCGCTGCGGCCTCTCTCGGCGTTTTTGGCGCTCGTTCGCTCCCCCGGTCGGCCGGCGCGGGTGATTTATGAACACCGGGAAAATTGAACAAAGCCCCGCGCGGGTCCTATGGTATCTCCGCAGCCTTTCCCAGTGTGAATCAGAACATTACCAACTGTCTGCGCATCCGTCTCACTTCATCACCAAAGCCAGGATGTGACCGCAGAAAACCGAGCCCGAACTCACGTTTCCCCGGACGCGGCGCGCACCCCGGACTCGCAGAAACCTCGCACGTGGGCCCGCCAGCTCGGGTCCTCCCCGCTCAAGGGCTCTCTCCAGCCCTCTTGAAGGAGTTAAAAGCCTTCGGAGATAAATACGAGGGTGTGTGTGTTTAAAAATCAAATAGGAAGTTGGGGTCTCACTTCTGAGAGAGTCATTCCTAGTGAGGCCCTGAAGACTCCTATCCATTCCTGATGATTCGCATTAATTATTTAATGAGTCACGTGACCTCAAAGATTACAATTTCAATCTCTCAAACAGGCACTACACCTTTATCTGCTGCAACCAGGGTTCTTGGTTGGCTTTTTTAGTTCCCAGGCCTTCTGAAAGCAGACAAGCTGGTGCAAGGGAACACCAGCGAAATCCCAGGGTGAGCACAGTAAAATTAGTCATTCTGGGACTATGAGAACTGTGGACAGTGGGATGTCCACCACTCTCCCAGGGACACTGACATCTGTCCCCTTCTGAGCCCAGACGTCAGCCCACCCATCTCAGCACTGTGGCCAAGAAGGTTTGGTTATATAATCACTCTGGGTGCTTTGATGACTCATCAGGCAAGAACCTACCCTTCAAACCTGGCTGAGCACACCTGTGGCCATCCATGCCAAGTGTAAACCCAGATGTTAGTCCATTCCAGGAAGAATAGCCTTCCACCAAAAAGATTCCTGTGCGCTTACTCTACCCAAGGTGAGACCAAAGGCTCTATTCCATCTACACAGACATAACATAAAGAACATTGGCAGAGAGCACTCAGCTGCCTCAGTTTCCACGTCGGTGAACTGAGAAGACTGAACCAAAATGGCCTCTAGATCTCTTTCACCTGGGACATTCTTTCCATCAGGGGATCTCTTTTATTCCCAGGAATCAATTCCAGAAAGACTGGGGCTGGCCTGAAAGGGGGCGAGGCAGAGGTTACTCCATGATTTTGGGGCCTTGAAAAGAAGACATGACAAAGTTCTAAGACAGAAGTTTCAGATGAGGATATTTCACAACAGCCTCAGCAGCCTCCTTGATGCTATCAAAGAGTTAGAATGCATGTCTCTTCCTCCTCCCATTTTTCCCACCGTATACTTTGAGAGAAGCAAATTATTCTTGGATCCCTGTGTGATATAGAGAAGGGCAACAGGAGAAGCCGACGAGAAGGGTGAGCCTGTGTTCTTCAACACAGGACCTCGGCTAGGGATGCAGAGACCAAGACTGTGTGAAGAAGAGCCTATGGCCTGCACAGAACCCACTCTTTCAGACAGGAAGCCCCAGGTTTCTGTTTGCTTGCTACATTGACTCTTCCAGTTTTTTCTTTCTTTCCATTTTAAAGCGTCATTGATCTGTTTCCATGTTGAAATTGCTGGAGGGAAGGCAGTGGTGAAAAGAGCAGTATGGTTTGGAAGCTTAGGGGAGTAGGGGGTCAGAAGAGAGATGGTGATACCCAGATAGGGAGGAGGCTGAGACATGGGGGGAATGTGAGCACCCTGGGACAGCTGATTATAAAGTCAGAGACCCTGTGCAGAGGGCCACCCTCCATATATCTAGGGTAATCTTCCCATGAGCTCCATCCTGGGTATTAAGTATTCTACTATGCCTGTCGTAGTTGAATTCCCCCTGTAATAAAACACCAGGTATATTGTAGATTTCAGCAAAAATAGGAAAGAGAACCTGCAAAGTGCCATTTTTTCTTCAGCGGGGAGAGTGTTAAGTACTTAATTCAAACTGTGACTATTAAAGTGTCTCCTATCCGATTTAGGTTGATTTCGGATGTGACAAAACTTTTATCTCTGGAGTCATGCACAACTTGACTCTGTGACTAAAGCAGATGAGTCTGTGTTAGAGGGAAAGAGGGAGAAAGAGAAAAAAGAGAGGAGAGCATGTGTAAGGGTCATTTGGGTAAGAGAATTATAGAGCTTACACAAAATACTGTCTTTAAAGGTCAAGGGTTTGAGGGGCCAGTAGGGTTTGCTTAAAAAAAAAAAACAATTAATGAGATAGAAAATTTGTCCTCTGGGTGAACTCTTATGGTTGCCCTAGCAAAGGACAGACAATGCATGATTTTGAAGCACAAAGTGGGACTTTCTCAGCTGTTATAACAAGCGCCCTTAAATAGAAAATCTGAAACAGGCAAAACACTGTGAAGAAATGGCACAATCATTTAGATCACTTTGGACCATTTCTGACTTAGTAAAACTTACCAATACTTTAATAATCAAGACAATTTGGGTAAAAATGCCATTTTGCCCTGGAATATTAGAAAAACAGTCTTGATCCTCTCTCTTCCTTTCCTGGATAAACCATATGAGTAAATGGAAGAAAATTACCCCCCTTCACTCCCATACAGCTTCCTCCAGTATGAAGCTAATGAATATCCCCCATCCCCCTCCTTCCCTACAAAGGAGAATATAAGAATGTACCTTAAATGATGATAATCTGCCATTTGAGGTATTGCAGCTCAATACTCAGTTTCCAACAAGAGTCTAGGCATTTTTTGAGCAGACAGCCAAGATGCTGCATCCTTGCCCGAGACCACATTATTTGCAAGAAGATCCCTCGCTTCTCCACAGACTTCCCAGAGAATGCCTTTCAGAATTGCTGTTGAATTACAAAGAAGTATTTATTGTATGAGGTGATTAATGATTCCTGGGGAAATTGCTATTTTCAGCGTGATTTAATTTCGTTTTACAAGTGCATGTAGTAGGGGAGGGTTAATAAGTTTCAGCAGCAGTTGCAGTGCCTCCAGAAATCCCTGGCACCCTTTCACACCTTATAAATGCACTTTATGTCATGTTTGGCCCGACTGGAGAAGGCAGATACTTATCTGCGCCTGAATTTTCTTGTGAAGAGGTGGAGGCCCCTGTGAGACTGGTGTCCATCACTTCCCTCTCAGATCTGATTTGTTCATAGGTAGAGAGCCTGTATCACACGCTGGGCAGCAGAGGCAGGAGTAACAGTACTGACTACTGGCTAAGGGTTTGCCACTGATGGACAAATGTTTAAAACTCCTCTATAATTGCAGAAGTAGGTGAGCACCCCCTCCCATCTCTGCTAAAATTATTACTTGAACTAAATATTGTCCTCCTTCAAGGCCTAGTGATAGTTTTTGAACTCTGGGGCTAGTGTGTGTTGTTTTTGTATTTTGTTGTCCCTTCAGTGACAACCAAGTCTAAATCCTCTTAACTGACTTGTAAATCAGTAAATAAATACTAAGGTTATGAAAGACTGAGTGGTGCATTTTGATTTTTAACCCTTTGAATCTAGAATCTCTGGACAGGGCAGAAATATCTAGGAGTATTTGAGGAAAGTGACACTAATTCAGGGTTTGGCTTTCTTCTAGCACTAAATATTCCCAGGTCTACCTGCTTGGAGTGCATTTTAAAGTGTTATTAAACATTTTTTTTCCTCAGGAGAAACTGTGGAGGGTGTACTGGGAAAATTCAATTTATTTTGAAAGTTCTTCCAAAGGAAAAAGAAAAAATAAAAAGAAAGAAAGAAAGAAAGAAAGAAAGAAAGAAAGAAAGAAAGAAAGAAAGAAAGAAAGAAAGAAAGAAAGAAAGGAAGGAAGGAAGGAAGGAAGGAAGGAAGGAAGGAAGGAAGGAAGGAAGGAAGGAAGGAAGGAAGGAAGGAAAGAAAGAAAAAAGAAGCAAACAAACAAAAATTCCCAAGCTGTAGTTAGTGAAGAGAAACTTAAAAACAGCCAAGAAACAAAAAGCAATCTCAACCCTTTGCACAAACTATTTTTTATCTCCAGGGAAACAGGCAGATTAAGTGTGAAGGTGCAATAAATACCAAAGGGACCACTTCTTTCCAAGTGTGCTCAGAGTTCAGCGTGTAGAACAGCTGCAGAAACTCCTGGGCCCACAGCACTGCTTGGTTTCACCTTTCATAGCAGGGAAGGACACGTTTCTATGCCTTACAGAGACTTGAAGCCTGAAAGCCTGGCCAAGTTTGGGAAGAAGAGTCGTCCTCTCAGAGCTCAAGAGCCTTCATGCTCTTTGGAACTTTTCCCATAGTGGGTCAAACTTGACAAGGGTTCAGCTCAAGTTGAATACACTCACACAAATTATGTGAGCAGTCCAAATCCAAGTGAACACAACTCAAGCCATCTACAAGATTTTCACATGCAAGGTCAAGCATCTCAACCCAGAGAACTTTTTTAAACTAAAAGTAAGAAACACAAATGTGTCTTAGAACTTTAATGTTTTTTAAAAGAGTTTATTCTTAGCACATAGCTTTCTATATAGCCACACCACAATTTGCACAGTTGCACATGGGTCTAGATGCATTCCCCGTCCCCGATTGTGCCTCAGAATAAGACAACAGTATCTCTACAACATTATTTTAAATAAATGCAAGGAAAGGAAACTATCATGTGTCACAGCTACCATCCAGGTCTATACATTTTGAGAATTAAATAATCTTGTGAGGTCCACAATGTCTACTCATTTGTTCAGTTCAAGACAAGCTTGTATGAGCTGCCTTCATGACAGAGGGGAGGTAAGGAAGGTAGGAAAAGGGTCTATTTTCTTCTGCTTGCAACACATATACATGTACATATCCCCAGTCAGCATGGTCTGTCTAGCTGACCTTAGCCATCTCAAAAGTATTTGATGCCAAGTAGTCCTTCTGAGGTACCCAAACCTGGCAGCCTTGTTCAGGCCAGCAGGTTGTTCCGCCAGCCTGTACCCTGGCCGTTGTCCTCTTTGGGTGGCAACCAGCACATACTCTTACCCCGACTATGTCGTCTTCTTTTTCATTATCCTTTTCACCAAGTTGGGTTTTGTTTTGGGGTCTGTTATGGTCCAGAAGGGTAGGGGTGGATGGGGAAAGGGGTATAAGAGAGGAGAGAAGCAGGTGGGGGAAAGAAACTGATTTGGCTCTCTAAAGGTTATATGGAGGAGGGAGTGGGTGTCGAGGAGCCCTGGTGGGCGTGGGGATGCGGGTGCGGGCTCTGAGTTTGTGCTTTCCCTGGAGGGCCTGCTGAGGCTGAGGCTGAGGCCGAGTTGGAGGATCGCATCTTAGTGTTGGGCAGTTTATGATCTTTCTTCCACTTCATCCTCCGGTTCTGAAACCAGATCTTGACCTGGCGCTCGGACAAGCAAAGCGTGTGGGCGATCTCGATGCGGCGCCGCCGGGTCAGGTAGCGGTTAAAGTGGAACTCCTTCTCCAGCTCCAAGACCTGCTGCCGGGTGTAGGCGGTTCGAGAGCGCTTGGGCTCCCCTCCGTTATAACTGGGGTTGACTGAAAGCCCATAACCCCAAGGAGAAAGCCAAGGAGGAGGGAGTGGAAGAGAGGGAAAGGAGGAGGAGAGAGAAGGTGGGGTGAGGAAGAGCAATTGGACATCATCATTATATAATAACCTGACACCAAGTTCACGCAAGATACATAAAACGGCAAAGAAAATGTTTCACAGGCTATTGACAACGGGAAACACCCGAGAGCCATAAAGAATGGTGCTGGGCATTGGGGCTGAAGAAAAGCTTCAAAGACACATGGCCTGAAGCCTCTGCCAGGGCAATTAAATTTATGGGGGCTATAATTACTGCCCTAACAGTTTGGTGTCTCGTAAATCTCCAGATAAAGGGACCCCGGGTACAAAAGGGTTCTCACATTGGGATCAGGCGGCTGGCTGGCGCGCACACACCCACATCCCACTGTAGCTTGGGCCAGATGGGGGCTCCTCTCCCGAGGCCCCCTTCCCCTCGGCCTCTCCTCCTGACCCCCGCCCCGACCCTCACACCCGGGCTGGGCCCCAGCTCATCCTCCCGCGCCTCCCCAGCGGCGCCACGTACCGGCGCTGACATGGATCTTCTTCATCCAGGGGTACACCACGGGCTCCTTGCCCTTCAGGCCCGGAGTGCTCTTGTCGGCCAGGAGCAGTGGGCACGCGGGGGCGCTGCCCCCTGTCGGGACGCCCGGGGTAGCGGGAGTCGCCTCGCAGCGCCGCGGGGGCGCCAGGGGCGCCGCGCGATGCTGCGGGGGAGGCGGCGGTGGGGGCTGTCGCCCGGGCGGCAGAATGTGGCTCGCGTGCAGGCCGTGCCCAGGACCCTTGGCGTGCGCTGGGGGCTGCTCGGGCTGTGGTGGCCGCCCGGGGCTGGCGCCGCCGCGGTAGCCATAGGGGTAGGAGGCGTCGGTGGCACCGTGCGCGGGGTAGAGCGCGGCTGCGGGATAGGAGGGCTCGCGGGCGGCCCGCGGCGCGTAGTAGGAGGCGGGGGGCTCGCGGCTGCCGCCCGCGTGGGGGAGCTGGGGCTGCTGCGGTGGCAGGTGCTGGGCCGCGGACGCCGGGGGCTGCTGGTAGCCGGGGCCCCCGCCCGGGCCGCCGTCTCCGCCGCCCGGGCCGCTGTGCTGCGCGTACTCCTCGAAGGGAGGGAACTTGGGCTCGATGTAGTTGGAGTTTATCAAAAACGAGCTCATGGTCATTAATTTGTGAAGTGCAAAAATACTAATTTTTCTCGCGTTGTCGTTTTTCTGGGCTCGCCGAGGCCCCTCCCCCTCTTGCCTCGCTTCCCATCCCCCTTTTCCTCCGCTCCCTTCCCCTCCCCCGCTGTCAAGCGCCTACCCCTCCCCCTCCCGCCACCACCAATGCCACCAAAGTTCGCGCCGCTCCTCCCCCGCCCGCGCCCGCGCGCGCGCGCGCTTTCCCTCTCGGCCCCGCGCGGCGCCCCGCCCCGTACCCCCACGTGACCGCCCCCGCCAATGGGCGCGCCGCGCGCGCGGACCCGGATCAGGAAGCGCGCGGGAGTTGATGGATGCTGCTGTCCGGCCCCAGGCGGAGGGAGGGCGCTGACGCTTTGGTCCCCCAAATCCCCCCCCCAACTTTTAATCCCGCTGGGAATTCGGGGCTCGCCAGGCTTCAGGTCCTCTCGGACCCCCATGCTGTGCCCTACTCCTGGCCTACGTCTAGGGCAGCCGAGCGTCCGCGGCCCAGTGCTGACCTCCGGCCCAGCCTTACCCGGCCTGGCATCCTTCAGGGTTCGAGACCGGCTGGGGGAGGGAATGCTGTCGGGATCAAGAGGGTATCCTAGTTTTCATCCTGGCTCCCTAATAAAACGGTCCCGTTTTCTCACCAGTTGATCCCTTTCCCCACTTCGTGTTCGCTGCGTCCGCGCCCAGCTTTGAGAAGCCGGTCAGGAGCTGCATGGTGTGGGTGAGCAGCGGGAGGATGTTGAGCGAGGCCATTCCAGTATAACCGGATGAGCACTATTTATTTTTCCTTTCCTTTAGAGACAATCTATTTTTTTTTTCCTAAGAAAAATCAGAACCTTCTCAAGCATCTCATTTGATGGAGGTGTCTATGTGAGAGTTAAACAGGCTCGCATTGACTATGTGCAATTGTGAGAAAGAACGTGACCCAAGGATGGGAATGTATAAAAGCGACGCCTCCACAAAATCGAGCTTTGAAACCCGATTTCAGAACAACTCCCAAACAAAAACAGGCTAAGGATAGAATAGGCACTGTGCCCAGTCTGATCGCCTATGGGTCTTTTCCAGCTAAGAATTTTATGTTTTGTCTTTTGGATATTGCTTTCTCAGACTGAATCTAAAGCTAAAGTTATATTTACAGCACAGTCAATAATTTCTAAATTGCTAAAAATTAGCATATTAACGATATAGTAGCTCCAGAAAGGGGGAGAGAGGACTGTTGCCTGCCATTTGGTAATTGAAATTTGATGGGTAAACTAATTACATCATTATTAACAAATAAATTACTTATTAATTCCACATAATGTTGATCTTTGAAGTAAATACTGATGCCTTACTGTGTACTTTCCCTTTTCTTTTCTGAGTAACAGACACACCTAGATCTTCTATTCAACCCAGATTAAAGCAATGCAAGCTAGCATAGTCACCATTCTAAAAATACTTTCATTTTTGGCATGCAAAACAAGGATTTTTCAGATAGTAACACCTTATTTGATTTTTCAAAGAGCAGTATAAACAGCCTTCTCACAACTGAGTCTGGAACGAAGACAAGAAAAGTTATAGCCTAATCCTGGAGACACTTCAAAAGGAATGTCAATTCTATCTTCATTTACATCGGTTACTCATAAGAGTTACTAAATGCTGGAATATCCATTTGATGGATAGTCATTTAATGCTTTGCCACATAATGTCTATTATAAGGGGCTAATCTTTAAACTAATTTAGGAAAAGAGGTTAAAAAAGGGATCATGTTAGCTTTCTAACTGGCATCACTCTGAAGTGGTACAAAGAGGTTTTCCACATTGGCTGTGTGTGTCTGTAAAGAGTGCTGTCCATCGTCGTGGGACACCCTGAAAATTTTTTTAAATGAAATCTGAGCCACAGACAGAAATCGACGCTGAGTGTAATCTTCAGACATCCTCTCTAAACTCGGGGAAGAATCTAGCCTGTGATACAGTTGCCTAAACCAGTATCTCTCCACAGCAAGAAAAATAATAATAAACATATATCCTGAATATATATAATATGAATAATGTATACATACACGATGTAATTTACAAAATGACTCTAAGCTTCAGAGAAAGAAAAAAACATGACAAGGAAATTTTGCCGTCCTCATGTCATTAGCCTTGAGTACTGGGTCTTTAGCATGTCTGTTTAATATTATTTACAGACACTAAAATGCAAAATTCATGTTGTTTAGCCTCAGAACCTTCTACCAGCTTTCTGTTTTAAAGTATTAACAAGGCATGGACACTGTTTTGTATATGGTTAACCTAAACGAGTTAACTACGCCTGTGTTTCATGTGGTTCTATTACTTTAGGAAGATGGGCTTACACAGAATCCCCCAAGGCCTGTAACTTGTCTTTGTGGTTCGTATCATAAACACAAACGGAGCCAGGACCACCAAGTGTTATCTCACACACCGACATTTTGACATTTTACTGCAAGATTTATGGTTGTAATAAACAATCTCAGTACCTTTTCTGATCCTTCCACAATCTCTCTGTGCGAGCCATAGCATCATTCCATTGAATCAAATAATCTTTTGAAAAACATTTTTTTAAAAAAACCTCTTGCCTTTACATAAAATCGAAGACACCAAAGTAAAGCCAGGAAGAAACTAACTCAATTAATAAATAAATTGAAGTTTACCAGCAGCATCTCACCCGAGAAAAAGATAGGATGCTCTGAAATGGAGCAGAAAGGGAGCATGCTAATCTTCGCACACCAACTGGCTCCAGTCCCAAGCAAGGTGAAAGCGTTATCCTTTTCTTGGGAAACTGGTATGCACATTTTCTCATTTCCACGTGCAGGGATAACATATATTCCCAACAAAAGCTTTCTTAAAATCCCATTAAGTGAAATAACTTTTCATCATGTCCTCAAATCCCAGATGGAGAAGAGCGAAGGGAATCCAAGGGAGAGGGAGGGCGAGAGGAAGGCAGTGTTTGCAGCCTAGTTTGAATCTGATTTGAATCATTTTGAATATATTTGAAACAGCCTTTCCTCTTGAATGCAACCCTGTCCCAAGTTTCAAAGTGACCGAACAGTGACACCGTGTGCATTTTGTTTCTTATTAATCTTACACATTGACAGTCTTTGTTAAATCACAAGGCGCGCCCTTCACCAGCCGACATTTTCATATTTGTTAGACGCGCTGACCTGAAGTTCACCTCGGCCTTGGACTTTGCAGTTCTAAAAGGTCTATACAGTGTCTTTTAGAGAACACGGTGCTTTGCCCAGGTCACTCCTTCTCAGGGAAAACCAAGAGAGAGGAAAGCAAAGGAAATGTAAAGGTTACGGAATGTATTGACTGTATTTGTCCTTTGTTCTTTAGAGCTAGAGTCCCCCAGACTGACTGTTCTCTATCTGAAACACATCTCTGGAGTGTACACGGGAATGGCTGAATTTCACAATGCCTGATGGTGGCATTTGAGGGCTTCCTCCCCACCTATACCAGGGGCATGATTTTAGAGAAGCAATACATTATCAGCCATTTGACCAATTATTTGGGGGTAATTTTCTTGCAGTTGTTTATAATTATGAACACAACCTAGGCATAAGGATTGAAATTCATATTTGAATTACACATAAATTTTAACTAGGCTTGTGTGAGAAGCCTAAAGATCAAAATTCTCCAAATTAAAAAAAAGTAAGTAACCTAAAAGCAATAACTTCTGCAGGTACCTTTTACTTTAAAAATTAGCTAAGAGGTGTCTATGATTATTGAAGCTGACATGTTTCTAAGACATGGAACATTTTAAACCAATAATATAATAACAAGTTTTTCTCAAGGAGACACATAATCATCTTGGTGAGTAATAGAGGGGGTTTCAGCTTTCCTCATTTTGCTAGTCCAGATGTGGTGAAGTGTTCACTGCTGTAACAGCAATCACCACAGTTGTTCCCTTTCTTCTGTTTTCATCTGGCACACCCCCATTTGGCTTTAAACTCTTGGCCAGAGTGAAAACTTTGCACATTGTGCAGGGGAAGCATCTGATTACTTCCAAGAAGGAAATATTTACCACTGAATATACCCAGCACCAGCAAATTGAATCAACCAGAATATATTGGGATGTTTTTAAACATCCCTGCAAGAGCCTAGATTCTGAATAGTTGAATTAGCTAATCTCTAAAATAAAAAAGAAAAATCTAGAAACAAGTTTTCATCTTTTTCTTCTCTGCTTTCCTACAATGATTACTTAAAAATCAATACATAGAAAAGGGAAATATGTCCCTCAGAAAATAAATTCTAATTGCACCAACACTTACAGCTAATATAGGTACATAAAAAATAAAATATTGTTTAGCTCTCCAGTTACAACCCACACATGAGGCATGGTTCCAGTCGGCTTCCTTAACATACTGTTCCCTTTCTTTTCTGCACTCTCACCCTTCCTTCATAGCTGGTGGCTCCTCTCCTTAGCTTTTATTCAAAATGTATTTTGAAAGAGTATTTTCTGAAGAAGAGAAGTCTGTCACGGTGGTCTGCATTTGTGGAT
Source organism: Macroglossus sobrinus (assembly GCA_004027375.1). NCBI lineage: Eukaryota > Metazoa > Chordata > Mammalia > Chiroptera > Pteropodidae > Macroglossus > Macroglossus sobrinus. The sequence goes on from PVKZ01000942.1 coordinate 354,297, forward strand.
TCCACCTTCCTGCTTAAATGGCTAATTTTTACAGCTTAGTTATTCACTTATAGATTGTAGCATTTCAATAAACAATGAAAAATTTCCAACAGCAGGAACATTTTTGTGGTACCAATAAACATTTTCTCACTGGTGGAGGGGTGGAGGGATCCTGTCCCTTTCAGGAGGGTCTCCACCCCCTTCCTTCCCTTCCTAGCTCTAAGAAATCTTTACATTTAGTGGGTGGCTATTTCAGAAAGAGCATTTGAAAATGCTCCGTGCTTGCAAATGGCAAAGAAGACATTTTTGCAAGAAGTGCCTGTGTTTGCCCTTTCCTCATACACTTTAGGGATCATTATATGTACTAAAAAGAAAAAAAAAAGGCCAATTAAAATCACTGTTCTCAAAAGAAGTTTCCTGCTCCTTCTCTTGCCTTTGAAGAGGTGATGGAACATTGAAAACTTGCTATATTATTTCTTAAAGGTCCACTGATGAGTTTTGAGCTTTTTTATTTTATGATAAACCCATAGATAGACTCCTGGTTCTCCAACGTCTAAGGTGTTGGTGTTTAAGTAATCTATGCCTATTTACCTGCCGCTATTCTCAAAATGGGAGCGATAATTCAAGATGAAATACAGCACGTATTACTCTTGAAAAGAGGAATTTTCTATCCTTTTCTCCGTAATTGAGGTCATTCAACCACTAGGGTTCACCTGGAGTCCATACCATGATACACGCGTCACTCCAAGCCATTTTATCTTTTGTGCTGATAGTCAAGATCGCAGCTCTAACATTGACATCAAACTCTGTCTGGGCAGATGACTAAGAGTGCTGCACAACGTAAACTTTTGACCCTCAACTTTTTGACCTGCAGTTGCAACGCACTAACCACAAAGATATACAAAGCTGTGCCTCTTCTTTCAAGGGGAAGTCCCCCCGCCCCACGGCAGGATCTCAGGGACGCCCAGACTTCTGCCACTGCCTTTTGGAATGGGAGGGTGCATTGGATATTTCTGGGTGTTTGTGACTGTATTTCCTGTGAAATCAGCCTCCTATCTCCTTTTGTCAGCACTTAAAATAGGAATGAGATTATTTTGAAATCACTCATCATTACATTTACGAGGAAAATGAATAGGATGGGGGAACCTCACAAAAAGCGAAAGAAAAAAAAAGATGGGTAGAGAGCAGGTAATGGAAGTTGGAGACATTTTTTTCTTTATTTAAAAATAAAGACGCTGCCCTAATTGTTGGGCGAGCTGGCCCTGGCAGGCGAGTTGACTGTGAACTTGTACTAAAGCGTGCTCTGCTGGCGATTCCTAGGGTGTGCAGATTTATCTTCTCTGCATTTACTTAACCCGGCAGTGAACTGCGCGGGCGTCATTTGTTAGGCGATGACAGACTTCACCTCCAGCAAAGGCTGCTTCACAAAATCGCAATAATTACCCAATAACCTTCATAACAAATATTATTATTGAAATGACCAGTTTGTGGGGAGGGGACCTGGTGGGAGAAAGGCCGCGTTCTTTGTGAAAAACACCCAACAAAACAAACCTAGGCAGATCTCCCAGTTCTGGGGTCTGGAATGGCTAGGGCTGTGGCTCCCCACTTCTTTGTGGGCGGGAGCCTCGGTTGACCCCCTTAGCCCTGTCTGGAGGCCCCATTTATAGTTTCCTCACTGACTGGAAAGAAATTCTGCCTTAGAAGCTAAAGGGATGGAGCCCACACTGTTCTGCACTCTCCATAGTGGGCAAACCTCAGAAAGACTCCCAAACTGAGATGGAAGAGAGGCTTCAAAGGGCATCTTTTAAGCTAAAAGGATTGTTTACCTCTTTAATAGGCCATCTTTCAGGATGCAATTTGCTCTCCCCTCACTAATTGTTTGGATATAATATTCTTCAAATCTCAACAGATCAACGTGACTCCGTTTCTGGTAGAAAATTCTGTCTTGCTCTCTCAGAGCCGCCAACAATGAAGCAGGGGAAAGAGCAGGAGAAAAGAAATCTTGGCATAATGTTGTGAAATTAGACCATGGAAACCCTAACAAACCCCTAAGTGAGTGTGACCAGAAGCTTCCTATTATATTTATAGTTCAGGAAATATTGTCTCTTCAGCCTGTAGAAACAAACGAGGCCCTGCATTTCAGACACCTTCTCCTTTTACAGGACCAGGAGTACAGACAGATACTTCTGCCACCGGCAGAGGCTGGGCGTCTTCAGAAAGCCCTCAATGTCAGAGATTTTTCTCTAAATAAGTTCCTCTACCAAAAAAAAAATTAATAATAATAATAATAATGCAAGAGAAGAAATTACTTATCTGCAAAACCAGCCATCTCTTTACTATGCTTCCTATGAAAATAGGAAAAAGAAAAAATTTCCTCCAGAAACTCTCGCATAGGTCTGACTGGATGCTGTATTTTTTAAAAAGTCATTTAATTCTATGCGAGTTAGCCCACTCCTTAAACTCTAAAGTTTTCTGAAGATTACACCAGACAGAAATAAGCAAGCTGACAATATCTATAGCCTCTAATTCTTTTAAATCATGGGAAAGATTCTCTATATCGTGTGATGCTAGATATGGGTCCAACAGCTTTTCTACCCATTCCCACACCCCACGGTAAGATGTGGCTGGCCACTGAGGTGGTGTGGCCGCTTCCTCTGGGCGAGTTACTCAAGTGAACCTGCCAACAGCCCTATTACTCTTTTTTTCTGCTACTAATTTTAGCACCAAGAAATCACCCAAGCAAGATCACCAAATGAGCAACTAAAATCAAGTCTTCGCCTAAATACTTTCCAATAAAGAACCCGAAACTCAGAGCATCAAAACAAAGACTCCAGCATTCTCACAGACATATAAAATAATAAAAGAGAACCCACAGAGAGTTTCTACTCTGGTTCCCACTAAGACGCAGACACATTTTCTTGAGTGCTGAAACAGCAATGCTCACTTTAACAGGTTACACAAGATGACTTTAGGAATTTGCCTTGCCACTCACTATTCAAGAGAAGTGGAACTTCTGGGAAGGTTTCAATTTTTTCCAAAAAAAAACTTCCCAGGTTTTGCTTTTGGGACCTCTGACTTTGGGGACATCTGCTGGACTTATGTTGAGAGCAAGTGGCCTCTGCACAATAAAGTGTGTTGAAATTCCAAATCTACACTTTAGAATTTTTTCACTTTAAGCAGCTAGTGAATATCTTTACCAATTAGCACTTGCAGAAATTTAGCACTATCCAGTTCCTAAGAAGAAAAGGATTCAGAGACAGAAGATCTCATTTTTTGTTTCATTTCTGATTTGGAGACTTGAGCATAATTCCTCAGACGGGATAGGGAGGAATCTGCTAGGTCCCTTGTGGGTACCCATCCAGAACAAGACCCCAGGACAGGCCACAGTATCCCCAATCAAAGGCTTTGCCACAGAAGAATGTGGGGATTAGGGGCCAGAGGGGGTGGCCGAGCTGTAATTGTTGGACCCAGGAAAATTTTATTTCACCTTACCTCACCTGTTGGTGCAATATTGGGGACTGTTTTGGAAATCATACATTATGTAAATTTCCTGGGATCAAACAGAAAGAGCAGCTAACAAAAGAAAGGCGGAAATCTCCTACTGACAAACAACCAATTTTTTCCCCTAAACTACCCTTTATGACGTGTCAGGGAAAACAACATAATGGCTCTGAGGACTTTTAAGTTGAGCATTGAAGACACCTCGATTTCCCCCCAAACTTTAGGGCACAGTTTGGAAGAATTTCCCCCTGTATATTGAGGGGGAGTAAATTTCTTTATTCTTTAGTGTTACTTAGGGGGACGCCTAAGATGCCTTTAGAGGGTCCCGTGCGTAGATGTTTTAATTCTACAAAGGAGGAGAGGGAAAGGAGAGGGAGAAGAAAGGCAAGGCGGAAGAAAAGAAAGCGCTTTAACTCCTTTCATTTAGCCTGGGGATTCAAACACTAAAGTTAAATCCGGCCATAAAGTTTATTGCTTCAGACTCACAGGCGGGTGAGAACAGTCCCACCCAAAATAAAAAGAACGTGCAGGCCTGTAAGGTTCAGGGCCTGGTCCCGAGTGCAGGGGAGGGGGTGGTGAGCCCTCCCCAGAGGTGGGGACCCGCGGTCCCCAGCGTCCTGTGGGAGCTGGCGTCCTGGGCTCGGCCTGGCAACCCAGGGGCCCAGCCTGGAGGTGCGGCCTCGCCGACCTCTGCCACCTTCAAGCTCTCACCAGCCAGCTGAAAACCGGCCCCGGAGGCAGCTGCCTCAATTCAGTCCTGCCAAATGACCCAGGCCCGCGAAGACATATTGCCACAGCCCCATAAGGAATCCCGCCAAAGTCCGCCTCGGCCCTGCCTGGGCCTTTCTCTCAAACTGCCAAGCACTCCCAAGCGCAGCGCGGCCCTCGGCGCCCGGCGGCCCGCGCCCCACTGTCTCCCAGCCCCCACCCTAGGGCTCCGCGACCTCCCGAAGAGCTGGGACCCGTAGGCCCGGAATGAGGAATAGTGTAGCCCTGCCAAGTCTCCACACAGACCCATTCGCACACAAAAATCTTTCGCACGCCGGTGATAGCAGCAGATGTCACAAACATCCGCGATGGCGCAGCAATTAAAGTTAGGCCTGGGGATGCGGCGCGACCACAGGCGCTGTTCACCGTGCTGGCTCCGCAGAGCAGGCTCCTGGCGCTGCTCAGGGAGGCAAAGGCAAATTTTGCTCACCCCTTTTGCATTCAGAGGCAACCTCAGAGTTACTGAGAGAGAGAGAGAGAGAGAGAGAGAGAGAGAGAGAGAGAGAGAGGGCAAAAGAGAGAGGAGAGGGGAGAGAGAGAAAGAGAAAGAGAGAGAGAAGGCGAGAGAGAGCAAGAGAGAGAGAAGGAGAGAGAGAGAGAGAGAGAGAGAGAGAGAGATATCTAGGAAAAAGTTTCCAGAGTACAAATAAACTTGAAAGCGCTCAGGAGGCCAGCTTACCTTAACTCCGAGGAAGCCATTTTTCAAAGAGTTTTGAGAACTTGTGGTTTGGACACTTCTGGACCTAAAATTGACAATTTGAATGACCAGGCGGCACACGTAGCCTGCAAAAGAGTCAAATGGAGTCCAGCGTCAGTGAGATTATATGTTATGTGGTATATAATGTTGGATGTCAACTCCCCAAAACCATAAAACTTACTTTAATGGCCCCACGTGACGTTTTATAGCCAGTGAGCCGATCTGTCTGTGCTATGGATGATTTTACGATCTAATTCATAGACAAAACCCTATTCATTTGGCACCCAAATGTCATATAGCCGGAACTGGGGCTTATAAAGTTTACTGTTTTATAACTTTTAAAAGGAAAGACGGCATCAGTGTAAGCAGTCGGTAAATGTGCAAATCTCTAGTTGCGCTTTAGCTGCTCTGAGGAGTTTCCCAATCGAGCTAGGATGGGGTAAGTACCTTCCATTTGTAGCAAATTAATTGTAGCAAAAGAAGTCAACTGGGTTCAGGGTGAGGAGTGGGAAGGGGTGCCTGGGTGGGTTAGGGGCAGAGGGTTTGGGGGCCACAACTTGGCAGAGCAGCCTCTTCCAGTGGAGGCCCAGGATGACCTTAGGAAAGAGGCAGCATCTGTGTGGGCCCTGAGGGCCGAGGGCCGCTAACAAAGCCCTGGGCTTTTCCTCCTCTCTCTTCCTCTTTTTTGTACCCAGCAAGTTAACTTGGCTTTCTCATAGATGGGCAGGTTGGACTGAGGCTTTGGAACCACCTACAGCTTTTCCACCATCTGCCCTGAACTTTCTGATGGGTCAGAGTTAGAGAGGCCACGGGTCAGGGTGTTGGTCTGAGGTCTCCTTGTGCAGGCAGGCTGCTCAGGTAGCCTCAGACTCACTGGCTTCCAGGACTGGACTAACAGACAGAAGAGCAGAAAGAGCCGCTCACTATTTGGCACAAACCAGACCAAGAGAACTTACAATAGAAAGTTTATTTTTTTGTTTCCAGTCAGTATTTTTTTTTCCTTAAAAACAAATACAAAAAAAAAAAAAAAGCTGATCACAGTTTGCTTAAACAGCCAGACTTGGACAATATTTGTAACTTTGTTCACAAAAACATACATCACTGAAGCTGCGCTTATAAGAGCCACTTCCAGAGTTCGTGCAAAGGGTCCTACAAAGGCACGCAGGGACACACCGCTCGGAGTCACAGTTTTCGTCACAGAGTCACTAGTCACTACACGTCAAACAAGTTAAGTTGTGTCTCATCAAGTCACCTCTACAACAGCATTAATTACACAAGGAATATAGGTAGTTTGAATAAAAATATCTTTAACAGCTTGGAGCTATTGAGACAGGAACACTTCACTCACATGCACAGTTAAATAACTGGAGTGCGACACACAACATTGGCACTAAACGAGGTCGAAGGGGAACTTTTTTGTGTGTTTTTTCTCTTTTCTTTTTGTTATAGTTACTTCAAGTAACACAGCTTGCTTCATATAAATAAGTTAAAACATCTATTTTTTTTTTTCAAGACAAAGCCATTCAGGACAAAGAGATGAACGGAAAGCAGATCTACTTATACAGGCGCTATAATGGCAATAAACAGGCTCATGATTAAAAGATGAATTAGGGCAACGAGAACAGGGCTTCTTCACAGAAGGAACACAAGGGAGTTTCAGAAAGTCACCTTAGTACTGACACTACGCGGGATCCGCTAATACTGCTCAGTACTTTAAACGCTCAAATACTCAGGGGCGGAAGGCCCCTCCTGCCGCCGCCATGCTCATGCTTTTCAGCTTATTATCTTTTTTCCACTTCATTCTCCGGTTTTGGAACCAGATTTTAATTTGTCTCTCGGAGAGGCAAAGAGCATGTGCTATTTCAATCCTTCTTCGGCGGGTCAGGTAACGGTTGAAGTGGAATTCCTTCTCCAGCTCCAGGGTCTGGTAGCGCGTGTAGGCCGTCCGGGCCCTTTTGCCTTCCGGACCGCCTATGTTGTCTGCAACAGAAAAGTCAGCGGTTTAGCCACCCACGCCTCAGCCCCTGGCCACCAAAGTCCACCAGCTGCATGGGCCAGGATCCTGAGCAGGGAACAGGGGAGAAAAGCTCAACAAGTCCTCCCTTTTCGCCTGCCCACCCCTCTCGAATTTGCTTCCCTCTTCCTTTCTAGAAAGAAAACAATACGATTTGGACTCTGGGAACAATCGGCCCATCCGAGGCTGAAGCCGCATCCCGGAGCATCGCCCGACTTTCCCTCACCCCTCTCCTGCCCTCTGGCCCTGCCCTTGGAGCCCCGAGGCGGGGAGCACAGCCCTCCCAGGCTGTCCACAGCTCAGAAACCCACCAAAGCAAGGCCCTTTTCTGAGCAGCCGAGTGGCCTCAGGTCACCCTCCCTTAAAGTTCCAGCCCTGCGAGCCGCCTACTGTTCCAGCCTGCACGCTTGGGGCGCCTGTTTTCTTTTTCTTCCCTTTCCTTTCCTATTCTCCCTCTTGCCCCCAAACTTCAGAATCCCGCAGGCTCTTGCCTGGATTATTGCCCCTCCAACCCCTTTTCGGGGACTCTCATTAGTAACGCTGTTTCCCCAGCGTAGCTCTCCTCATAAATTATCCGCCCTGACAAGCCCGATTCACGGCCCCTACTGCCATCCTCTTCCTCTCTGCGCCCTGCTCGGCTAGCCTGACCCGGGAGCGCGTTCCAAGGCTCTGGGGTTCGACATGGGTTTTTTCCTTTTCCTCCCTTTCAGCGTCTAAACTTGCTTGGCCAGCGGCCCTCCCCCTGTCCCCCACCTCCGCCCCAAGCGAGCGCAGGGCGCTGTAGAGAGGAGAAGGGGGAAGGAGGAAGGCAGGGGAGACCGGTGGGGGAAAGGCTGGCTCCACGGGGCTGAGAGAGAGAGAGAGAGACAAGACCAGGAGAGAGAGAGAGAGATGGGGAAAGAGGGCGGTAAAGGAGAGAGGGGGGTCGAGAGCCGCACCCCCGCGGCCGCGTGGATTTAGAAAAAGGCTGGCTTTACCATGACTTATGTGCAGCTTGCGCATCCAGGGGTAGATCTGGGGTTGGGCCGGCGGCGCCGGGCTCGGCTCGCTCTGCGCGCTCGCCTGCTCGCTGCTGGCGGGGGCGTCCTCCTCAGCTCCGGACGCTGTGCCAACCCCCTCTCTGCTGCTGATGTGGGTGCTGCCGGCGTTGGCCGAGGCGCCGCTGGAGTTGCCCAGGGAGTTTTTCCCGCCGTGGTGGCTGTCGCTGCCCGGCGAGGGGGCCACGGCGGAGCAGGGCAGCGGGTCAGGCGGAGGCGAGTGCGTGGACGTGGCCGGCTGGCTGTACCTGGGCTCGGCGGGCGCCGCGCTGGCGCCGGCCGCGTAGCTGCGGGCGCGCTCCCCGGAGCCAAAGTGGCCAGAGCCCGAGCGGCCGACGCTGAGATCCATGCCATTGTAGCCGTAGCCGTACCTGCCGGAGTGCATGCTCGCCGAGTCCCTGAATTGCTCGCTCACGGAACTATGATCTCCATAATTATGCAACTGGTAGTCCGGGCCATTTGGATAGCGACCGCAAAATGAGTTTACAAAATAAGAGCTCATTTGTTTTTTGATATGTGTGCTTGATTTGTGGCTCGCGGTCGTTTGTGCGTCTATAGCACCCTTGCACAATTTATGATGAATTATGGAAATGACTGGGACATGTACTTGGTTCCCTCCTACGTAGGCACCCAAATATGGGGTACGACTTCGAATCACGTGCTTTTGTTGTCCAGTCGTAAATCCTGCCTGATGACCTCTAGAGGTAAACTCGTGCACTAATGGGGGAGTTGGGTGGAGGCAAGAGGGGTGGTGCGCGCGCCCCAGGCGCGTGCCCGCCTCCCGCCGCCGCCGTTCAGTCGGACTCGAGCGCCACCCGCTGGAGGCAGGGAGCATCGCTCCGCTTCCGACCCGGGGCTGCAAGGGCCGGGGTCGAATTGAGGTTACAGCCCATTATGGCAAAATTATTGCATTTCCCTCGCAGTTCCATTAGGATGTACCAATTGTGAGGCCGTCAGCTGCCGATCGCGTGCCCGGCAAGGATGCAGAGGACTGGGGGGGAGATGGTGACTTGGATTTTATTTACAACAACTTTTATTTCCCCGCTGTGCAGCCCCTCTTATTTTTGTGTCGAGGCTGGGATCGGTTCTGCCAGTCTTGCCGGCAGCTCTGAAATTTGAAAATACAGATATCACCTTCGGGGAAGTGGGGAGGCCATTTAGCCAATTGGAGAAATAAATCCTGCCCGCAGCAGCAGCTACAATTACGGCTCTGTTTTTGCGAGCGCATGAGGTACAGTGTCCCTGCCGTTCTTAAATGACAGGCGTCTATTAAAGATAGCTTTTGTGTGGTGCTTCTCCTGGGCGAGGTCAAATTCCATACACTTTTATAACCAGATTCGAGTTTTCTTTCGTGTAAATATGGTTTTCGTGTCATTAGTTTGCTATTTAATTTGCTTTAAGTATCCAGCCTAGAGAATCTTCACCACTGGGTCTTTTTCCTCGAGCCAGCCGGGCCCCAAGTCTGAGGGTTCTCCGTGAACCCAGCGAGCGGGCCCAGGCTCCCCGCAGCCACAGAAGCTGCTTGGGGGTTGGGGATCCGTGGACCCATTTATTAGGGTCTTGCTTAAACCTCCAGGAATAAAATGAGGGCGTTAATAGAAGCATTTCGTGGCAATGCCTGGTATCTCCCGTAGTTATTTTTCTGGAATCTGAAAGACGAAAGTAAATCACAAATATAGCCGAGAGGCCTGGCGGGGAGGGGGTCTCCCCGCTGGAGGCCGGTAATCAGAGGCGCCCCTGGCACATTTGGAAACCAGAACTCTTGCCACTCCCATGGCCCCGGGCCCCCTCCTTCGGTCCTGAAAGCTGCGCTAGTGGCAGCGCCGACACTGTCGTAGGCAAGGAGCCAGAATGCAGAGCCCGGATCCTTCGGAAGCCCAGTCGCTCCCGAGGCTGTAAAGTTCCACCCGCGCCCAGGTTGTCTGGTCTCGGCTGAGGCTGCTTCTCTTCCACGGACGGTGGCACGGAGGGCCGAGAGACTAGGCTCTCTCAGGGCCCCCTTTGTTCCTTGTGCTTCTTCCTGTCTGGGGGCGGCCTGGGAGAGGCCACCGCAGTGCTGGGGCCCCAACCTTTAGGCCTTCTCTTTACATTGGCGGGAGTCGATTTGGTGGTTTTCTCTGGAACTTGGTGGCGAGGAACCGAGGCCAAAATGCCTAGACACCAAAAGGGTCTGGGTCCCAGGTTTCTTTCCTCTCCAGTAACCCCGCGTCCCGAGCTCAGGGGCAAGCAGAAGCGCTAGCACGAGAGCCAGGGACGAATTCGGGGCGCGCCCTGGGATCCGGACGGGACTTGGGTAGCCTTAGAGAGCGAGACTGTGTGTGCAGTGTGCCCCGCTCCGCCGCTGAGACTGGCTGTGGGTTTTGTTTTGTTTTTTTTTTGTAAGAAATTAATGCTCAGGCGTTTGCAAAGCTCTGGGCTCCCCTAAAGCTGTGGAAGCCACCCGGATGGGAGCAGGCTGGGAGAAAAGTTGGGGAGCAGGCGAAGGCAAGGGGGCAAAGCCGAGAGAGGTTGCCGCGCTGGCCTGGTGCCTGCCCAGGCGTCTACTCTCCCGCCTTTGCCTCAGCTTCTTCCCCGCTGGGCTGTGTGGAATTGATGAGTTTATTTTCCTTCTTCCACTTCATGCGGCGGTTCTGGAACCAGATCTTGATCTGGCGCTCGGTGAGGCAGAGCGCATTGGCGATCTCGATGCGGCGGCGCCGCGTCAGGTAGCGGTTGAAGTGGAACTCCTTCTCCAGCTCCAGCGTCTGGTAGCGCGTGTAGGTCTGGCGGCCTCGGCGCCCGTGACTCCCGTACACGGCACCTGCGGGCAGAGATGGCCAGGCGCGCGTAAGCCAGGGTCCGCAGCCCAACCAGTCAGCCCCACACCCTGCGCCCCTAGCCTCTAGGCTGGAAAACACCCGCCTCCACCCCCAGCCTCTCCCACTACATCTTGGGCCGCAAGCCGGCGGGATGGGAGATTATTTCATTCAAAGCGATTTAGGTTTTCCACCTAAAACGACTTGGGGTGAAACGTTACTGTTTTTGAAAAATCTGCTCTGTAAGAAAACCATTACAAGCAAAAGAATATAACAAGCATTCTTAATTATCTTAATTTGGGGTACCTAAGTCGTGTTTTTGTGCAAATGGTGTGGTGGTGGTGATGGTGGTGGTGGTGGTGGTGGTGGTGGTGTGTGTGTGTGTGCATGTATCTGGGGGTGGTGGGTATGGAACCCTGTGAGCAATGTAGACAATTCAAATTCACACACGGGTCTCTGTGAAGATAAAACTGTGGACAGCCATGTCAGGACTCAACACGCATTTTGGAGAATTAAAAATGGTCAGCCTTCTCAAATCTTTGCAAATTCCCCCAGATTGTATGGCCCTTTTGAGAAACGCGAAACTCCACTGGAAAAAAAAAAGTGGATTTTAAAGCAAAACACTCTAAGTTTTTAAATCGTCATTAGGTTCTGTCCTGCTCCAAGGGGAGAAATGTAGAGTTTTTGGAAACCAGGGGCCAAAAGATGGAGCTATGGGCCATCTGGGGTTCCTGGAAATGTATGACTGTGATGGGCTATCTGTTCTGGTGACAAAGGGCCCATAGGTGAGGGGATCCCCCCCAAGCTGGGTATATGAGATTCAGACAGGGCCTCAAAAGGAGGCAGAAGTTGGCTGTAAGTGAGCAGTTGAGTGGAAGGGGGAGGAGGGGAGGGAGGAGAGAGAAAAATACTGAGGCTGGGGATGTGGCCCTCCAAGGCTTTGGGAAGCCCCTGGAAGAGGCCAAATGAGGGCCTCTATCAATATGGGTTTCTGAAGGGCAGAAGTGGGGGGCGTTGAGAAGTGAAGGGGAGTTATCACTGATGGGTGCAGAAGACTGTCTCAGGGTGGGCATCTGAGCAAGGTGTTACCAATGTGGGCAGGCACTACCTCCCCTCCAGCCTGGCTCTCTCTTCAGGTTGCCCATCACGGGTCTCACGAAGCATGGCAGTGACCCACGCACACACTCCCACAGTGTCTTATATGGACACTGGTCCCTTGCCTTCACTCTGCCACAGCTTGATTGTCCCACTGGGAATGGGTTGGGCTTAAAAAAAAAATCTCTTTTTTAAGCTACATAAACTTGGTTCATTCTTTTCTCCTGTGTTTCTATTTTCTCTGTCGACTTCCTCTGTTTCCTCCTTCCTTCCTTCTTTCCCTGTCTCCTTCCCCGTCTCCCTCCACTCTCTTGGGGGGTGGGGAGCCGCAGGGAAATGCCTTACCCGCGCAGGAGTTCATCCGCTGCATCCAGGGGTAAACAGGGCTCGTGTACTTCCGGTCGGTGCCTTCGTCATGGAGGGCTTTGCCCACGCTGCTGCTGTCGGGTTTGTACTGCTGCTCGGGAGAAAAGTGCAGATAGTCCCCGGGGCCCCTCTGCTTGCCACTGCCCGAGGGCGAGGCGCCACTGAGGTCCTTATCAGAATAGAAACACGAGGCCCCGTACTCGTAGGACGCCCGGTTGCAGGCCAGGACCGAGTTGGACTGTTGGTAGAAACAAGGTGAGGTGTACGTCTTGTCCGGGAGGCTCGACGCCCCGTACGAGGCCGGGAAGGGCCTCAGCGCGTCATAGCCGGCCGGGTAGAGGGGCAGCTGGCCCAAGAAGGAGTCCTGGCCGCTGGGCAGGCTCCCGGGGAAAGTGGGATTCACAAAATAGGAACTCATTTGCGCGTCCCTCTGCAGGACTGTGATTTGTTGTGTATTAGTACATCTGGCTATAACTATTAGTAGTCATCGAACTGGTTTGTTTCTGGATGGCCGAACGCCAAAAGCGACAGCAGCAAATCGCACCAGCTGACGCGGCGGTGGCCAATGGGAGCGAGCGCCGGAGCCCGCTCCCCGGGGACCGCGGCGACCGAGGCAGCAAAGTTACAAACAGCCCCCAGCCCGCCTGCCCGCCGCCCGCCCGGCAGATTAATGGGCGCGCACAGCCGGCCTGCCCGGCTCCCTTCCCGAACGCCAGCGGCGGGCACGGCCCGGGCAGAGGCGTGAGGATCAGGCCGTGGGAGGGATACCCGGGCTAGGGCGCCGCCGGCCCCTCCACGCCCGCTCTCTCCTCCTTTTTGCTTTGCTGGATTGTGCTGGTTTTTCTCTCCAAACAGGAAACCTGACAGCCCCGTGCCCGGAGGGGCGGTGACAGGGATGGCTTTGCTCTTTGCGGCCTGCCCTCCCGGCGGGGCCCTGAGTTTGCCCCTCCCCCTGCACTCGTCTACTCGTGGGTGCGGGTTGCAGGGCTGGAGAAGGTCTCTGAGAAACCAGGCCCGAGCTCCCTGCTCCTCACCCCTGCGCCTTAGGAATCAACGCGTCCCCTCCTTCTCTCCTTCCCCACTCCCACCACGGGCCTGGGCCTGCCAGCCACCGAGGGCGGAAGGCTCACCTGGAGCTGACCAGGACGCGGCCAAACGTAGTTTCTTCCCCCGCGGGCCCCTCCTCCCACAGACAGCACGTCTCCTTTGAGTCCGGACTCGCTCCGCTCCAATAGCCATAGACCAACAACCGCCTGCCCTCAAAGCACCCCTCACAAGCTGTGCGCCCCCGTCCTGCCTTTGAACCCAAGAGCCAAGAGGCGAGAAATCACTGGTTTCAATAAGAAAAGGAACTACAGAGGAGTGGCCGTGAGACTGAGTTGCGAAGCCAGCCTTGGGTCCTACTCCCATCGCCCAGCGCCTGGAGAATCGCCCTTCCTCACCTGGACCTCTCAGAACTGAGACAGATCCAGACGTGGAACCTCTGTCCTCATTCCAGAGGTGCGGGCAACGCAGGGGCTCTGGCCCAGCCAGGCATAGAGAGCAGCTCCGCCGGGCCCAAGGCTGCGGGATAATTGATGTGCGTGTTTTCTGGGTACCCCACAGCCCCACACTGCACTGTCCTGGGGTGTGTCCTCTTTTCTGCCTTTCCTGGGACTGGTCCGAGTCCTTCCTGGGTCAGCCGCCCCAGAACGGGGACCAGTTAAATCGTCTGAATTGCTTTTACCGCAGTCCCAGGCCTGGCCTTCCCCACACAGGACATGAAAAACCTGTGCTGGGTTTGCCTGAGAGGTGTGCCTTGAGAGAGCTGACTTTTACAGCGCATGGATCAATCTCATTTTGTAAAATGTGGTATCTTTCCAATGGCATTTTTACGACTATTTGTTGGGCTTGTAAAACCCCTTGACTTAGCTTTAAAATCCTCAATTTTGTGGAGGTTGAAAAAAGAGTATTTATACGAATTGGTTGAATTTCCGAATGGTGTTTATAAGATCCGTAAAACTCTGGTAAATATAGAGAATAGGGCTTGTGACTTGTGGGGGGCAACAATGTCCCCCCAAAAACCTAGCAACAACTTCCCTCTCCCTCACTTCCCCAAAAGGGAAAAAATTAGGAAAGGACTGGGCTATGGTGGACCTCCACAGAGCCTAGCATGCACCCTGAAAGCATCTGTTACCCACTTTCTGGGGGCTGTGTCCAGAAGCCTTCTGGCTGCACCCCAATAAATCCAAGCCGGGAAAGTTTCTCCTTTGTGCATACACACACACACACACACACACACACACACGTGTGTGTGTGTGTGTGTGCGTGTAATTTTTAAAAGGTCTGGCAGGAGAGGATAGAATTTAACATTTCCCTTGCATTTCTTCAGGGAAAGGATCCAATAGATAAAAATGAAAACTCAAGAGTTAAAAATTGAAAGGGGGATTTTTAAAAAAGCTATGTTCCAGGAAAATCATGTTTGAATTATTGTTTCTTAAACAAGACCATCAGATGACAGTGATTTCAAGCAAGTTATTATACAAGATGAAAAAGACCGTTTGAGGATGTTGATAAATGTTTACATTTATAATTTCTGCTTCATTCCTCTAGGTCCCACACAGTCTTGGGGCTGGTAACAATTTACTGCTGTTATTATTTGTTATGATTTGACCTGGATTCTCTATCTAATAATGGTCCCAGTCAACGAGAGAATTTGATTTCTCAGCTAACAGCCAAAACACATATTTCTAGCTTCTGTAGGCACTAATATGGAAAAAAATTGATTAACTTGAAATCTCTATATGTTAGCCAAGGCTGGTACAGATCATGTTGGCAGCTGCCCAAATTTATTTCCCCAACCAGCACTATATATATATATATATATATATATATATATATATATATATATATGAAAGAATATGACAGACACATTTCCTGGGATGGTGAGAACGGCCACCAGGGCTCTCTCTTCTTCGTCAAAGCCACGCAGAAGGTCCACTTACCTTTCAGCTGCTCTTCAAGGGGTACTGGATGGCGAGCAGGGCCCCGCAATCTGCCCTTTCCCTGGGCTGCCCACTGAGCTCCTCGACTTCTGCCAGTCTGGAGTTCTGCCCGCCAGTGTGGGAGGACCTTGAAGGCCACCTCATCTGCCGGGATCTCTAGCCCAGGCCAGAGCCCACAGCACACAGGTGCGGCCTCTGCCTGTCACCAGCCCTCGCCTGGAGCCAAAGCCCGCTTCCTTGCCATAGTCAATCTTCCTCAGGGCCAGCCAGGCCTGCAGGCCTCAGGACTACGAGTGGTCTCTTTGATTTCAAAATCCCAAAGCCGCGCGTTCCCCGAACCAGCGTGCGCCCCCAGGGCGCCTTGGGACGCGCAGTTTGGACAGCAGCAGCCATGATGTGCCAGGCGGCCTGTGCTGGGGGGGAGGGGGAACCCGAGTCTAGTCGGGCGTCCAGCTCCTGTCAGGTGGCCAAGGCGGGGGAGGTTCCGAGCCAGTCAGGCCCTGGGAGACCGCCCCTCAGGTCCTCCCTCGCCCCCCTCTCCTCGGCCTTCTTGGGAATCTCTGAGGGGCCCGCGCAGCAGTCGCGCCAGGCTGCAGGACGCAGGGCTGCGGCTGGCGTCGTTCCGGCGACGGCCACAGCGTGGCAGCAGCGAGCGCCCGGCACGGTCGCAATAAATAATTTGCCCACGGCAGCCGCAGTCAGGCCGCCCGCCGCCCTGCGATGCAAATGCGCCGCTTTATCCCCTCAAAGCGCACCCACAGCGCTCGCGGGCGCTCCGACCCTCCACAGCCCCTTTTAATGATCGAATGCACATCAAGGTATTATCTGAAGGTGGGAAAACAACAACAACCAAAGCCAAAACACAAAAAGAACTCGAGCCCAGAACCTCAGGGTGGTTTCTGGTCGCTGTCCCAGGAAGCTCCCGGGCAAATCTGGCTGAGAGGCACTCAGGCCAAACCGCGGGCTGTGGAGACGGCGCCCGCGGGCCCCTCCGCGCTGCCACCCAGGCGGCTCCACAGCCCTCTCGCCGCTCGCAGAAGGTGGGCGCGCGGTCGCCAGCCAGCTGCGCCGAGGGGAGGGTTCCCCCATCACCCAGACTCGGTTTGAGTCCTCCCTTCAACCTTAGCTCCCGGGCCCCTGCCTCTGGCAATAACACCACTCCATCCTCTGCACCAAAACTTCCCGCCAAGCAACACCCAGACAATTAACCCCATCCTCTCCTCCAACACAGAAATCCACTCGCGCACCCCTTCCCTCTCCCCGCGCGTCTGACGCTTCTCTCACCGGAAAACCGCGTGGAGGGAAGCAGGCGATCAGCAGAGGACTCTGGCTGAATTAGTAAGTTTTTGGTTATTCCCTCGTCCCCTTAATTCTACTGTTCTCTCTGGAAATAAATCCCCACGGAATAGAAGGTGCTGTGTTGATGCCATAAAACGCCTGTTTATTAATTCACGTTGCCCTCACCTCTTCCCACCTTACCACGGCGGCAACTGTCCCCAGTTGTCGGAGGATTCAGCCAAACCAACTGGGTCATGATGGGGGGAAAAAATCCAAACCCGAGAAGCTGGCGGGAACGCAGGGTGCAAGGGCACTTCCTTTGGGGCTTGGGCAGGTTGCTGGGGGGCCAGGGAGACCTCACTGCCCCTGCCCCGTGCCAGGGCGCGGTGCCACGGGGAAGGAAGGCGGGCATTCTCTGCCACGGTGAGCCAGGGAGAGGAGGGGGTGAGAGTGAGAGAGTGTGTGTGTGTGTGCGCGCGCGCGCGCGCGTGTGTGAGCGCGGGGGGGACACGAGTAGTGTGTGATGGGGGCGAATGTGAACGGGGTGAGTGTGGGTGACAGGGAGTGTACCCCTCTTCAGAGCCGGCCTGGGTGCCCTCTCCCGCCGCCGACTGCCATCTCACCACCTTTGCTCCTGTCTCCCCACATGTCTCACCTTCAGATGGCGGCTCCCAGAAGCTCCTACCCCTCTGACAGCTGTCGCTTGGGCAGCCCGTGGAGACGAATTGTCCTCCTTTCTGGTGCCAGAGGACGCAGGAAATTAGCCAGGTTGCGAATTGCAAAGCGGCCGCCTCGGCGCGGGGAACTGGGCGCACCCCACCTCCGGCGGGAGCGGCTGGGCCGGGCCGGCCCGAGGCCTCGTCTCGCTCCCCATCGCCGGACAAAGCGCAGCCGAGCCCGGGTGGAAGGCAGAGCTCCGAAGCAGGCAGGACTGTGCAGAGCAAAAGAATGCGGCTCTATTCTCGCAAGGGAAATTATAAAAAAGTTCATGTTCACGGTTCCCATCCACATGACCGACAACGGCCAATGGAAGGGCCGAACAACTCATAAAGTTGTATTGCAAAGTTGTAAATTTTCATAAACAACAACGGATTTATGACCCTTTCCCCATCTCTAAGAGGAGGCAGCTCTTACACCGGCGCCATCTTACCACGGAGGCCGCCCCGACTTGGGGCCGCAGGTTTTACAGACCCAGTTGGGCTGTGTTTTATTAAAAGAGCAAGAAGCAGCGAGCCCAGCCCCGGCAGGAGGCTGGAGTCGAGGTCCTCGCCTGCCGAGCTCACGCTGTTCCGCGCTGTCCCCACCTCCCTTTGCCCCTTTCCCAGCCCCTTCCCCGCACCCAAACGGCCCCGCCAAGGCTTGCAGCCCGGGTCTGCGGCCCCTGTCCCTTCTCCCACCCCTCAGCAGCAGAGCTGGGCCCTGGGGCTCCCTCACTTAGCCTGAATGGGGGTTGGGGGGAGGGGCTGCGACAGAGGCCCGGACTTTCACCTCTTAGCTGGGTTCCAGGTTCAGGGCTCATGGAGAATTTCGGGATCAGTCTCAGGCTGATACCCCTTTGCAAGCCCACCCCCCCCCCCCCCCCGGCCTTACAGGAAAGAGCAGTTTTTGGATTTCATGGAAGGTTTTCGGAAGGTTTATGGAATATAATGTATCCATCAAAGATTCCGTTTTCAAGGAATTTGGAAAATGTTGGTGCACACAAACGCACACAAAAAAACAAAAAACAAAAAATTTCACACAGAAATGCACATATACAATTTGGGCACACAGAAACACATACATTCAATTATGGACACAGAAATACATACAATTATGGATTTATGTAAAAATACACACTAATGTACACAGAAATACACATACAAAAAAGGGCACACAAACCTATACAAATCCACACATTAAAAATCCACATAGAAAGGGACCCAACCTGCATACACACCAGCTCATGGACACCCAACACTTGGACCCTATGTGTCCTTCTACGTTTGCTTCCCTACAGCCTCTTCGGACACACACACAGAGCCAGGGCTTGCTCTGCAGCCATGCTCACCCTCTCCCCCAGGGTCCCCAAGATAAAGTAGTCTGTGTTTCTTTGTCACCAAGCATCTTTATTTTTCTGTTACATAAAACATGGTTAGCGGGGCAAGATGGGAAGCATACCTTCCTGGAACCCCAGGCTAGAGCTGAGAAGAATGAGGGGGACACAGGACAACACAGGGACTGGGGAGGACCTAGACCGTCCCCCACCAGCTGTGGAGTTAGCTTAAGACAACACACCATGCTACAAAGTCACGCCATTAACACATCCTTCCCAAGTCAAGACATTGCCTTACAAATGAGCTCCAAGACTATATAAATGACACAAACAAATCTTGTTCAAATATACAATATTTGCTATTGTAGGAAAAGTCAGGGTGTACATATTCAACATGGCTGGACAGTAGGACACAAGGTCTGGGAAGGAAGCAGGGAAGCTGAGAGCATCTCTGCAGTCCTAAGCAGAAGCTACTCAAGAGATCTGCAGCTAGCTTGGGAATGCTCCCCTCCAGAAGTAGGGGGTAATGGGCCTGAACGTGGGGTACCCAGGCCAGAGGAGGAGGGATTCTGGGTTGTAGCACTTAGAATGCTTTGGAATAAATATATTATTTTTCGATTTAAATAGAAGCCAATGCCCTGGTCCCTGGACCTCAGCACCTTCTCAGCGCAGCCTCAGGGATTCCAAAGGCTGCCAGCCGCAAGCAGCAGGGGCCTGGCCTGGGAGGGGCTGGCACTAGGTAGCAGACGAGCCAGCAAGCATAAAATAGGTAGTTTGGGACAAGTAGGTAGTACTGAGAGAGTCAGGTCCTTGACATTATGGGGGAGGTGCTGGGTATGCCAGTGTTGGGACAGGTCCGGGCTTCCTGGGAGTGGAGGCCCGCTGGGGCTGGGCCCATAGGTAGTTTGGGGGTGCCTCTCTCCGAGGCCTGTGCTAGGTAGTATTTTAGCCATGCCAGCACAGAGCCAGCCGGCCTTGGGTTGAGGGGGTGTGTCTTCTTGGGGTCCTCGGAGGCAGAGGGGATCCCCAAGAGGGCTCAGTCTAATGGCTGCTCAGTCCGGGAAAGTTGGGAGCTGGAGTGGGTAATGGGGTAGATGGGGTACGGGTGGGGTATTGGGATTTTTTTATTTTTTATTTTTTTATTTTTTTCCACTTTTGTAAATAAAATTGATGAGTCTCTAAAGACGCTTTCCGAACTGTCTGGTGCAGCCAAGGGCCCAGCTCGGCCCCTCATTCCTCGTCATCGTCGTCGTCTTCTTCTTCGTCTTCCTCGTCGTCGGCCTTGTCGGCGGCAGCGACAGTCGCCGTGGCGGCCGGCACGGCGCCCTCGGGGGCTGCGGTGGCGGCCGGACCCTCGTCCTTATGTTCTTTCTTCCACTTCATGCGGCGGTTCTGGAACCAGATCTTGATCTGGCGCTCGGTGAGGCAGAGCGCGTGGGCGATCTCGATGCGGCGGCGCCGCGTCAGGTAGCGGTTGAAGTGGAACTCCTTCTCCAGCTCCAGCGTCTGGTAGCGCGTGTAGGTCTGGCGGCCCCGCTTCCTGTCGGGCCCTGCGAGCAGACGTACGGACACACAGACACACGGACAGACAAGCCGACAGGGACACAGACAGGACAGCCCGTTAGCCAGACCGCCGTGCCAGAGCTCGCACCTTCCTCCCGGCTCGGACCCGGCTCGGATGCCCCTCCACCCCGCGCCCCCGGGGCCGAGCTGGAGGAGGAGCGGGAATGGTAGAGGAAGACCCCAACCGCGGTGCCAGACGCGCAGGCAGCTCCGTGAGGAGGGAAGGCGCAGAATACCAACTTTACAACCGCCCTTTCCAGCCGGCTAGGTTTCCACAATGTCCCGCTTCCCCCTGACAAAGGGAAATTGTAAATATAGAGTGTGGGCAAGTGGGAGACGCTGCGCTTTTGCCAATCAAAGACGAGCCGGGCCGTTTCCCCGCCTGGCTAGGCAAGTGTCCGACCCTCTGACGGCCCGCACCCCAGGGGCGCCTTCCCTCCTCAGCAGCCAGCGCCCCCATCCGCAGACCTTCTTAGGGTATTCGGACCCCCTATTCCCGCTCCCGCTCTCCACCCCAGCCTTTAAATGGCCCCTGGCACAGGGGCTTGTGACGGGCCCTGAAGGGTTAGGCTCTCCCTGCTTTTGAGAAGGAAGAGCCTGGCTGAAAGGCAAAAGAGGAGGGAGGGAGAGAAGAAAGGGAGCGAGGAAGAGAGAGAGAGACAGAGAGAGAGAGAGAGAGAGAGAATAGAGAACAAACAAACTTAATGTTAAAATTCCAAGGCAAATGGAGTTAAATAAATTTACGAGGATTGAACCCATTAATTGGGCCATAAAAAGTTTTATGAGCCTCATTTACATACAATGCTCTGGGCTCTCCACGCTATGGCGCCTCGGCTCTAATTAAAACCAGAAAGGCAGCGCCGCCAGGAGTCGAGGGGCCGCCGGCTGGCCGCCTGGCTCCCGGCTCCGCGCTGCGCAGCCCCGCGCTCCCCGCTCCCAGTCCGCCCGCCCGCCGGCTGCGCCTACCTGAAGACCGCATCCAGGGGTAGATGCGGAAATTAGCTTCAGCGGGACCGTGCAGCGCGCCTTCGTCCGCCTTGTCGCAGGCGCCTTTGGCGAGGTCACTGCAGAGCCCGGGGATGTTTTGGTCGTAGGAGGCGCAGGGCAGGTTGCCGTAGGCGTCGGCGCCCAGGCCGTAGCCGGACGCGAAGGGGCTTTGATAGAGGGGGCTGTTGACATTGTACAAGCCCGGTACGGTCGAAGCGAAGGCGCCGGCGCCCGCCCCGTAGCCGCTTCTCTGCGAGTTGGGCGCAAAGGAGCAAGAAGTCGGCTCGGCATTTTGGAACAGAGAAGCTCCCGCCGTATATTTGCTAAAAAGCGCGTTCACATAATACGAAGAACTCATAATTTTGACCTGTGATTTGTTGTCCGGCAGCTTTCAGTGTCGGTTTTACGAGGTAGCGTGATATATGATAACATTACACCCCCAGATTTACACCAAACCCCATTTTCTTTTGGACGGAGCTTGCCGCAGCACGTGACCGCCCACATGACCGCCTCCGCCAATCTCAGCAGCCCTCACAGGTGGTCTCTGTCCGCGGGGCCCGCGGCAGCCTAGAATGGAAGGGGAAGAGGCTCAAATATGTGTCCAACGAATCTGTCCGCGCCGGGCCGGCCTGACGCGTCCTGCGGGAGAAGGACCCCGGGCTCTGGGGGCGCGCGCAGCCCGCCGCCAACCTGGACGCCTGGCCTGCAGAGGCCGCGCGGCGCTGGCCGGCACAGTCTGCTCTTGCCTATTACCGAACCCTGGACCCAAGCCTGCGGGTCCTCCCTGCCCTCTTCTGCCCACTGACCCTGCCCAGGGAAGGTCTCCGCGCTGCGCGCAATCGCTTGCCTCACGGTGGCGGTGGGCAAGTCCCTGCCCTGGGTAAATCAGCTCTTTGCCCGCGTTTCCTCCGTCCAGGTCCGGTGGGAGATCGGCCCACTTAGACGCCCATCCAGATGGGGCCGGCGCAGCGTCGCTTCCAGCTGCAGCGAGAACGCCGCAGCAAACTGGAACCATGTGGTTCGAATAAAGTCAAGGTCTTCGGGCTTCCTTTCCTTAATCAGTGGCGCACTGTTTATCCGCCCTAAAGGAAGCAGTGAAATACTTATCTATTAATGAGCCTCATTTGCCAACAGATTTATTAACGTGGGATTCCCTTCCCTCCTGGACTCTGCTGGCCCCTGAAACTGTGCTTTCCTCCCTGAGCACTTGACTGGCCTCTGGCAGCCCGAGAAATGGCTGGACACTCTTTTGTCCCCCTGGCAACCTTTGATTCTCCCTTGCTGAAGGGGAACCAAGTCTCTTTCCCCGAGCTGGGAGGAACCTCAGGCCCTGCACCTTTCCAGGCGCCCCTGGTGTCCTGAGGTTTCTTGTAGCTTTCACTCCTGGGGTCCCTGGACCTCTGCAGCCTCTCCTGGTCCTGAGTACTGGGGGGCAATACAGCCTTTACAGACAGTTTGAAGAGGGGCAGGGGCAGGTGCCTAGGGACTGCAGCCCCCTCCGGATTTCCATTTCTTTTGGAGGCCTCACAGACAAATAGGGAGACCCCCTCCCCAAAAGCCAACCAGCTCTGGTGGCTTCCCCTTTCCAAGGACCAGCTCGCAGAGAGTGGAGCTCATAGTAGTCTCCCTCCTGCCCGTCTTGGCCCCCAACTCTTAGAGCCTACCTTCGCCTGCGAGGGGTTGGAACACCCGAAGCCCCTGAGGCCCACTGCTCCCTGGAGGGTGATGGGACGAAGCCTTCCCCTAAAGCCTCATAAACTGCCCAGGCCCCACTAGAAGCCTGGCAGCCAGGTCAGTATATCTTTTACTGCTCACTCAGCTCGATTGCACACCATAAACCCGACCTCACAATGGAATTGCCCCGGAAATTCTCCTCTAAATTATAGAGTTTGGTTCCTCGTGTACAAAGCACTTCCCATCACTTTCAGAAGGTCCAGGCCGCCCCGGTTCACCGCACCCTCTCGGGGGGCCTAAAAGCACAAAAGGCGGCAGCGGGAGAGATTAAACCCGGATGCAACGGAGCCCCAGCTCTGGCCTAGTGGACGGCCCAGGGCGTGGACCCGGAGGTGGGGGCTGTCGGCGCAGGTGGGGTCAGGGTGCTGTCCCCTGGAGGTACAGCGGCCATGGTGGGGGGCAATGTCCGGGATGCCCTTTATGGCGGATCAGGATGATAGCTGTTTTGGTTGGGGAATGCGGGGGCAGGAGAGGGAGGCGAAAAGAGAAGAGAAAAACAAATATTCTAAATATTATCACTTTCAGGCAGGAAATAGTAACCTAAGAAAGTTAAAGGAAGACGAAACAAACAAGAAGCGGGCTAGGAGATCAAAGAAGAGGAGTGAGACAGCGTTAGACCAATAAATTGTTCCCCGAGTGACACGAAGCAAGGTGCAAAGAGGAAGACCCCGGCCCGCCGCTGCCGCCGTCTGTCTAGACTCGGGCGGCTGGAGCGGCCGACAGCGACGGCGTTTAAAGCAGAACCTGCCCTGAGTGAGGCGACCCGACAGACCGATTTCAGGGAGCGATTTCGAGGAGCGCGGGAAGGAACTCAGGCTGGGCCCAAAACGCTGGGAGTCCGCGCCACAGCCGGTCCCTGCCGGGTTTTGCCTCCCGCGAGGAGGAGCGGTCCAGGCAGGACGCGCTGCCCCTCCACCTGGGCCGAGGAGGGTCCAGATACCGCTCGCAAGGCCTCGGCCTCTCTGGACCCGAGTCCCGCGGGCTCCGAACGCTCTCTTTCGTTTCTGGGTTTCTCTCTCTCTCCTCCTGCCTTCTGTAGCAGGGTTTTAAAACGAGAAGGCCAAAGTCAGGCTTCCAATAAGGCCTCTTTAATCGTGTGTTCTTAAGCCATCGCTTTCCTACTTATTTGGCTGAAAAGACACCAAGGCACTGGGTTATATATGCTATCATTTACAGAAATACTCGTTGACGCTTGGCCTGGAGCGGGCACATGGAGGCGGGCTTCTCCTCTCCCCAGCTGTCTTTAGATAAAGACATTGTTCACTGCTTTCCTGGGTCTGGGTTCCTACCTACCAAGCATAATGTGTTTCCCCTGCTTTATGGTACCAACTAGTGCTCAAAATTTAAATCCAGCTGAGAATGTAAACCCAGGTCTCAGGGCAGCGGAGGAAGGCTGCCAGCAGGCTGGCGGCTGGCGGCGGGCGGCTGGCTTCTCTAAACGTGTCCACCTTTGCCCCTCGCACGACCTGCGCGTCGGTTCTCCATCCAGTGAGCAGTCTTTGCTCGCGGCGCCGGGACAAACCATCAACAACGAGTTCAAAGCAGCTCGGGCTGGCGCGGGGTGTTGTCTGGGCGGCGTGCGGGGAAGCGGGTCCTGGGCAGCCGCGCGGGGAGAACCGCCTTCCAGCCGCCCGCCGGCCAAGGGCAAGCGAGGCCCCGCCTGGCGGCCCGCGAAGCCTCTGAGATCCGGGCCGGCCTGTACCTACCTGAGGCCTCCACGACCTGCGGACAGAAGCGGTAGCCACCGATCTGCTCCTTGGCCATTTATTCGTAGTTACATAAACCGAGCTTTTTTTTTTTTTTTTTTTATCTGCCGCTTGGATACGTGGCTACGGACGGCTCTCAGGAAGCTATAAAGCCCTTCTGACAATCAGATGCTGTGAAATATTGTGTATTATGTAAGGAAATATAACGGAAGGCGTATGTCTGAAATACCAACGTGTTTATATAAACAGAAGAAGAGGAGGAGGAGGAGGAGGAGAGAGAGACCCAGGAGAGATGTCAGCCAAAATCCAGTCCCCAGTTTTACAGCGTGTACAGCATGGAGATGCAGGTTGTAAACATTTTGTGGGCTTGGCAGAGACTATTACAACTCAAGTGAATGCCTCGCGTGGCGTGTTCGCGCGGCTCCGCGGGGCTCCGCAGGGTTCTGTTCGCTTTTGCGTTTTCCCTCGGAAACCATTCTGCACCTGGAGCTGATCCTCGCCCCGCACTCAGGGAGCCTGCTGGAAGGCTCCGGGGCGTGTTCCCCGCCCAGGGTCGAGCATGGGCTGTGCCCGGATTGGGGTCCCCTCCCTCCTCCTGGCTTCCCGAGCAGGAAGACGCCAGAATAACCTTGGGACCTTCACTGCCAAGGAAATCCAGCGGCGAGAGAAAGCAGGACGGCTTTCACGACGTGACCTCCTAGCCCTCAACTAGAATGTTATCTTATTAAAATATCACACTTATTTCAAGATAACTAAAGCAGTTCCCGGTCTGTCCCCAAGGATCCCCATCCCAAGCAACTCAGCCGCCGGACCCACACTAGACAGCCATCCAGAATGCGTTCACTAAGCCGGGTTTTCAGCCACCTGATTTTCTCACGTATTCAAGGCGGCCGAGTCCCGGGGTTCCGGCTCGCCTGCGGGTGCTGGCTCGTCGGACCCCCTATCGGGGCACAGTCTTTGGGGGATCTCCCAGGACAAGGAAGGTCTCTTGGCCAAGGTGTGCGCCCTCTGCACACCCTCTGGGGGTGGGGATGGGGGTCACCAGGTCCTGGGGCTGTAGGCCTCAGTCCTTGTGTCTGTCCGCCGGTTAACCGGGTTCTCCGAGCTTCGTGCTGCCCCCGCGGCTTATCCGGGGCTGGGCGCGGTGACCGCCGCGCGCGGGGGGGCTGCAGTCCCGCAGCGCTAGGCCCCTGGGACAGCGCAGCGGGCAACAGGAGGGTGCGGGTCAGGGGACCCCCCGCCCCGCTTCCTTGTTTCCTGTCGAAGCTTCCATCCCCGCGTGAGCAGCACGGAACACACACCACCGCTCTTCCCTCAAATCTGTCTCCCGTTGCCGTAGGGCTCGCGTCAAGTCGACATCTTAGGAAGTTCCAGGGTCGCGGCGGCGGGAGATGGCGGCGCGGGCGCCTCTTGCGTGGAGCCATACTGCCATCTGCTGGCCGCGCGCGGGCACTGCAGCCCCGGCGGCCGGCCTGAACTTCGGCCGCCGCCGCGTTGGACAGACCCGGCGCCTCACTCCCCAAAGCCCGCGAGGGCCCGGTCCCCGGGGGGGGTCCGCACGGAGCCCGGAATCTACGCTGGCGAAAGAGTAGTGCCCATAAAAGAGAGCTGTTTCCGCAGCCGCATTATCGGCGGCAGACAGAGCCAACAAATGAAAGGGCTTTGGTGGAAAATCTTAATTGAGGCTGGACAGTTGTAAACTCATTAAGGGCCGAATTCCAGACAGTTCGCAGACCCGGCCTTTATGGCACACCCTTACTGCCCATTCTTTGAAGTTCCTTCTGTCTGCAACAACAGAGGGCGTCTCAACCTGGCGGCGGGGTGGGGGTGGGGGTGCGAAGGGATGTCTCATCCCACCCGCCCCCCCGCACCCCGTTTCCCTTTTTACGCGTTCAACTACAGATACCGTTGCAGAAGTCGCAGGGGGCAGGGGATGGGGCGGGGGGAAGGGCGAGAAAAGAAAAGGGGGAGATGAGGTTGAACCTTCCAGCCCCATCTACAAGGCTCCAGGGACTCCGAGGTACTGGCGGTTCCCTCCCGCAGCCCTTTACACCCCATAAACGGTAACAGCCCTCATTTTCTTTTATGGTGCTTTGGGCTCCTTCTTTGCCTGGGCCCTGCCTCTGCCGGGACTTGTGCTCAGAGAGGGGCGCGCAGACCAGGGCTCAGAATTCCCCGGGGCCGGCCAGCCAAGATATGGGGATGCGGGGGCACAGGCCTTCAGTCCCCTGAGAGCCCCAAATGTCTGCCCGGGCAAACCACGTTGGAGCGATCGGACTCCCGTTTTCCTCCTTGGAGACGCCTTAGGAGGCAGACACTCAGCTCTTGGTCCCACTGCCTCCCACCTGCCCCACTCTGACTGCCAGGGAAAGCCCAGCAGTCTCTTCAAGATCTGGGTTTGGGAAATTTCTTGGGGCCCCAGGATGAAAGAGGGACCTTTCATTGTTACTGGCCAGTGATACCCGAGACCCCAGCCCAGCTCTTCAAAGGCCCACCCCCACCCCCAGCCGCCCCACAAACGGACACAAAGCCGGGAGCCTGGCCTCGCCGCCCCATGTTCCCCGGCTTTCTTCCGCGGCTCGCGCCGCCAGGCAGCGGGCCTGGAGGGGAGCGTCCAGGCCGCCCGCGGCTGGCTGCAGTAGGTTCCAGCTTCACAAAGCCCACAGAGCAAAATCGAGGTTCTGTCCTCTTTCAACCGAGCCCCGACCCAGAGACTACCCAGGCTCCCCGTCCCAGGAAAAGATGCAAAGAGCTGACCCGCAACATAAAAAAATATAGATAGAAAAGAATCAATATATTTTATTTAGCAAAAAGTTAAATATCATCTCAACACAATTTGGTCAGTAGGCCTTGAAGTAACTATTGCAAAATATACAGTGTGTGCTCAGCCCAGTGGAAACCCCAGATTCACCAAGAATACAAATCTACAGTAGCCCAATGGCGGTTTCATAGTGTATAATTTATTATCAATAAAATTAACTCCATTACAATAAGCATTCATTTCCCCCCGGTTAAAATTAAACGTAAACCATAGGTAGTAACCTTCAGCACATACGTATAGCTCCAAATATCCTCATGGTTTGTCTGGTGCAAAAACAATATTCAAGCTGGTCTGATTGCTTTTTCCTTTAATATGTGGTTTATATATACAATTGATAAGACAGGTTGATAGCGCATGTAGAAACTAAAATGCCTGATTTTCAAAAGTGGAGAAAACCATGAATCTATGCATCCTAGAGAATCTTTCTTTAAAAAAACTGTTTCACTGGGAAATCCTTACAGCTAATTTACAATCAAAGGTTAACAGCCTAGTTATACAGAAGACATATTCCACTACAGAGCTATACCCTATGCAACTGTTTTCCTCCTCATAAACAACCTGAGTTCAAATTGAATTCTAGCTTTCACAATCACAACGGGTGCTTCACCCAGCACAGAAGTTTGAGTCACAAAACATAATTACCACAATAAAACACAGTGTTCAAGTATCTGGGCAGATCGCTCTGCCTCACAAAGAGAAAATTAAATTAACTACACAGACTAAGAACTATACAGCCTGCAGTCAACAGTTGTGCATTATAAAAAAGGTAGTTTTTTTTTGTTATGTTTTAAGTCAGGAACAGGTAGATTTTATAAAATATGTACAAGCTAACACACACAGCCATCAGCGCTAATGCCCCCTTCTTTTTCTTTTTCTTTTTTTTTTCCTAGAGAAAATGGAAAGCTTACAATACCTCCTTCATCAAAGTGGCAGGCCAAGGAGCCAGCCTGAGAAGGGTTTGCGAGGGAGAGATGAGGCCTGAAGTTTAGAGCCGCTCTGTGAGGGGTGCTGGAGGCTCGGGTGGGATGGGGATAGGAATAGGAATAGGAATAGGAATGGGCATGGGGATAGGGATGGGGATGGGATGGGGATGGGATGGGGATGGGATGGGGATGGGCAGTTCTTTCTCTCTCTCTCTTTCTCTCTAGCTCCATCTGTTTTCTAAATGAACTCGAGTGACATCACTCATCCTTTGCTCGGTCCTTGTTGATTTTCTTCATTTTCATCCTGCGGTTCTGGAACCAGATCTTGACCTGCCTTTCGGTGAGGTTGAGCAGTCGGGCCACCTCGTACCTGCGGTCCCTGGTGAGGTACATGTTGAACAGAAACTCTTTCTCCAGTTCCAGCGTTTGGTGTTTCGTATAGGGGCAGCGCTTCTTCCGTGTGGAGCGCGCATGGAGCCAGTTGGCCGCAGGGTTGCCTGCGGGAGAGAGAAATGCGATTTAAAAGAGGCAAGAAGTACGCCCCCCTCCTCCTCTGGGGGCTAAGGAACCTCCTAGGGTCTTCGGCCAAAGTGCAGGACGCTGCTGAATTGGTTAGAGAGGGCGGCAGAGGCTCGGACACAATGGACCCCTGGCAGACAGACGCAGGGACGGTCACTTACAATTGCACGCAGTAAAACCTCAGCACCCCCCTCCTCTCGGAGGCCCTCCTTTCTCTTCCTCCGTCCTCCTGTCCTTTCCTCTCCTTTCCCACTCTCCGCACGCCGAGTGATGAAATTCGGAAAAAGATATTTTGCCATGCTGCCTTGTGTTCACGTAGCAAGGTTAATTTCCTTTTTTTTCTCTCTCACTGACCCTGTGTCTTCCCTTCCCCACCTTTCCTTTTACTCTCCCCTCCTCCTTATTTGACCTCCCTGGAAGGCCGTGGGAGCGGGGGCAGGCTGTCCCTGCGCCCCTAGGCACCCCAAGGCCATTGATCACTTCTCCAGTTTATTTGAATAATCTGGCATAGGGACCCTCGTGGCCTGGTCTCCCGCAGCCTCATCTAAGGCAGGATTTACGCCTCCACTGGCTGAAGGCAAGAAGTGGAGGGAATCGGCCGTGTTCCCCGGCGTCCTAGCTGCCGTTGACGGCGCTGCTCCCAGACAATCCAGCCGCACAAAAGACACTGCCGCGCTGCTTTCGAAGAACGACCCAAAGAAAGTATCTCTGTCCTGGTCCTGGGCAGCCAGGGAGATGCTCGGCCAGTAGCTCCCGCCCCGCCCCCTCTCTTGGTGGCAGCCGCTTCCCCTCCCCCCCGAGACCGGCGGGCCCTCTTGTCACAGCTCTGTGGACTTGGGGCCCCATCTGAGGCGTCCCAAACAGCAACTTCTGGCTCCCGGCCCCTGCTTAGGAGGCTTGCAGCGCAGGCGAAGGCAGGCTCAAAAGAAAGCTGGCGGGCCGGCAGATCCGGGTGGCCGGCGTGGAGGCGGCGGCCGGTCTGGAGGGAGGAGACACTTACTGGGATCGATGGGGGGCTTGTCTCCGCCGCTCTCATTCTCAGCATTGTTTTCGGAGAAGGCGCCTTCGCTGGGCTGTTTTTCTCTATCAACTGGAGGAGAACCACAAGCATAGTCAGTCAGGGACAAAGTGTGAGTGTCAAGCGTGGGACAGTCACCCCTTCTGGCCGACAGCGGTTCAGGTTTAATGCCATAAGGCCGGCTGGAGGGTAAGCCCGCGAAGGAGAGCGCGCCGGGCGTGGGCTCCAGCCAGGAGCGCATGTACCTGCCGTCCGGCGCTGCCGCCGCCACGGGCGCCTGCGAGTGCACATAGGGGTGATGGTGGTGGTGGTGGTACACCGCCGCGGGCACGGCGCTGGCGCCCGCCGCGTGCACCGCGCTCCACGAGGCGCCGAACACCGCCGTCTTGGACTGGAAGCTGCACGGGCTGAAGTCGGGGTGCTCGGCCAGCGCCGCCGCCTGCCGGGGGGGCTGACCCAGGGTCCCCGGAGGGTAGCGGCCGGCGCCCAGCTCGTCCGTGGCGTCGGCGCCCAGCAGGAACGAGTCCACATAGTAGTTGCCCAGGGCCCCGGTTGTGGCCATCGCCGAGCTCTGCGCCCGGCCGGCCGGCCCGACCCGCGGAAATTATGAAACTGCAGATTTCATGTAGCAACTTGGTGGCACCAGGGGGGGAAGTACAGTCACCTAATAAGTTGCCGGCGCCCGCGCCCCCATTGGCCGCGCGCGTCACGTGTCCGCCCGGCAGAACAATAACGCGTAAATCACTCCGCACGCTATTAATGGCCCGGTGTTTTGCAGTCATAATTTTTATAGCAAAAGCCATATGTTTTTATGCAAAAGGATCGCGGCGCTCCACGATCGGGTTTGTTTTAATTGTGGCCAACGAAGATTAAAAGATCAAATCTGGCCTTGCCTCCGGACTCCCTCCCCTCCCACCGCCACCACCAGACACACACTTCTGAAGCGGACTATTTTATATCACAATTAATCACGCCATCAGCAAGGCGCGGGTCCCGCGTTCGAGTGCGGCTAGCGGAGCCCCTCACATAAAATTAGACAATAATTGAAGCCATAAAAAAGCAGCCAAATCGCATTCTCGCTCTACTGTATTTAAATCTATATTTATGATATTTCATAAGGAGTTATTGTTTCAGAAGCCACACAGGCTGGTGGGAAGTTGGGAACGACCAACAGATTCGTTTACCTCGCCGTGGCTCCCAGCTGTAAAAATTTACGAGGACTTGGAAAGGTTAAATTAGACTGTTGTGTTTGGTTGGCGAGCTCCCTGTAAATAATCCCTGCAGTCCCCAGAGATGCGAGTTTGCCCCCGGCCGGCCGCGAAAAAGTCAAATTCAACGCAGTAGCCGTCCCATACTGAGCCGCCACCGCCCCTGCCCGAGCGCGCGGTGCAGAGACAGGCCGCCCGCGGGACTCAGCCTCTGGAATCTGCCCGACCAGATCGCAGGGTGCCCAGGGAGCTCCCACATTCGCCCCTGCGCCTCCAGCGAGCGCCCCACGAGGAGCGACCAGGGAAGCAGCGGCCAGCCATCTGTGAGCGGAGGGGTTTCGGGGCTTGCTGGTGCTGCTCGCCAGGCCGCCACCGCGCACACGCGCGCCGGGCGCGCCCCGCTTAGCGTCCGCGGGAATCCCAGTCCCCAAGCTTGGACGCAGCAAGCTCCCCAGCCCTGTGCTCCGACCTCGAAGGCCCTAACGCTGAGCTCTGCAAGCCTCATGGCACCCCCTGAATCCGAGCTGCGAAAACACACAAACAAAAACAAAAACAAAAACACGAGGCGGCACCGATGGAAGGAGAATTTGGCCTAAGAGACCCGGCGGCTCCAGGAGCTGGGAGGCCCGTACCGGAGCGGCTCTTCTCGGAGCCCTGTCTGAGCCCTTCTTGACCGATCACTGCCCTGCGCGCGCCCGCCTCGGTTACCCACGCCGCCCGCGGCTCGGCGGAGTTACAAGGCCCAACGTGAGGCGGCCGCAGCTCAAGTCCAGGGCCAGAAATTAAATCGGGGAGGGGCACGGGGCATTGACTTTAATCCTACTCCTTAGCTTGGCCAAATTGAGAAGGGTGTTTCTCACCCTTTAGAGCCTTTCAGGGGTAAATTAAAAGGCCTCGGCCTTTCTGTTAATTGGAAGGGGGGAAAAAAACCACCCCAAATCTAAACAGAAAGCAGTGACTCCTAAAAACGGGGTAATTAAATTCACGTGTGAACACTATGCAAGAGTGTGTTTCTCATTAGCCCACTTCCCTGGCGGCGAGGGCGGGCGACCTCGGGCGCTTCCATCTCCTTTTTTGCCTTCATCCTCCCCAACAGTTCCAGTAATCCCCCCCCCCAAAAAAAAGAGCCCTGACACATCCCTATCCTGCACAGGGACCTCCACATGCCAGGCTCTCCCTGATAGCAAGGCTGAGAAGCCGCGTGGAGACCAACTGGGTGCCGCTTTCTCAGCCCGCGCCGGAAGAGGGAAGTGGCGCACACAATGAACTCCGACGTGGCCGGTCCTGGACGCCTCAGCCCCCTCCCCCCTAATATTTTCCGTTCCCTCTAAATTCCTCCGCGTTATCCCCACCCCCGCCGCTGCCCAAGGTGTCCCAAATATCCGGCAGTTTGCGGGGCCTCTGAGATTTTCATTAAGAAAAAGTAATCCGGGAGGAAATTTTCTCCCCTAATGTAATTGTCTGCAAACGGGCAGGACGTACCTGATCGCCTTTTCCGCTTTCTTTTTTGGTACCCAGAGAAGACACGAATTATTAAGAGTAATATTTTAAATAAAAGACCATTCCTTTAAATATCCCTAGCCTCCAAAATAGGACAGTTAACTAAATAATTAGGAGACCTTGAGTGTTAAGTGGTCTTTACTGGAAGAAGACGGGAATCACAATACAAAAATTATCCCTGTTCAGCTCAGAGGTTTGGAAAGAGACTGTTCAGGCTTTTGTATCTGCTTTTATTTTGGAAGTAAAAGGGATTTCGTGCACATAAAGATATAATAAATGGGCGTGATTAGAAATTGCCTCTTCTCACCTGAGAGTTCTAAAACCTTGGCCTCCAGAACAAATCCAATACAGAGGTCCTGAAAATGGCAGAGAAGAGTTGTGGTGTGCTGGCCGTTTGGATCAAGGGGCCAGGAGCTGAGCGATGAAAACAGTTCCTGGGCCCAAAGCTGAGCTGGAAAGGGAAGAACTGCTCCTTGGTAATGAACCCGAAGGCCCGAATGTGTGTGTGTTGGGGGCTAGGGAGGGAAAGAGATTGTTTTGGGTTCCCAGTAATAACGAGATTGGTCCGACTGGCTTCCAACGGTAGGCTACAATTTGGAACAAAGACCCAAGTTTATATTCCAATGGTTCCGGACTTTAAAATTCCCTGCCCCTATTATTTGAAACAGGCTGGCGCTGGAAATTCCTCTTCTCCAGCAATCGTCCGCACGAGGATGCCATCTCTAACATACTCTGGACCTGACAGAAGCCACTGGCAAGCAAGCAGCCAGCCAATCTTTGCCTTAGCGGGACTCTGTTAGGGCAGTTAAAAGCCTGAGCAGAGATCGGCAAGGCCGGGAGAGTCGAGGAAGCTTCCTGCAGATCTCCCTCTGTGGCCAGACTGCACCGAGCCTGGCTGAGCCTCAGCCTAGGTCCCAGCCTCAGGCCCCCCAGTAAGGCTGGCGAAGCCCTCCTTGCCCTCAGTGTGGGCACACAAAAACGCCGCGAATGCCCACAAATGGGATCTCCCACGCTGTTGCTGCTGACTCGCGGCGTAGGAACGCAAGGCCGCCGCCATCCGGTCGTGATCGTAACCGAGGCCTTGTCAGCGCAGCGGCACACCAGGCCCAGATCCACAGCCCTCGACAGCCGCCCGCGAGAGTTCTTCCTCACCGGATTCCGACTTGAACGCCCAGAGGAAAGTAAGACCCCCTCCAGGCTCTTCCCAAGCTAGCCCTGGGTCCCCCAGAAGGAAGATTTGGGGGAGGAAAGGAGGTAGAGAGAGAAAACTGGACACAGAGACTGAGGATGAAACAGAAATAAAGAGAAGGGGGGAAAGAATGAAGGATTAAAGAAAAGAAGGAGGAAAAAAAAACAGGAAGAAAGGCGGGAAGGAAAGAAAGAAGGAAGAAAAGAGCCCAAGGCGACTCCTGTGAGCAGAAAGAGCTTGCGGAGAGAAGGGTAAGTGACAAGGCCAGTATCCCAGACCCTGTCTGTCCCGTCTCTTCTAGATTAGACTGAGGCTCCACTGACAAAGAAATCTTTTATTATTTCCTGTCCGGGATCAGGGCTGATGGTGTCCCAGCCTTGCAGGAGAATGGCGGGGTCCCTGGCCAGGGGCAGACCTGGAGCGGGGAGGCCCAGGATGGAAGCGTGCGCCCCTGACCTTGAATGGCCCCGGGGCCCAGAATTCCTACCACGCCCCCGGCGTCTGCTAAGGAGCAGCTAACCTGACCATACCTGCTCCGGGCCAAGTGGGGGTCGGGGGGTGAGGCCAGCAGCCTGGCAAAGCGCTGAGAAGGAGGCAAGGACGAGGCTCCTGCGCACGGAAAGACGAGGTTGCCAGCGCAGGCCTGGCACGACCAGAGCCTGGATGACCCTCCTGGCCCGGTCCGGCCCCCCGCACACAGGTACCTGGAGACGATTTCAACTGAAGTAATGAAGGCAGTGTCGTGCTGTCGAGAGAAAGGTGGATCCCAACAACAGGAAACTACCTAAATCACCGACCAGTTCTGGTGCTGCCCGCACGGGGCTGCCTCGCCCGCCGCTGCTGCCGCCACTGCCGCCGCCACCGCCACCGCCAGCGCCGCCGCCAAGGGAGAACCCCGCGATCGCGCCCGGCCCGGTCCCTCGCCAACCTGCGCCCTCCGCTGCCACTGCGTGTTCCGGGCTACCGCTAAGGCATCACGAGGGGAGAAGCCACCGGCCCAGTAAGGTAAACCTAGGAGAGGGAGGGAAGGAAGGTAAAGGAGAGAGAGGAAAATGGAAGGAGGGGAGCAAACGAGAACAGAGAACGAGCAGGTTTCCCAAATCTTGCCGTTCAGCAAGCTGGCGCCGAGAGGCGGCCGCCCTGGGCGACTCCAAAGCGCCAGGGACAGCCCGGAGCCTGGCTCCCTGTCTGGTCTCGGCCTCCTGCGCTCGCTCCCCACGGCTCGCTCTCCCCCTCTCTCCCTCCCTGCCAGGCAGCCAGCCCGGGCGCGCGCTCCCGCGCCCCCTCCCCCTGCCGCCGCCCCCAACCCCCACCTCCCGCGAGCAGGAAACGCGTGGCCCCGCCGAGGGCGACCAGGTGGGGGAGGCCGTGCTGGGGGAGGGGACCCCCAAGCAGCCCAGCAGCAGTCTACCTAACCGCTGTGTGGACGCTAGTGACGCGTCCTGGGCCCAGCCTGCTCCCCGGATTCCTAGGCTGGGGGTTATCTAGGACCAGGGGACCCACAAAATAACCAGCCTCTGCGAGCTTCCCTGGGGCTCCTGAAAGAAATCCTGTTTGGCTTCCTCTGTCTAATGCAGCTCCCTCTCGACTGAAACCACCGGTCCAAGACAGCCACAATCCAGATATACTAGCAAGTCATAAAACCGAACAAAAGCCGACAAACCTTACGGCACCAGGGCCATAGGGCCCAGACAAATTACGACTGTCTAGGTAATATTTAAATAGATGCCTAAAGTAATTGCAGGGGGTGAGGGCTAGTCCTCCTGTTGTAAAAGTGGTGGTCGGGATAAAGTGGAAGGTGAAGATAAGTCAAAAAAAGAGGTAAAATTAAAAAGCTTCATTCCACAGCTTTTATTCTTCTATAAGAACATAAACATCGTCTTTTTTTTTCCACGCACAGCAGCATTACAATATTAATTTATTCTGATTTAAGATTAGACGTAAATAGAGCTAGGACTAACATTTATAATAACGTAGAATGCATTTGCATAAAACAAGATTGGCAGTTTTTCATAATAATAGACATTTATACAGATTTGCATTTATAGTTTTTTTTCTTTTTCTGCACCTACAGGTTTGACCCTTTTATGCATGTAACTTCACAGTATAAAGGAAACCCAAACAATGTCTCCCTTTTTTGTCTATTCTGCTTGCCCCAGCCCTCCTTGGCTTCCATGAATTTTGAAAAACAAGAAAAGAAAAGAATAAAATGGGAAGAAAAAAACCCTCCACAAGATAGGGAGAATTGTGATGTGCTTGTCATGTGTTACCCGTGGTAACAATTATTTAATGACAACAAATCTACTAAATCTGCAGGTATAAATAAAACTACATTAGATTATTTATCTACAACCAGAGGATATGGAAATTCAGAGGTAAGGGAAATAATTTAGTCCTGCAGTGCAAGACCTTACACAATCTGGAAGAGAAGTTTCCTTGTCCTGGTCATTCTTTTTTTTTTTTTTTCTTTTTTCTTTTATTGCTGGGATATCTTACAGAGGAAGGAAAAATTCATCTTTCTAACTCTTGATTTTCCAATCAGCCAAAGTCAAGCCCTTTTGCCAACCTGTACGTCCATGCCCATGAGCCCTTCTCTTTGCCAAGGAAGAAAGAAAAAAGAAACCCTGGGGCCTGTATCCCCTGATTAAACACAGCCCAACACTCCAGGCCGGGCAGCCCGGTGGCAGCTCCTTGCACCACTGACCTCAGGCCAGACACCTCAGTGCCTACAATGGGACCTTAGCCTTCCAGGCTAGATTTGCCCAGGGGCCCCTGCAGGAAACCAGCTCCACCGGGATGACAGGGGCCATCTTGAGCCTTGGAATCCTGAGACAGCAAACCATCCCAGTCACCTCTTGACACTTAGGATAATATTTATCTATATAGAATTTTAGAGCGATATGGCTTTTTCCCCCAGAAAACAACAAGTAAACCAGCACCTAGCAAACAGACAAACAAAAAGTCAGAACAAACCAGCCCTGCACAGATGTGATGGCCAGGGAGATGGGGAGTGTGGGAGGGAGGAATGGGGCTCCCGCACAGGTGCGAGATCCTGGGCAGAGGCTGAAGACAGAGGGAGGAGAACGGCTCTCTGGAAGCGCAACAAAAAAACAAAAACAAAAACAAACCCAAAAAAACGGCATTGCCTGGAGTTTCATCAGGAAAAATTAAAGTTGGCTGTGAGCTCCCGGATCCGGTTCTCTCGGTTCATTTTCTTCAGTTTCATCCTGCGGTTCTGAAACCAGATTTTCACTTGTCTGTCCGTGAGGTGGACACTGCGGCTGATCTCTAGGCGCCGCTCTCGAGTTAGGTACATGTTGAACAGAAACTCCTTCTCCAGCTCCAGCGTCTGGTGCTTCGTGTAGGGGCAACGCTTCTTCCGGCCACTCTTTGCAGTGAGCCAGTTGGCTGCATTCTCACCTTTGGAATTGCCTGGCATTGAAGAGGATAAAGAGAGGAAGGTTAAATCTCGGCTTTGTGGACTACCTGCAGGGGTGAATTTGGGTGGCCTCTGTCACGAGAGAGGTGCCCTAAGTCACATAAAGAGAATTGTGCCCCCTTTCGCTTGCCCAGGAAAGAAAGGCATCTGCAAAGTCCAGTGGGCCTCCAACCTACACCTACCCTCCCAATTTAAATTTCCCTTCACCTTTTCCTAAACACCTGTTTTAACACAAAGCTGCCAGGTGCTCTCAGAATGAACGGCCTGGGAGGCTGTATATCTCTTGAACTTAACGCCTTATTTTTTCTTTGCTTCTGGCCCCAAACAGACCAGCATTTCCTGCAGCCCCCCAGGCTGGAAGCTGGGGTGCTCACTTGGAAGGGAGGGGGGCGGACAGCATGGTCATGTCTCACTCCAGACCCCTCTTTGCCCAAGGTCGGCTTGAGAAGAGAGAGAAGGACACAGCTGGGTCATGGGGGGAGGCCCGAAAATTTTCTTCGTGGTCAAGGGCCCGCCCTGACATCTCCCCAGGAGCCAGGGACGTGCAGCCTGGGCGATTCTGAGTTCCAGGGGAAGCGAACCGGCTCCTGTTTGACGCTCAGCTCAGGGCCCCGTTGTCCGGGCGGGATCTGCCTTTTCTTCTACCCGCAAGGAGGATTCCCGCCCCTCCAGCAACTTTGAAAAAAGCTTGGGGGATCGTAAACTCGAACTTCGCCGGTTAATGGGCTTATTTATTGGTGCTGGCGGCTGCTTATTTTGGATGCCTTACAAACATCCGTGCTATCTGCGGGCGAGCCACTTTCCCTCCCACCCCTCCCCCAGCGTGGGCCGCGCCTCGCAGGCTGGGCCCAGACCACGGCTCAGGGTGCTCTGGCCCACGGAGAAGGGCATCCACGAGAGGCGGGCTGCTCGCCGGCGTCCTCGCCCCCAGTCGGGGTGAGCTGAGGCCAGCGCACAGGGCATCTTGGTGTGGGGCTCTAAGCTGGACATGATTTTTTACTGCATCCCCACGCCCAAATATTAAAAAGCAAGTTCACAAGGTCAAGCCTGCCTGCAGCTCGGGCCAAGGCCAGCCGGCTGCCGCGCGGACTCCTGGCTCTCTGCTCCGTCCCTTCTGCGGGTCGGCGTGCCTGTGTGCCCGCCTGAGGCCCTCCAGCGCGCCCTGCTTACCCAGGGAGTCCTTCTCCGGCGAGGCTTTGCTGCTCTCGGAAGGGGCCGGGGAGAGCTCCTCGGCGGCCGAGGACGACGCGTGCGCCTCCTCATCGCCCTGCGAGCCCCCGCCGCCGCCACCGCCACCGCAAGCCAGAGTCGGGGGCGGCGGCGAATCGAGGGCCCGCT
The DNA here is from genome assembly GCA_004027375.1 of Macroglossus sobrinus. Lineage (NCBI taxonomy): Eukaryota > Metazoa > Chordata > Mammalia > Chiroptera > Pteropodidae > Macroglossus > Macroglossus sobrinus. Next base: position 392,788 of record PVKZ01000942.1, read on the forward strand.
CCTTCGGGGCTGCGTCGGCCGAGCCGGAGGCGAGCACGGGCGGCGGGTCGAAGCCTCGCCCGGGGGGCTGCGCAGGGAACGGGCCGGCGCCGAGCTGCTGCTGCTGCGCGCCGCCGCCGCCGCCGCCGCCGCCGTAGCCCTTGGCCGTGCCATAGGCCTGGGAGAGGCGAAAGTAGCCGGGCACGGGCACCCCGCTGGCGGTGCCCAGGGAGCAGCCCTCGGGTGGCGGGCCCCTGGAGAAGGGGGCCAGCTCGGCAGCGGCTGCCGAGCCTTTGGGGCACTTGTCCGCGGAGTCGTAGAGGCAGTAGGAGCTCTCCTCTTTGATGTTCTGTGCGAAAGAGCACGCAGCGGCCTGCGGCTGGGGCTGCGCTGCTTGTGGAGGGGGCGGCTGCGGCTGCGGCGGCGGCGGCGGCGGCGGCGGCCCCTCGGGCGGCTCCATGCGGCACGACCTGGGCGCGTCCAGCCACAGGTCTAGGGGCGCGGGCGCGTAGCCGTGCGCCCCGGGACCCAGGCCCCCGCTGCCGCCGCCGCCGCCGCCGCCGCCGCCGCCGCCTGGCGATGCCGCCTCATTGCGCTTGCCTCCCAGAGCCGGGAAGAGCCCGCAGCTCTGCAGCCCGTAGGACAGGTCGGCGGCCGGCGGCAGGTAGACCCCGCCGTGGGCGTAGTAGCCGCCGCCGCCGCCCCCGGAGCCGCCGCCGCCCCCGCCAGCCTCTCCTCTGCCCGAGCTGATGAGCGAGTCCACCAAAAAAGAGTTCGCGGCGGGGCTCTCCGAGCATGACATTGTTGTGGGATAATTTGGCGAAGGGAGCAGATAGCCCTTTCTGGCTGACATTTCTTGTGCAAAACATGCTGAATACGATTAGCAATCCCCCCGCACCGCGGCGGGCGCCCGCAGCCAATCCTGAGCTAGAGTTTCCGCGCGACCACTCCCAGTTTGATTTCGTAGGCGCGGGGCGCTCTCGGAGGGCGCCCTCCGGGCCCGCGATTGATATAAATATGTAATCTGTATTGATGGGCCGCGAGACGCACGCCCGATACCTCAGCCCAAAGGCCAGGAGCTGCGGGGGGCTGCCCCGCCGTGGCTGCTGGGCGACCTGGCACTTGAGCTCGCCCAGCCAATGCCCCGGACGTGAGCCCTCTTTTGGGGTCTGTTTGAAAGGCCCTTGGGCCCTGCGTAGTTAATAAGCGGGATGTTTATAGAGCGCACCCTGGCCTGCCTTGGGTGCTCCCCATCCTCATTTCAGAATCGGCCACTAGCCCTCGGTACACTAACGGGTCCTGGCAGGGCCTCAAGCTCTTCCCATTTAGCTCTGTACTTGGAGCTGTCTCCCAAAAGTGACTGACCCGGTCCTAAGGCCACCAGGTCCCTCAGAGTGTCCGAAATCCAGAGCGGAAATGGAAGCTGACAATTTCCCTTCTTTCTTGTATCCCACACGGAATTTTCCCCAAACAGTAACGCTCGCGTTTCTCAGCCCCACTCTTCTCTCCTCTACCAGTCCGTTGATCCAGTCAGGATCTTTGCCTCTGGCGTGCCTTGGTGGGCTGGCATAAGTGGTGGTGGTGGAAGCAACTGGCAACCTTGGCTGAAAAAGTAGCCCACCCCTGCTCTGAGATGAGCGCCAGGTGAGGGCCAGGCACCCCACAGCCCCATCACCCCAGCAGGCTCCAAGCTTCAAGCCTTTTCAGGGAAGTGAAAGAAAGGTTGGTCCTCTGGGGCTATCTATGGCTTGCTCTGGGTGAAGACCTGGAGTGGGGGTGGGCGGCCAGTGGACACCTCTGCCACATATTCTCCAGTTCTCCCTTTAGCTTTGGCATTTGCATGCTCCCGCAGGCTATGACAAGAACCAGTGTCACCACACTCCTGCCTCTCAATCCCCTCCCCTCTCTCTCTCCCTCCCTTCCAAACCCGCAGGCTGGAGCAGCCCTCACTCCCAGGGTGTGTGCATTTTAACGAGGCCCACAGTGAGGAAATCCGTCCCCTGCAAGGCCAGGCTGGGCTCTTGGCCCAGTTATAGGGACTTTGGAGGCCAGGCTCTTGCTCAGCAGACCCCTTCTCCCCTGGCCGTAAGGACACACTCTTAGCCAACTGGAAATGGCCTGCACAGGGCACTAGCCCCCAACTGTGGGCCTCATACATGTTTCAGGAAATGTGACCTTTTCTGCCCGGCCGGATCCAGTGGAGTCCAGAAGGTCGCGGCCTTGCCTCTGGCCTGGGGACTACAGTTCTCCAGGATGCCCCAGGCCTGCCTGCCCCAGCAGCTCCAGCTCCTGCGGAGGCCTTGACTGGAGCTACTGCACACCGGGATCCCAGCAAGCAGACGGCTCAGTCCTCTGCACGCAGTGAGGAAAGACCCTGGCATCCCGGGTGATTTGCCAGGCACTTGGCCTTGTTCCTCCCAGTACGAACCCAGTCGGAGGAGGAAGCAAAGCCTGAGAGGCCCCAGAGAGAGAGAGTGCACGGGAGAGCTGCGACACAGCCCCAGGGCTGGCTTCTGAGATGCACGCTGGCTGCTGCGGTCTCTGCCAGCGAAGCTGCCCTGAGCAGAGCCCCGGAGGCTGCGCCATTGCTTGCGCTGTGCTCCAGCCACCTCCACCACTGTGCCTGACGATTACTGACTCTGGGAACCGAGCATCTGGGGTGGAGAGAAGGGAGAGAGAAAGAGAAAGGAGAGAGAAGAGAGAGAACAGAGGGAAAGAGAGAAGGTGAGAGGGGAGAGCATGAGAAAACCAGTTCTCTCCAGTGTGACGGGGTCTTGAGGCTGCAGCAGCGACGCAGCCAAACCGAGTCAGGTCTGTGCACAGGATAAGGAACGGCCCTTTGCTCTCCTCATTGCTCCTATGCACAAGGCCAAGGCAAATTCTAACCAGGCTAAGCCCATGCGGCAAACAAACTTGAGTACAAAAAAAATTTCAGAGCACTGAAGCCTAGGACCCTTCCCCAGCTGGGGAAACCAGCTTCCCAGGTCACACGTTGGGAAGGGCTTGTGACCTTAAGACAGAATGTTTGAGATAGTGGAGGCTAAAAAAAATAGTGAAAGACAATGATCTAAACCTGTTTTTCTTAACCTTTTTGAACATTGAGGCCCCTTTGAAAAATCTAAGGCCAAGTTCCGCATCTTAACCTATGAAAAATGCACATCTGTGCATTCCTACAATTTGATCCATCATTTTAAAGGAGTTTACAGATGCCTCGAAGCTGAGAAGGCCCTATAGAATATTCCAGGACTCTTGGGGAATTCAGCCGCCCTGTCAATTTTATTGGAAGACAAGCCCGGTGCCTTGCTGTATGCAGCTCAGGCCCTGTCTGGTCAGGACCCTACAGGGTGGCCAAATGGGCTTCTAGGCTGGATGGGGTCCAAGAGAGTGCACGCGCCAGCCCAGGATACAGAAGTCAGCTTGGTGCTGCATCTGCTACAAGAAGACCCCTCGGCTGCGGAGTAGAGTAGGTGGATGGTCCGCTGCCGGTTCCTGGACCATGGCATTGGCACTTGGGTCTTCACCGACCTTTGGGGAGAGCCAGATGTTTCCTCCATCATCTACCCCTGTCCGCCCCCCTCAATAAACCAAATGGGATGTTGAGTCTGTGTTGTTTCTTGCTTTAAAACAAGAAAAAGTGTGTAAACCCGTGTGGGAGCCCCTCTCTGGGCCAGGAACGCCGCCCCACTCCCATCCCGGCTTGCTACACAGACGAAGAGCGTGCGAGGATGCTAGGGACACAGACTGGTCTCCCGCCGCTGGTTCAGATGGGAAGGTATCCACACAGCAGAAGCTCCAGCTAAATCCTCTCAGGCGGCCTCCAAGCTCTCAGCATCCCCAACTGTCCCCAAGGCCCCACATTCCCCAGACCATTACACCGAGGTGTTAGCTTTCTTTATAGAATATTTAATTTATCGATCGCCCAGGTTTTCCTGAGATTCCCCACTCCAAGAGATTAAGAAAAGCGATTCAGTTGCAGGAAGGGTTGGCTTCTAGACACATCTCCCTCTCACCCATTTGCCTTCTTGCCTTCTCTGCCTTTTGCCCTCCCTCTGGATGAATTTCTCTCTCGCCTTTGGGATGCCTTTGACCTAAAACTCTCGGTGCCTGCTTGCTTCAACCAGACCTGTGCAGAGTTATGTGAAAGCCACCAGGGCCCACGTTTATGTTTAGGAGTAAATATTACCCATTTCTACTTGGGTAATAACAGATCCTTCCCCATGGCTTTGAAGCCGGAGTAAACGCCAGGAGGGTGGAATAAGCCGTTTGGCGAGGATTATGATGCAGTTCACTGGATGGTGGATTCCTCCTCCCAGGAAGGCCCTTATGAACGAGGAGAAATAATAAACTGTTACTACTCCCCAAAAAATTCTGTTTTAAAATACTAGGTACTGAGACTGAGATCGCTAGTAAACAATTTGTATGTGGAGGTCAGTATTAGTGCTTTTGGGGCTCAGAATTATCTGACTTGAGGTGGCGTTGGGCTTTTTGACCCCACAGAAGAAAAATAAATGCTACTTCCACATATCCGGCTTTAACAAAATTCTGGACTTCTCCGATTCATGCATTTACTGCAGTTAGGGTTTTTTTTTTTGTAAGCAATGATGTTCTTTTCCTGATCATCTTTGAGAATGTCAACATTTCCAGGGATAGCTGATGTGTTTGCTTTGAATCAATTAGGTGCAATCCATCCTTAAACAACTCGCTTTAAATTTTTTTTTTCTAAACCCAACCACTGAGCTGACCCTTCTCTCCTGATGAAGGAAGTGTTGAAACCTTTTCACACACGCCCTAAATAGCAATATCCTTAGTTTTGTCCATAATAAACTGCCCCTGGCTTTGAAACTCGAGGCGGCTCTGGGATTTTCGGGAAGGCGAAAGCTGCAGAGAGCACTCTGTGGGTGCCCACTCCTCGGTTGCTCTATTATAGCAGAGTTTAGGAACTTGTGCCCAACAAAGACTAGTGGCTTTAATAGTGAAAATTCACACACACATGCACGCAAGCACGGGCAGAACCTCCTGTCTCTGACATTCCCCTAGGGCTGGAGTAAATGCCAGGCTGGTGGAAGAAGCCGTTTGGTAGCTTATACACTCATGCACTGTATATTTGTGGGGGAAAAAGAATGACCATTTCAATAAACCAATGAAAACATATTGGAGTAAAGATTTAAATATAAGAAAAGGGTATTTGAATCTGGCCTCCAACATGTAAGTGAAATGATTATTTAAAACTTTGTTTTATGACAACCCTGATGGAGAGATAGGTTGATCAGAGTTTATTCTCAGTGCCCGCTTTTGAAGATATATAGGTATTTACTAATACGATTTTTGCATATTTGCAAAATAAGCAAAAGGTCTCATTTTTACATCTAAGAAATTGCTGCCAAAGGCCAGCCAGGTTTATAGCGGTACATTCCGTTAAAAAAAAAAAAAAAAAAGGCAATACAGATTTCTCTGGGAGCTTCGAAAATCAAATGCGACTTTTTTGAATCGGCCTTTTTTCAGAACAAAGGTTTTCTCCAGGCTGCTGGACAGACCTAGAGGCCGCACCTAGTTAGAAACTAGCGACCACCCCCGACATCTGCCCCAGGGAATAAGCAGCCACCACGATCACTGATCACCTCATTGTTTCCAGTAGAAACTTTGTTTTCCCCAATGCCGCCAACTCCTTTTTGTCAGCACCACAACCCCCTATCCCAGGACAGGCCGGACCCTTTGCTCTGATGGCCTCCTCTCCATCCCTGGTTCATCCCATGATGAATATTTTTACAAAATCGAAAGGTCGCCTTGGGTTTTCAGCTGGCGCAGGGAGCTTAAATCGTCAACTTTTCCACTTAGGCCTTCCCTTGCTTTTCCATCCTTAGGGAGCGATGGGAGAGGTTGGGGGTGGGGTGGGCTGAGCACCTCTACGGTCAACCAGGAGCTCACAAACTCAGCCACTTTCCTCAGCCCTGCGCGGACACCAGCCACCTTCCCACTCCCTCCCCAGCCAGTTTGAAATTGCTAAACCTGTGGCCTCTTACCTTGACACATTTCCGAAATCACTGCCAAGGGACAACGGGCTTCTCCGCGCGGCGACGCCTGCGAAGGCGCGTTGCTTTAAATTACAACACCGACCACTTCTTGAAGATGAGCCCCCTCCTTTTTTTATGTATAGACGAAGGGGAGCGGGACAGTGAAATAATGTAACGTGCTGCTCTTAGTATCAGAAGCAAACAAAGGCCAAGAATCGCGCTGGGCTTCCCGGCTCCCTGGCGGCTTTGACATTGATCGGAAGTGCGCCATCTCGCGGTGGATGGACGCCTAGGCCCTGCCCGAACTCGAGCCCGAGCCGGGAGAGGGAAGCAAGCTCCAGGAAGAGACAGAGGGAGAAAATGTGCCCAGACCACTGCTAAAGAGATCTCACTTTTACATCTAAGAAATTGCTGCAAAACCCCAGCCGGGTTTATAGTGGCGCATTCCAAATATGCAAATGGGCCGGCTCGGGAAGGGTTTACGACCACATTGTCACAGCCATCGGAGGATGGGCTTTTTATAGGGCTCAGAAATCAAACCCGCGCCCGCTTGCCGCCCGCCCGAGAGCAGTCCTCCTGTCTAGACTCACTCTAGCAGCTTTGGAGACTTTGGTTAATCTTTAACTGTCTCAAAGGAAGTCTTCCCTTAAACCCTGGGCTTCCCTGCCCCCCCCTTTGCCTGCCCCCTCCCTTGCTTGCCCCCCAAGAGAGTCCTTGTTCACCTCTGTGTCTATCAACCTAGACATTCATCTGGGGTGTCTGTCCCACTCCCCTTTCAGCTGAAGTTCCCCAGTGGAGCCAGTTATCCAAACACACAAACAAATAAACAAAGCGGGGTCTGGGGCCTGGGGCCTCTCTCCCAATGCGATCTCTGCTGCTCTGGCCCTGCCTGGGTGGCTAGGGAGAGGGTGGGGTGGAGGTGGGGTGGCAACAAAAGGCTCTGGCCTTTCCGCCCTGCCCCTCAAGGTTATGGGTGATGTCCAAATTTAAGGCAGAAGTTCAAAGGCAGGAAACAAAGAAGAAACCGGCATCTTTCTTTCCCCAAAGGGAAAAGGCAGCCTCAGCTGGGAGCTGGGGAGAAAGTGCCCTTAGAGACTCCTGAGAGTCTGCTCTTTGTACCCAGATGGGTCTCTTTCTTGCTGAAGGGTTCCCCAGGGCACCCTAGAGTGGTTCCACTTCAGTCCTGCTAGTCCTGAGGTGAGGGAGTCCAGCCTGGAATGAGACCCATTGGCCACCTTAAGCCCCGAGGTTTCTTCCCAAGGTTAGTCAGAGGACGAAACCTCTTATCCCTGGTCCTGAGATACCTTTTTCTTGGGACCCCATTTCCCCCAAAGGACCTGGCCAGTCACTTTGGCTTCCTAAGCCAGGCTTCCCTTGGAGCTAAATCCTGACTAAGTCACCTCCCCAGTCCCTCAGGGGCCTGATGACCTGCCCCTTTCCTGGTGGGGGTGGTGTTGGATGGTAGACATTTGGCAGTAAAAGGTGAGCGAGGAGAGGAATGTCACACCAGGACCCAATACTCAAGTTTCCACAGTCTTTATTTTCCTTGTGCCCTGTCGCCTGTATGCATGCTGTGACATACGCAGTTGGCGAGAATGGAGGACAGGCCAACACTCTTGTTACAAACAGAGCGACCAGAAACTTCTTAACCCAGGGAGGCAGAGAAGATTCAATGGGAGGGGTCCTGGCTTCCTCAGCTGAGGTCCCCAGACACTACTGGGCCGAACTACCTCAGAGCAAACCCAACACTTTCCAAATATTGCAAGGAATTAAAAAGACCATTCCCAACACTCTTCCCGCCCACTCCAACAGTCCAAAGGAAATCAACTAATGGCAAACAAACAAACAAAAAGTATCCAAACAAAATAGGTTATGGTTCCTTTATTTACAAGTCTTTTGAACACCATCCCTGTATGAAGCGTACATTCAAATATTCTTAGCAGTGAGTGAGTTTAACCGTGGAACATTGTAAACAGATAGAGCCTTTAAATATTTTCTTCATCTTTCCCCCCTCTACATTGCATCTTTTAAAATTTGCTTTGGTTCCTGCAGGGAAATATATATATATAATATAATATTTATTTTTTTAAAATAATTCCAAATCACTCTTGAGCTCTTGGAAGGTCACAGGAAGCTTCCAAGCTCAGTTCTGGGGCATCGAAGGGTAGCGTGTGGCTCCGGAACCGGGTGCTTTGGTGGTCTTGAGTCCCTCATAGCTGGGGACCACTGTCCAGCCTGCTCCTCCAATGAGCAAATCCAAGCTTCGATTAAGCGTGGCAGAGACTTTGCCAAACTGCTGCAGTCCACAAGCGTTTCCTGCAGAGATCCCGGGGCCAGCGGCCTGGGTGCAGCCGCTTAGCTTTTTGATGTCTTCTACCTCAAGGAATAGTCTGCTCGGCAACCAGCCTTTAGGCCTATGTGGCGGACCATGGTGAAGACCCCTTCTTGATAGGAAAAGCTAGGTGGGCTGCAGAAGGCAACTGCTAGAAGCTCAGGCCTGAGACAGGCGAGTGCAGTGAGTGGCTAGGAGAGGTGGAGACCCACCAGTGCCACCTGGAATGGTACATTGTTTTGTTTGTTTGTTTGTTTGTTTGTTTGTTTTCTCTCAAGGATCAGCGGCAGTCTCCAGCCTCCTATGACCTCTTATCACCAGTCGTCTTTCACATTGGCTTTGGAAAGCAGCCCCATTACGGACATCTAGGAATCCTCCCCTTTCTTCCTGCTCCTGTCCCCAAGCTGAACTGTGTTTGGAGATTGAATAGCTAGTTGATTCAGGGTTCCTGGGGGGTGGGCAGCCTCCATGTGGAGGGTCCTGGGTGGGGGTCGATCTCCAGAGGGCCTGGCAGGGAGCCCAGTCCCTGATGGAGACCACACCCAGCCCGAAGCTCCAGCAGTCTCCAAGAGTGAACCACCAGGGGTCCAAAACCATTCATTCTAGTTGATGCGCAACTCTTCGAATCCAATTATTGTATTGTTAGGAATCTTAACCACAGAAGCCCGAGAGTCCCAGGCTGCCTCCTTGGGGGCTCTTTCCCTGTAACGGCCCCTCTCTTGCACACATCCTTTCTTCAAAAGTCACCTTGTGCCTTGACCTTTTTTTCAAGGGCAAAATCTGCATATCATGTCATGAAGCCCCCCACCCACCCACCCACCCAATTCCAGCTGGCTGGAGCCTTAGAGGAGCGGGTTGGCCGAGTAATACTGTAAACGGTCTCTGTTAATTTTTTTTTCCTTCATCCTCCTGTTCTGAAACCAGATTTTGACTTGACGGTCGGTGAGGTTGAGCATGCGAGACAGCTGCAGGCGCTTCTCCTTGTTGATGTACACGCTGAAGAAGAACTCCCGCTCCAGCTCCCGGATCTGGTACTTGGTATAGGGGCAGCGCTTCTTTCGGGTGCGTTGGCCACCTGTGGAGGGAGAAAGAGGCAGCGAGTGAGCCAGGTGTGGGGCTGCAAACCATCCCAGAGCCCCAGGTGGAGGGAAAGGGCTGGCCCCAGGGGCTGGAGGCCCTGCGGGAGCCCCATCAAGGTCTCCCCAGGCCCCTACCACCTCCAGGCTCCTACAGCGGGCTGGGGACAGGCTGCAGGCGGAGTCTCAGCCCCAGATAAAAGCCAGCTCCCTAGATAGGCCCCCAGGGAGGCTGCTTACTCTGCCTCCAGAGCAGCAAGGAGGGATCCTCACAGCAACAGGAGAGTTCGTGCTGCAGAGGCTGCTTTCAAAGCCACAGAGTGGGGTGTTGCCGACTGCCTCCAGCCGGGCCAGACTAAATAAACAGCTGCCGGGGGACATTTCACCTTCCAGCACCTGGGCGGCCGGTTCCGAGGCAGTAAAGGCGGCCCCAGCCCGAGTCTTTCCCCCTTGTTAACATCTGGGCCAGCTGCTGGTTCTTTGTCAGCCTGAGTCCTGGCCACCAGCTCCTGCCTCCCTGGCCAACCTCCCGGCTTCCGCGGGGTCAGGAGATGGCAGTGGAAAGCCCCCCGGCTCCTGAGCCTTCTCCGAGCACCCAAGACCACACAGCCATCCCGGGCCCGAGCTAGGACAGGGCTGCTGTTTCAGATGGGGTGGAGGGAAGAGGGCTTCCCCACAGCTGCGCAGGCTCGCCTCGCTCCCCTTTTCGGTTAAAACTTCACCAGACATAAAGAGAAAAAAAAAAAAAACCCGCTTTTGACAGATTGAATAACAATTGTGAATAACAGTTGGACAGAGGCGGCACCTAATTGCCACCGCGCCAGAGGAAAATGGCTTCCTTTGGACAAAAAGGCCAACTTTGGGTTAATTTGTTTCATTTAATATATTGCTCGAGCTAAGCGGGCTATTTTATCTGTTAAACACGCTGCTAGCGCCATCGTTAAACAGCGATGCCTTTGAATCCCGGCCGGGACTGGAGACCCGGCGAAACACATGGCTTTTATAAAAATCTCCGGATTACCTCGCTATCAAAGGCTCCCGGAGCCCTTGCAGGGGGAATTTACAGGCGCCCACCTCCGGCTCCCCAGCCCCAAGCTGGCCCCGAGCGGGGTCGAGCTGCCGGGCTTTGGAGCTGAGAAGGGAAAAAAGGGAGGAAAGGGAAGCTTTCTTTTTTTCTTTCTTTCTTTCTTTCTTTTTTTTTCTTCTTCTTCTTCTTCTTTTTTTTTTTTTTTTTGCAGGCATGCCTTGGCCGGTGGGTATTTCACGGCCAATTTCAGCACTCGCCACGTGATCCCGCCTTTTATAACAAAGTTTTGTTGGGGGAAACCTAAAGGCCCTTCATAAACCTTATATGCTTATAAAACAGCATATAAAAATTTAACAGCGGTGCTGCGCTAGACTTCCAACTCCCCTTTCATAAAGCGCAGGGCGCTGCCTTTATACGTACTGGAGCCGCCGGCCTTGTCCTCAGTGTGGCCGGAAGACGACTCGGGGCTGCTGCTGCTCTCGGGGCGCCGCCGCCGCTCCTTGTCCTCCGCCGCCGCCGCCGCCGCCGCCTCCCGGCAGCCGCCGGCGCCGCTGTCCGAACTTGAAGTTGCCGGCGCGCCCGTGGCCGCCGCCGCCGCCGCCGCCGAGGTCGCCGCGGCCGCCGGCGGCCCCTTCTCGGCGCTCTTGTCCCCGGGGTAGTCCGAGGAGGCGAGGTTTTCCGGGGTGCCGTAGGCCGTCTCGAAAAACTGGTCGAAAGCCTGCGGCAGGACGCCGTTCCTGCCCACCGTGCTATAGAAATTGGACGAGACGGCGGGGGTGGGGTGGTGGTAGACGTTGGCCGAGCTCTTGGCCAGCACGTCGCCAGGCACGCCGGCCGCGCTGGGCGCCTGCAGGCAGTCTCTGTGCACGAGCTCCTCCGCGGAGTAGCAGTGGGCCAGATTGCCGCGGGGGTGCCATTTAGTGGCGGGCTCAATGGCGTACTCTCTGAAGGTCACTTCGCGCACGGGTTGGACCTGGGGCAGGTTGGAAGAGTAGGAGTATGTCATTGGGCGCGAAGACGGGGTCTGGGGCAGAAAAGAAGGGAGGCTGGAGAAATCTGGACCCGAGACGTAGTAAGTACAACTTGGCAAATACATGTTAGAGGAGCAGGGACCACGCTCATCAAAATCCATCATTGGGCTACCTTGGGCTCTCCGCAGTAGCCGAGCTTAACATGATTCTCCACTGCAGCTGCCTCTTTGAAGCGGATCCGTGAAGTAGAAATTTGGAGACGTAAGCTGACGTGGAAATCTATCCCCATCCTTAGCAGGGAGGTGCTGGTCATGTGACCCGATGTTGAAATTGACAAGCTGCGAGCTAGTCCGGGCCTCCCCCCCCCTCCTTTCCTTTTTTTTTCTCCCCCCTCCTCCCTCCCCGGCTTCCTTTCTTTGTAGCCACCTCAGGGGAAGCAACAGATCGTCACTCGGTGTTCTCACCGAAAGCACGTAATCGCCGGTGTAACTCATGTTGGCTGGGGGGCCGCCCCGGCGCGCGGCAAAGCTGGGCCGCGCCGCGCGTGTGCTCAGCCGCACGGGCCTGGCCCTCAAGTGCGCCGAGGGCGGCGAGGGAACTGCGCTTCTGCCGCCCACCACTCCCCGGGTGAGGGACGCCCCCCACGCCGGGGGCGGCCGGGTGGGCGCTCGTCGCTGCGTGTCCTGTGCGGGGTCTTGGAATCCTTTTGCTTGGAGGATCGCGTTCGCGCCTCCTTCTTCGAGGCCCCCCTCCCACGGGCTTGCTCTGGGAGCCACCTCCGCCTCAGACTCTGGCCGGACCCCCTTCGGGGCCAGGGTTCGCAGCCGTGGATGTGCCGGCCTCATGGCTTGCCCGATTTGCACGGTGACTTGATTACACGCTCGCATTCATGGTCACTTCCGAAGCGCTTTAGTGCCTTCCGTCCCTAAACCGCCAACAACCAGGGCGGCTTCCCCCGCGGTTTGTCAGGGATCCGCAGGTCCCGGAGGGCCTTCGTCTTACCCGGGATCCACCTCCCTTTCATCCTCCTTGCCGGCCTCCTCACCCCATGCCCTGCCCTCGGAGAAACCCCCTTCTCCTCGCTGCCCGCCGGGGTTCGGAGTCGCTCCGCAGAGCCGGAGGCGCGGGGGCTGCGCCGCTGCGCACTAGCCCTCCTGCCGCGTCTTCTGCAGCTGAGGACTCGGGAAACCAAGCAGTAGAGGCGAGACTTGGGCTGTTTTAGAAGCGCTGACATCCGAGGAGCCTTCTCCTGGGTATGCTGCAACTTCCTGGGGGCCCACCAGCTGCTAGCGAACTCCAGAGCTCTAGGGAGAGTGGGGACAGTGAGAAGGGGCGAGGACGAGGGATCGTGGCTGAGAAAGGGCTAACACGCCTTCTCTCCTTCCTTGAAAAGCCTCAGAGCCAAGGATGTACAGGGCAGAAACTCAAAAGTGCCTTTCCTACTACTCATCCCACAGAAGGAACACAATGCCAAAGAAAAGAGACAAGAGACGTGCTTCCCAAACTTTCCAGCACCATGGGTGGAAAGGACGCCTTAAAAAGCCTAGATATGAACTAAAGATAGAGACAGAGGCCATAGTGACCAGTGTGAGCTTTCTTGGGAAGAGGAAAGAAAAACATGGATGGTGAAAAATGCTCACTGTCCTGCAGGACTGAATGAACAATGTTTGAGAGAAGCAAACGAAGAGCACACAGAGCAGCCAGGCAGGGCCAGGAGCTGGGAGGGGCCCCAACTGGGGCCTCCCCACACCTATCTTCTTGGAAGGAGCTGGACGCCCCTGAAGAAAAGTCGAAAATCAACAAGAATAACCTTTTCCCTTTCCCTGTCCAGGAAATAGCCAAAGGTATTTATATATCTTGGGGAGATTTAGAGTATAAACTCTAAGATCTTTGGTATTTAAGTGTCAACATCGATCTATTTATTTATTGCTGAGTGGACTGTAACTGACTCAATAACAAATCTAATCATGTATTGCACTGGAAAAGAAATATTCTCATTATGTATTTTCTCCAAATGATGGCCCACCATTGCATTTGAATGCCCACTGTAAATATCAATAATATCGAGTAATTACTCTGTGGTGGAGTAAACTAATTTATTAGCATTAATGTTTATGTGGCTCCTACCCCCTCCTTTACAAGGGTGGCTTATCACAAATCATACTTCTCGGACACATTGGTTTAATGAACTCTTTATTTGGGGTTTGCTGCAAGAACTTTTTATGCTCCTTGAATCCCTGAGAGCTGAACTCGAAATTATTTGTGCATCTTCAGCTTGACATATTTGTCCACTGTGGCTTGTGCAGAGGATAGTGGCGCTGTGAGGGAGGAGGTCTGGTGGGAAGGAAGGTTGTCTGGGAAGGGTAGCTTGAGACCTCCTAAAACTGGGAATTACAGTTATAGGATTGCCCTGCAGCGAAAAAACTTTGATTTCCAGCAGCGACCAACAAGGCAAAATATTTATTTCTCCACAGTATCTCTTTCTTGGAGACAGAGCATAAAAGGGAGAAGGAGATGTTTGTGAACAGCAGTATGTGAGCTATTCCCTGGCTTGAATTTGGCTCTCCCAAACTCTCTCCTAGTAGCCCACCCAGTCCCCACTACCCCTCACCCTCGAACAAAAGGAATGCATGAGGGGTTTCAGGGACTTTGCCATAACAAAGGCGCCACCATTGCGGGGCTTGCCCCGCCCCTGGGTGAAGGCAAACAAATTCTTGCACTTGTATTAGGGCTTTTAAGACTATAATTGAACCCGGGGGCGTCTAGGAGAACCGAAAACAGTTCTAGACAGACCTGGGGTTTTATAGCACTTTTGGCAGTCAACTTCAGGTTGTGCCTGAGCAGACCGGCTGCGGTGGCCCGCCAGCGGGGGGACACACCAGCCGCCTCCCCCAGCCTCTCTCTTAATTATGTCGGTTTTCCCCTTGGTGCCAGGAAGAAGGGGTTTCCACAGAAAGGTCGGTATGGGGATGTGCTCTGTTCTGCATAACCAATGCCTCCCATGTCCTTGATAGCAAAGCCGAGAGGGTGCTGGCAGGTCCCATGGGTGTCTGCAGGAGACAAAGGCGAGTTCCAGAGGAAAGGCTGGAGGGGAGGAAGGCGCTCCAGTAGTGGCAGGCAGGGCAATTCGTACAGCAGGGCTGTACTGAAGTGGGGTGCCAGGAGGGACTTGTAGTCTGGAAGGGGGTGTGAGGGGGTGCTGCCGCGAAGATAGATAAGGGGAAAGGCTTGTAATGCTAGGGGAAGAGGAAACGCCTGGAGTGGTGAATGCTTGAGTTCCCCAGCAGGGACAGGAGGGGAGGACCAGATCCCCAAGGATGCCCACTGTTCCCCGCTTTGCCTGCCCCCAGACCCTCTTGCGCAGGTTACCCTGGCAAAGTGAATGTTTGGTGGGGGATGGAGTTCGAGGGTGGGTGCAGCTCCAAGGATCAGACCAAATCTTGGGGGAAACAAAGGAAGCAGAGCTGCTGCGGGTCCTTGGTTTTGACTTTGCTCTGCGCCTAATTGACTCTTCCGCTTTGCAGGACCAACAGTGGAGATGAGCCCACCCGGCTCAGGGGAAGCCCCGACGGGGGCTCAGGCTGCCCTGGAAGGCCAAGTCCGAGCTGCATTTCTTGAAGAGGCTGAGGAGGGCAAGGCTGTGTGACATTGGCCCTGGAGACTGGTTTCCCATGAGCGGCTCTTTCTCAGGAGCTCCACACCGCGGGGCCATCTCCAGAAAACAGTCTTCAGTGTGTGTATTTCCTTTTATCGTCAACCCGAAGCCCCACGGCAGCTAATGCAAGAGGCCAACAATGTTTGGGAGGAAGAAAAACAAAGGCAGGAAGTGGCGGCAGCCTGATGGTGCGTGTGTCTGCGGAGAAGGGAGGGAGCCGTTTCAATCTCTTCTTGTTTTTCCAAACTTCAAGGTTTAGGCAGCCCTAGCAGGGCCGGCCCTGTCGCTCCCCACGCAGCATTTGGAGATGGCCACCCGGAGAGGAGAAGGCTGGAGCCCGCGCCTGCCTCGTCAGGCGGAAACAGCTAACGAGTCGATTTGCTCAGCAAAGCAGACCAAGCCTTTCCAAGGCTTCCTTTGATTTGGCCCTTAAGGTGGGGGCCTGGGGAGCTCTTCAGCACCTCGGGACCCTCCTCAGACGGGTGGAGTGCACCCTGGCAGGGACGCTTCGTGTGCCCTGTGCTCCACACGCCTTCCCAGGTGGGATATCGGAATAAAGTGTGTCCAGGTGCTTCTGCCCAGGACTGACGCCTCTGCTTCTTCTTGCAGCCGAGGGGCCTGGGCAGCAGCCGGGGGGCGGCTGTTGGAGGTGCCCAGGGTTGGGTAGCCTCGGGGCAGTCAGTGCACACCGGGGCAATGTGAGGCCTTTCCAGCGGGGTAGTGGTGCTGGCCGTGTTTCTAGCACAGTCGTCCAAAGGACATGAGCCAGCCGAAAAGACTGTCACTTGATAGGCAGCGTAATATTTGCTCACTCCAGTGGAGGATAGAGCTGGAGGTAGGGAGCACCTCCAGACTCTGAGGTTCCCCGCCCCAACTGGCGCTGCTGCTAGGCTGCCCTCATTTTTCCTTGGGGCAGGCTTGGGTGCCAGCAGTGGCTCACAGTCCCCCAAATCTGAGAATCTGACGTCCCCAGTGCCTGCACTTGCAGCCCTTTTGACTGCTTAGTGGACTGAATGCCAACGCCAGGCTGCCTGTTCGTCACTGTCCCTCCCTAGCCCGTCCTGTCTCCCTGTGGTTCCTACTCGTCGCTCTCCTGCCCAGCCTTTTTCAGCCGAGTCCCCCCTTCTTCAGCCTCCTGCCTCTCCTTATGCTTCTGCAGGCTGTAAGCTGAGCAAGAACCGAGGTGCCACTGGAGGGCACCCAGTACTCGAGTACAGAGAAGGGGGGCTGTTAGGTTCCTGACTCTTCCTCAGTTCGGGCCTCCACCAGGAATCTGGGCTGGATGTCTCACCTTCTTCTGCACTCCATTCCAGCGCCCTACCGCGTCCTTTTCTTCTCCCTTCCTCTCTCACCGACACTTCCGCCTTCTCTTCTTGAGACCCAAGAAGATTGCTTTTCTAGGCCCAGCAATCCTGGATGGCAGCCGGCCTGGGAGGAGTCAGGCCCACTTGGCAGACGAAACTCTCTCCCAAAGAGCTAGTCATTTATCTGTGGATCGCTTAGGGCACCAAATTTTTTGCCTCTTCTTGCTGGTCTGATCCCCTACCTTCCCCTATCCTTAAATAACACCTGTTTCTAGAAAACCACGCAGAAGATTATTTCAGCCCAGGTAACCATACTGCACACAGGTGCAAGAGCTGGCTGGAGGACCCAGGCTGGTAATAGCCACAGAGCCCTTCCTGGGCCCTCTCCTTCCCAGTGGGAGGCGTCCTAGAGTACATCTGTCCTCCATGGTGAGCTTGGGAGATGGGTTGTGTGGGAAGGCCCAGGAGATCTCCTCGTGTTTGTGCACTCAAAAGTCTATGGGCAGATGAGGGCTAATCCATGACATTTCCAGATGCTGCTCTGAGGCGACACTGAGGTTCCGATGAAGTATCTGGGACCCCCCTCTATCACTGCCAGGTGGAGGCAGGGTTAACTAATCCCCTTGGCTTGGCGAGGCACCCACCCGTCCACAAGCTCCTCTATCAAGGCATGAGAACAGGTAATGCCTTGAACTTGACCTTTTGGTTGGTCTTGACCCACAGGTTCAATCCTCAGAGGTCCCTAAACATCTGAAAACATCCACATCCTTCCACTGGCCTCTGAGGGAGGGTAAAGCATGGAGCTCAAATAAGGGTCTCAGACACCCAAACAATCTGGTTATTATTTAGTTTAGTGAGTCCCAAACTGATGGGAGACAGAGGGTTACTTCCTCTGAGAACGATTATTTTTATTGTGCACTCATTAGAGATTTTTTTCCCCTACTGAGTGGGAACAAATGGGGTGAAGGGAACTTTGAAGGGCAAAGCCCTGGTTCTCAGCGTCTGCCTTCCATTCTTCCCGCAACTTCGGACCATACGGGTTTTCCCAGCCCAGTGTGTCTGCAATAAAGAGGAGAAATGCGGGTGGCCAAGCCAGAAGGTGGCCTTGGGGTCTTGGTCCCCACAGCT
The DNA here is from genome assembly GCA_004027375.1 of Macroglossus sobrinus. NCBI lineage: Eukaryota > Metazoa > Chordata > Mammalia > Chiroptera > Pteropodidae > Macroglossus > Macroglossus sobrinus. Next base: position 410,271 of record PVKZ01000942.1, read on the forward strand.
GTGGCTCATAGGAAACCCCATGCCCCAGCTGCATCGCAAGACTGTTCCCCAGGCTTCTCTGTTTCTACTCAGCCAGGATCCATGGCTCACATTCCAGACTTGAGAAGAGTGAGCTCCTGTCCAGCCCAACTCTGCCCTAAGCGTCCCTTCTCTGCTACATGCCCTGCTAGGCAGTTCTGCGAGGTACCTAACCACAGACAACCCCTCCAGCAGCTAGTGTCCCCCCTCAAGACCCTGCTCCATGGCACAGCCCTAAGGACAAAATCCTGCTTTTTTGTCTTCTGTAAAAAAAAAAGGACCAAAAAACCAAAATCATTTGCAGGGCCTCTTTGAGTCACCTGGAGCAAACAGCTCAGCAACAGACTGGGCTCACTCACTCTATTTGTTGACCACTGGGCCTGATGTGGTGACCTGCTGCCGGCAGGGGCTCCCACACCTCCAGAGCACAGGGAGAGGGGTTCTTGGGGCCTCGGAATCAGGGATTTTTACCTTTGGCAGAGTGCACCTCACTTCTTGACCTAGGTTTTAAGCAGAAGAGGAAGAGCATCAAAGCTCTCACCAAAGGCCTGCCACACATTGAGGAAGCCGGCCTGGACTCAGGGGCCTCCAGAGAAACTCCCAGTAGGGTCCTTGCTCCCCCATCTAATTCCTGGCCCCCGGTGGGCCCCACTGTCTTTGCCTGGGCCCTGGCTCCTGTAAAAGTCTGAACTGGATCCAGCCACCTCTAATGTCCCCACCTTGCAGGAGCTCCGAAGTCTCCTAGACCACACTCTCCCAGGACTCCACCGGGGCACAGCCTGGGCCATCCCTGGCTGCGAGAACGCAGTGGGGCCGGGGGCTGGCTACCTAGGTGGAAACCAAGCAAGATCCCTTCCTCCAGCCCACCAGCACAGACTATCCGAAGCGGCTTGCCACCCTAGTCGTGTGTCCTGGGCTGTCCTGTGCCTTCCTGCCGCCTCCGCCGTGGCGACCGAGATCGGGCGGCCCTGACCCTGGGGGCGGCCATGGCGCCGAGCACTTGACCTTCGCAGCTCCAGAGGACGTCGCTCTCTGAGGCCGCAGGAAGGGATTCTGCCGTCTCCAGCTTCTCCCACCCAGCAGCGGCCCGGCCGCCCGACGCCTGCTGCGCCGCTCAGCCCCGGGCCCCCGTCCACACTGTGCGTGTCGGCATGCCCGCAGCGGGGAACAAAGCCCTCGGCAGTGCTCTTGCCACCTCCAGTGAGAGCTCTTGTCCCCAGCTCCCCGAGGCCAGACGACTCAGAGCTAAAGCCAAGCTGTGTAAGGCCCTCCCCAGCACCCTCTGCTCCCGCTTGCCCGCAGCCAGCGCGCCAGGTACGACTCTGGCTGGCAGCCGTGCCGGCTTCGCTGGTGCGGGGTCCGGGCCTCGGGCTGCGGGCGGCGCGGCGGGGCCCGAGGCGGGCGGTCTCCCCGCCGCGGCCGAGCCCCGCGCCGCAGCCGGGGCGCGGGAGTTGGTCGCTCGCTCGGACCCACAACGTGGCCCTGCGTGCCCAGCCCTGCACCCCACCCCGCCCGGCCGCCCGGGGTGCGGAAAGCGGAAGTATTTTGGTCGAGAAAAACACGCTTTCTTTTCAGCCCGTCTCAGCACCCCTTTTAGAGAAAATGCTCCTGTCAAGTTTTATTTCCCGTTGCAAACCACCTTCCACGCTGCCAAGAATTAAGACCGGGAGAGATTAAATACCCGATTATTCTCTTGGGGAGGGTGGGGCGGGGCCGCAGAGAGCACCCACACGAAACACGCGTTTCCATCGGCCGGTCCCCATCACCCAACGCCCAGCGCGGCCCGCGGGGGCCCGCTGCGGCCGCGGTGACGTCAGCCTGCGGCTGCGGGGCGGCTCTCGCCGGCCGGGGGGATCCCCGGGCCTCGACCCCCGCCTGCGTCCGGCCGCGCGCCCGCGCGCCCCGAGCGAGGCCGGCTCTGGGAGGGTTTGGGCCTCCATTTTGAGCAGAGGGTTCACGAGGAAGAGTGGAGGGGTTTGAGCCTCTTCTCTGTCCCCGACGGGCGCGACCTCAGGCGGCTCCGAGGCTGCAGCGGCGCTTCTCCGGCTCGCCCACGGCCCCGCACCTGGGCGAGCCCCGCGCCGCCGCGCGCCCAGGCTGGACCAGCTCAGAGGCGCCGCTGTCACCAGTCCTGCCCGGTGGGTCCAGCTCTTCAGCGGCGCTGCCGAGCCGGACCGAAATGCAATCGACTGTGGCGAGGCCTTGGCTGCTTTCACCGGGGGGTAGGGGGGGGGATTGTTCTGTGTCAGAGTCTCTTCTCTTCCCTCTAAAATCCAATTAAAAAGAGCAAGTATCTTCCAGGCGTTCGTCGGCGCCACGCAGATGCGCGAGGATCAGAAGCAGCAGATCGGAAAGTGGGTGTTTTCATAAAGGATGAAGCCGGCTGTTATTTACCCAGAGGCCTAGCAGATGAAAACTTAATTATTGTGCGCCTGTCTTAAACGCTAGGCATACATCTCCGCAGGACTCTTGGATATGAAAAATGGGACGCGAGCGACTCGCTGCTCATTGCTCCGATTCTCCAGGTCTCCGGCTGCTGACACGCATTCGATCAACTTTAAAGGACTGCGCATAAATCAGCGAGCCCCTGGCGTCTCCTCCGGAGAGTCCCGCAAATCCAGAAGGGCGCCTCTGCGCTCTCCAGGTCTAAGGCTTGGCGGTCCCGGGGCGGCCTCGGTCTCCGCTCGAGAATTCGCAGAGAGAGGACGCGAGAGGCCGCATCTTCACCTAACCCTCCGAACACATTCAGCAGGGTGTAATCTGCACATATGTTAGACACGGTGAAGTCCTTGTCACCAACCACCCGAATACACACTATCCCCCTCAGCTGAATTGCGCTGCCTCATGAATTTTTAAGGAAAAAAACATTTCAATCCGGTGGAATTTGTATAAGAATAATTTCCTTTCCCCCCTTTCTTTCTTTAAAAAAAAAAATCTTTTTTTTAAAAAAACCCATACAATTTAAATCCATGGCTTCAGCTCTGCATCAGGCATAAATAGTGGTGAAATGCAAAGTGACATTTTACAATCACCCACTTAAAATACCTTAATGAATTTGACAGTATTAAGAGCAAATGGAAAAAAAATAGGGTTTTTTTTCCCCCTAAGTCCCATATTTATAATTTTTTTAATGGCAACATGACAGGCCATTACAGGATTCAAAGTCTTTGTTAATTTAATAGATGAAAATGGTGTCTACTTGTTTCCATATTTACCATGTCTTATTCAAAAAGTTTTCCTTTTAGAAAACAATATACTTGAATCAGCTATTCAACCACATTATCCCAGTGTCTTTTGTCGTTTTGCTTATACGGTGGCTGGCATCCTCTTAGATGTCTTTTTTTTTTTTTTTTCTAAAGGTTTAGACTACTTGCTATTTGGTCATTAGGGAGCCATCATAATCGACGCTTACTTCAGGTTATCTGGTAGATCCATGGGAATTTTAAATAAAGGGAGTTAGGTAAGATCGACATTATGAACAACTATTTTTAGAACGGGGGTAGGGAGAACCCCTCCGAAATATCTTCTGTCATTAGTTTCAAAAACTGCAGGGAGGAAAAAAAAAAAAAAGGAAAAGCTACTACTTTACCCAGAGTTCCTGCAGTGGCGATGGCTTGGGAAAGGGGCGGTATTCCGGCTGCAGAGCTGCTGTTGGCCTCCTTCCTAGGCCTGAGGCTCAGGATATTTCTTACATCTAAAGAAAAATATCCCCCATCAATGGAAGAGTCCCCTTTGGAACTGTTCATAAACACACTGTTTGATCCAGTTTTGAGGAGGGTTTTCCACCACTTCAAACATTTGGGGAGAAAGTTGTTACTTGGGAATGACGGCAGTTCTTTTAGGAATGGTGTGCTTGGTGCACGGGACGTGGGAAGGTTGAGCCGAGGCATTATTTTCATTTGTTTCCACAAAATAGAGTGAGAATCCTCAGGGCAGCAAAATTTGATTGCACTTCACAAGGCTGTTCCGTAAGTATGTTTCAAGACTCTGCTGTTTTGGAGATAGCTTTAGAGATTCTTTCTAGAAGTCTCCATTTGTAAAGAAGGTCAAAATCTTCAGGTTGGAGAGGTTTCCATCAGCCAGATTCGCAACCAATCAATATTGTTTTTCATAAAATGATGAATACGGCTCTTCAGGTTACAATGACTTTCCTCTAATGTAAACATGAAATAAACCTCATCTCAAAATTCTACATTCTAAGGATCCTGGTTCCACCAACATTGAAATACATATATGCATAGTATGGATTTGACAAAAATATATTACCATATGTATGTGTGTACATATACATTATATATATATACATATATATACACATACACATACATATGTATTATTTATGACTCTAAACACAGCACCTGATGTGTCGTTAGGGGTCAGTAAGTCATAGGTATAATATTTATTATTATTATTATTATTATTATTATTATTATTATCATTATCATTATAGTTTTGATAGTGGTTGTTAATATTAAATGTATGCATTTCTTCCACAAATCAAATGGCAACCTCTCAAATCAGTATAAGATTGCACACAGCCCAGGAGCAGCACTGGGCTCTGAGCTATCCGGGATAGCTCTCCTTCTGCATCCATATTATGGTCATTTTGTAGATATGAGATCTTTAAGCTCTCATACTGGCCTCTTAAGAGGTGGGTTTCTTTGAATTTCTGAGATGTAACTCTAGAACTCTAGAATTAGCAGGCATCTGAAACTTTTTATTTGCCGTATAGACTCCCCTCTAGCTCTAATTAGGATGGTAGACCACCTTGGAGGGCGAGGGCCAGGAGAGAATGGTTATTTAAGAACACTGCTTAGATTGTAACAAAAATGTACAGCTTTAAAAGCAGATCTGCAGAAATCTGATGCACAGCAAGGTGCTGTGAAAACAAATAGAACTTGGCCATTAAAGAAGAGGAGCAAAACAGCATCAGGTAAAGTACATTTTGTACCTCAGCTTCTAGAAATCATCTGAAATTACAACATATCGGGTCATCAGTAATGAACGATACTGTCTCTGTACAGATTCTACAAATAAATATACAAGCACACATGAGCACAGAAATACATATATGTATACACATATATGATATATATTCACATATATACAAGCACATGTATAACTTACATATATTCAAATTTGCTCCATCTAGAGCCAGAGAAATGAGTGCTAAATCTCCAAGAAGGCAAGGAGGAAAGACTTTTTTGATTCCCTTGAAGCTGAAGAATTACAAGGAAGCTTGTCAACGCGAGGTGGCGCCCTTGATCTACTAATCCTGCCGAGGCCAATTCATGAGCTGTCAAAAGTCAAGGTCACAAATTGTCTTTTTTCGTCAAGGTCAAGGTTTAAGGCCTTTCCTAGTCCTGTCATTTCAACAAATATCAGAACCTGCCCTCTCAGACACATGCAGACCCAACAGCAGATTTTAATATACGACAGCCTGGACATCACTGATTCTAAACAACTGGTTTTCATTTTCCACAGGGAGCCTGAGAATTTCTACTATCTCCTCTTCCTTTCTTTTTTCTCCTTTTCAGAATACCTGACACTTGAACGTTTTTGAAGCACTTTTTAAAATTTTTTAGGATTTTAGTTATAAGAGATTTCCCCCTTTGCCTAAAAAATTTGTAGCAAAAATAAAGCTAAATAATAATAGAAAAGAAATGGTCCTTGGATTGTATAGGACAAGCCTGCTCCTTTTCTCTCTGTGCAGTGCACGTTTAGCATAGGAAAATAATAAGTATTTCCTTCAGATTTTAATGGTAGTAACTATTTTATTAACATAATTAACACCACTATAGCACTATCTACAGGTCTAAAGTTTTTAATTATTATTTTTAGTAGAAATATTTGGAAAGCAGGTGCACAAGTACATTTTCACAGTGTGCTGAATGTCTTTATTTACAAGATAGCATTTTATAGTGAATATGAACAAAATGAAGGTGCTAATTGAAATAACTGCTTGATTAAAAATGTGCTGTGAAGATGAATTCCTAAACTTTCTAATGCAGTCTCATAACATAATAAACAAGGAAAAATACTAATCCCTTAATAGATCAAAATATAGAATGTAAACATCTAAATGTTTAGGGGGAATGGATTTCTGTTCTGAGTTTTCTAAAAAAAAAAAAAAAGAAAGAAAAGAAAATTTATTTCTCCTGCAAAATGTTTAGTAAATATTGGGAAATAGCAATTTAAGTGAAAAATTAATTGTATTTAAACCAAAGTCCACTATGTTGGGGTGGGACCTCTCGGGAGATCTGCCATAACGTGAATTCTATGAATTATCTGATGCTTTAAATATTTTTTTAAAAAAGATATCAAATCCTTCAGAAAGTAAACAATACCAGGGCAGAAAACAGTCCAAATGCCACAAAATGTGCTTGTTATAAGCAAATAAAAATTATTACGAGAAGGACATTCCCGACCTGGGGTTCCCTTGTAGCCTCAGAGGCTCAGCTGGTTGTATTTACTACCAAGACAAATGATCCTGGGAAGAGCTTTCTCTCCCTTTCTCCCTTTATAGGAAATAGTCCCAAATCATTATTTCAGTACCTTCTTCTCTTTTCCCCTCTTAATTTATACAGGACATGTTTTGCAGAATATACAACAACCGTAGGATTTTCACTAAAAATTACCTGAGCAGTCACTTAACATGCAAAGGGAATGGCAATGGCAACCCAAGGAGAAGCAGATGTTCAGGACAGCTGCTTGCTTTTGCAACCAATATGGATTATTACCATAGAACATAATGTCCTAAAAGATAACGGTCACATAAATACTTACAAGATCTCAGTAAATTAGTAACTTATCTGAAATTGCGTATTTGGGGGTTGACATTTGGCTCTAGAGTTTGTCACTTAATGGTCTGGTGGGGTTGGTGGCGGGACTGGCAGTCTTTACCATTTCTTAAAGTTTTAAAGGAGTTGTAGATTCCACCAAGGAGAAAGAGATCTCCCTTAGGAAAGCAGAATGCCAGTGCCTCTCTTTCTCTTTCCATTCTTCAATTATTATTAAGCGTTATAATCATTATCTGGGTCAAGCAACCAGTTCAGAAGATTTCTTCAAGTTGCCCTCTTGTTCCACTTTTAATCCATTAGCTAGTGGTCTTCAGTTTGTTGATGACTTTTTTCTCTTTGACCCTCCTGTTCTGGAACCAGATTGTAACCTGCCGCTCCGAGAGATTCGTCGTGGCTGATATACGCCTCCGTTTGTCCTTGGTAATGAATTTGTTTGTAGCGTATTCCCGTTCGAGTTCTTTTAATTGCACCTTGGTGTAAGGGACGCGCTTCTTTCTCCCCCGCCTGTAGGAGCTGGCGTCTGAGGGATGAGAGACCACGTCTGGAAGACAGGGAAGAAGGCAAGTTACAGAGCGATCAGACCCAGGCCAGGACATAGGCGACAACTTGATCTGAGCCACCCGCCTTGCAGTCCCGGACGCCCTTCGCCACTCTCTGAACAATCCAGCCCTCCGCCAAAACCTGTGGAGGGTCGGTGAAGAGGGTGGTTAGTTCTGCACTAACATGAGATCGTCCAGGCCTCCAGCGACCCCTCCAGCCTGGCCATCCTGTCCGTACAGCGCGCTGGGTTCGCTTGATCGCTTGGACTAGCGGCCCACATCTTAGCGCTAGGTTCAGAGGACACCAGTTCTATGCCTAGCTCCTCCGTATTCCCCAAGCCCTAACCCTTGATGCTTCTACACTGAAGCCACTTTTGAGAGAACGATTACGGGCAATTTGGTAAACCGTTTCCAGGTCAATTTCCCATCCTTAAGTCGATGTCAAGGGCTGGGGAGGGCGGGGCGCAGTGGGAGAAGGAAGCCAGCCAGGGTCCCAGCAAGCTTCTTTCCAGCCATCCCTCACCCAGAGAGAGCCAGGAGCCAGTCCATCTCAAGCGCAGTATGGGCAGCGCCAGTCAGCCGGGGCCGGGCTCCCAGGGGTGCAGCGCCACTAGGGCAGGCCAGGGAGAGACAGTAAAGGGGCACCAGGGGGACCCGGGAGCGAGCGGAGAAGCTGGAGCGGAGCCGGAGGACCGGGGCTGAGAAGGGGGGCGCCATTTACCGGGCAGAGTGGACTTCCAGAGGTGGGGAGGCTGCGCCTGTTCTTTGGGGCAGTACATTTGGCCGTTCCAGCCGTTGGGCAGCGCCCAGGGCTGGTAGCTTTCCATGGGAAGACCCAGGGGCTCGTGGCGCGACTCGCCGGGGCCCCCCAGGCCGGGCACCACAGGCATATCCAGGTAGCCGGGCACGGGCTGATGGTGGTGGTAAGGCCCGGGCGCGTAGCCCTGGTGGTAGAAGGCGAACTCCTTAGCGCGGGAGCTGAACTCCTCGGCCGCGGGGCCAGCGGTCTCCATGTACTTGTCCGCGAAGGCGGCGGCGGCGGCGGCCGAGGCGGGCTGCGCGCACGACTTGATGGCGTTGGGGTGCGGGCCCATGCGGGCGCACGGGTAGTAGCCGCTGCCGAAATAGCCGTAGGGAAGCGCCGCGGGCCCCGACGAGCTCTGCGCCGCCGCCGAGCAGGGGCTGCACTGCTTGGCGGCCTCGGCTCCCGCCGGGCCCGCCGGGCCGGGCCCTCCCGAGGACGACGCGGCCGCGGCGGCGGCGGCAGCAGCCGCGGCGGCGGCGGCGGCGGCGGCGGCCGACGGGGGCGCCTCCCCGGGCGCGCTGCTGTAGGCGGCCGCGGCGCCGGGCGCCAGGGGCGCCGGGTGCGCCATCAGGTTGCGGCACTGGTTGGCCGCGGCCGCCGCCGCCGCCGCGGCCGCCGCCGCCACCGAGAAGTTGCCCCCCGCGGCCGCGGCGGCCGGGTGGGGGAAGCCCCCGCCCCCGGCCCCGGCTGCCGCCGCCGCCGCCGCCGCCGCCGCCGCCGCCGCCGCCCCTTCCATGTTCTTGTTGAGCTCGTCGGCCACGAGGCCGCCGCCGTTGTCGTAGAGAAACATGACGGTGGGCTCGATCCAGCGGGGGTGGAGGAGCACGGAGGCTGTCATAGCCCGAGCCGCATGGAGAAGACCCCAGTGGCGCTGTTTTAAAAAGCCCCCAAGAAGTGAAGAGCGCGCCGCGCGGGGCCGGGGCCCGAGCGAGGGGGGCGGATCGCGCCCCGCGGGGTCGCGCCAGGCGGCCGCCCATTGGCCCGCCCCCCCTGCTCCGCCCACGGCGTATGCAAAGCGGGCGGCTCCAGCCGCGGCTCTGGGCTGTGCACCCGCCGTCCCCGCCGCCGCCCGTGAGGTCCCCAGCGCCAGCGCCCGCCGGGCGGCCGCTCACCAGTCACCCAGGGGACAGGCGGGGGACGCGGGAGGGTGCGGGAGGGAGAGAAGGGCAGCTTCCGCGCGGCTCTCCTTCTCTTCCCCTATCCCAGTGGGGCTCAGAGCCGCATAGGACCGGGAGGGGACAGGGGCGCGCTGTTGGATTGCGACCTGAGGCGGTGGGGACAGGTCAGGTAACCTGCGGGCAGCTGGGGACGGGATAGTAGCGAGGTGTAGTCCAGGCTGGGTGTTTCTTGGTGCCTCCCGCGCTGTTTTCTTTTCAGACATACACCCCCAGGCGTCTTCCTGCAGCGAGGCGCCTGCATGGACATTAGCGCTGTCCGCTTCTAGAGCGTCGCGAGTTGGCTCCCTGTCCAGGGGAACAGTGGCTGGACGGGTGCGGATGCGCGGGCCTCATGGGTCCCAGGACATTCCACCCGAAAGCTTGTACTTCATTTGGGAGCTCCCTCCCCTTCCCCGTCCACAGCGTTGGTGGACAGTTTCATACCCACTGCACTTAGGCCCGCAGGCTTAGAATAACCCATCCTACCCACACTGACACACACTGACACACACACACACACACACATTCAAGGGGACCCTGATCACACGCTCACACTCATGTATACGGACTTTTCCTCACTCCGCACCAGCAGCAACTTTGCCTCCTCCAGAGCCTGTGAGATGGAGAGAGAAGTTTGTGTGCACCGTTCTCCAGCACTTCCACACCTCCGCCCGGGCTGTCCTGCCCTGGAAGGAGTTTTAGAGGCACGGGCTGGTTGGGTGCTGGCTGGGACTCCAGAGTTTCATGGAGCCTGGGCAGGAGCTGACTCTCCAGGCACCTGAGAACTCCTCGTTTCACTCTGTTCCGGGACAGGAGAAAGGGACTCTCTGGGGCCACTTCATTTCACATTAGGATTGGGGAGAAAGAACACTGTCTCCAGCCTGCAGAGGGAAGGTGTCTGGTCTTCCTCCATCCAAGAACCAGCCTGAGAAGGCTTTCCTCTGTGCCTGGGGGGAATGAGACCCTCTCCTGAGAGCATGGTGAGGTGTTGCTGGTGGAAGAGCCAAGTAGCCACCATGTTTTGGTGAGGAATTCTGGGGGTCCTGTCTCTTTGGGGCCACGTAACTTCATTTCCTATCGTGGAGGTTGCGATCGATCTGGTCAGATGCCCAGAAGGGGAACATGCGTTCAAAGTGAAAGTGGGTGTACACCACGGGTATATCAGGGTTGGGGAGGGCTAACTCCCTTCCACCCCAGGCGGACTGGTGAGCGGCCAGGTAGGACCTGCCTTCCGGTCCCAGATTGCAGACTCGGCCTTAAACTCGGGGCACTGCGGAACATCCCCAGCCCCTACTCCTCACCCCCGTCTGCTCTCTAAAGCTCCTGGTCTTCCTGCAGGGGCTCGATCAGTGAGGCTGGGCTCCGGCTATTATCCACCCCGATCCCTGGGTTTGCCGGGACCCATGTAAGTGTTGCCCAATAAAACCTTCTATGATCCCCCCCTTCACCATACACATAACCAGAGTGCCTTCCCCTCCTGCCTTTTTAATAGCTCCGGGTAAATATTGATCTGCCCCCAGCTTACCTCCTCCCTGACTAGCCATTTGCTGACTAAGGAAGCGGCCTCTGTAGAGACCTGATTTTTTAGTTACTTTCTGGGGCGTTCATTCACCCCTGCTTCCTTCCCCCTAGTAGCATTATAAAACTCATGGTACAAAGAGACAGGATAGGGTTCAAGGCCCCAGTTCCTGAGGACTAGAGGGCTGTTCTACATATGGGTCAGACACAGCTAGAGGCCAAGGTCAAGTTGAAAGTTGTAGTCTAGTCTGTGTGAGAACTGCCACCAAGCCTGGAGACCCAGGCAGCTGTGAAAGGCCCACCGCCCACCTCCCCTCACTCTTGATTCCTTTTTCCTTTGGAATTCCTTTTTTTTCTGGCTCTGTTTGGTTACCCAGCACTTTTTTGCTGCCTTCGTGGAGTTTTTGGGGCGGTGTTTACAGACTCTTCTTCTTTGCCTCCGCCCTGCTCTTGGCCCGAGCTTCAAGCCTCTTCTGTGTTCTAGCCAGACCCGGAAAAACGAAAACACAGCTCCGGGAGCCCCCACCAGCTGGCGCCTGTGCCAGCTCACCTCTGGTCACGGCGCAGCTGCCGGTGCACACAGCGGCCAAGGCCAGCTCCACATTCCTCACTCCCTCTCCCCACTTCACCGGAGACCGAGAGCCCTGCGTGCAGAGGAAGGGCCCCAGCTCCACAGACTGCCAAAGTCGACTGGGTCCCTCCTCACCAAAAATGGTGAGACAAGATTTCATCTTGTCGGCTGAGGAGCCGCAAGCAGGTTTGTCTGGGAGGCACGGCGCTGGGGGGAAGGCTTTGGGTTGCATCTCAAATTAGGCTTTGCTCCCTACACTTGGCGGCTCCGCCAGGGAAGGGCTTCAGGCCTGAATTATTTATTGAGCTTTCTGGTGGATCTTTAGTAATCAAGTTATCTGGATGTTTCCTTAGCTCCTTATCAACTTTAAAAACCTCTAGAGAGATGGTTACTTAGAGGGAGGCAGCCTGCTCATTCCTTTCACTTGTTTTAGATCTCGATATATATGACATTAGTTTTTTCTACCAGGCAAGTCAATGGCGTCCTGGCGTGCGTCACTGTTTTTAAAAGTCTGCAGGTCCTGTTAGATATTGAATGGTAGCCACTAACCAGTGGGGATGGTTTGCAGAAATTGAATGAGCTCTGTGAATAATTTTGGGTCTCAGTTCTTAGGATTTCTACTCACTTTGAATCAAGAAAATCTTTCTCCCCTTTTTGTCCTTTGTCGAGGGACATAAGAGATTCATTAATGGTTCCCAGTACCCTTTCTTATTCTCTTAGCCCTCCAGGCAGCCACCAAACTGGCTCGCTGTGGAAAAAGAAAGGTTGGTGGGCAGTGAAGAAGTGGGGTGTGCTCTGGGTAGCAAGCACAGAACTGTCCCAGTGATCGTCCTTCCCACCCCCCCCTCCCAGCCCCCATGGCAAGGTCAAGCTTCACTTGCCTACCCGGCTAGTTGTTCCTGACCCTCTGCTTTTTTGTCTACCAGGCTCAGGAATTCCTATGGGACTGCAGGGAGGTGCCACCAACTTAAATCTTGGCAATGACAATTTATCTTCAGACCCTTTGTAAGCAATAGGCTGGGAAAGCCAGGGCATCTATTGAGATCTGCAGAAGGTAGTGGCCGCTTGAGCAGGAGGGTGACAGGGGTGGAGGTGGCCTCTGCCTGGTGCTTCCCGATTTTCCCCAGAGGGGCCCTAAGTAGGCAGCATGGGGCAAGACATGAGGGTGGTGACAGCCAAGTGGCTTGGCCTTTGTTCTGGGAACTGCCAGACCCTTGGCAGGCATGGCTTCTTACCTCCTAGGGCAGACCGGGGTGCCCCATGGGGCTTTTCTGCCCTGGAGCCTCCTGCTGAAGAAAAAGACCTGGGCTGGGTGTTTTTTTTTTTTTTCTTTTTTAGAGGGGCAGTAGGGGGACTTGCTGCCAGCCTAGGCTATGGCGCCCTGGGCTCCCAGGGTTAGAAGAGAAAAGGACAAAGGAAAACCAGGTTTTAATTGAGTTTGATTTTCACTAGCAAATGAAATTTACCTGCTCTCACTTTAACTAGGAGGAGGCTGTCAGCACTGCTCCCCGACACTATTTCTCTGCATCCATCCAGCATTAGGATAAACATTCCTCTGTTAGTTTTAAAGACACTTTGTATTTCAGGATATTCATGTGTTTCTAATGTATCCGAGCAGCTTTACGAGCTGCATTTGCAGAACATCTTAACCCTCTCTTTCCCACCGCAGGAGGGGTGGGGGCGCAGAGATAATGGCAAAGGAAGAAAGGTCCAGAGCGGGGAAATGGCGGAGGAGCTGAAGCAAGCGAAGAGGAAGAGAGAGACAGGGAGAAACAATGCAACAGGATGGCACCTCCCTCCCAATCTGCTGTCGGCCAAACCGTTTTGGGGAGACAAGTGGGGGTCCCTCGGTGGGCATTTAAAGTCTCCCTGTCCTTATTCCCACCAAGATGGAAGCTGTAATCTTTTTCCTCAGGAGACAGGGTGGGTTCTGAAGAGACCTGGACTGAAGCTGGCCAGTAGGCAGGGCAATAGGACATCCCTGAGTCACTTGCTCAAACGCTGGCTCTAGATTTTTGTCCATTCGAAGCATTAATCGAGCAGGAAAAGGCCCAAAGCTGTAGGATCACTTTTGGACAGTGGGGAGTCACTTAACACTGTGGTGCCCCAATGCTAACATGGTGAAAAATGGAAGTGCCAAATCCGGGAAGATCCACGCAGATCCCTTACGAGTTTGCCCTGAAGAGACCTTCATGCACTGGAGTTGGAGCACACACTTTGGGAGGAGCGGCTTTCCCACTGCCTGGTGGTTTCCTTGGAGTTACCAGGCCTTCAAGGCCACCAGCTCACAGCACCTCAAAAAGGGGAGCACGGCAGAAGCCCAGGGAGGACCCCAGTTGCTGTGCTGCCCTGCAGTGTTTCCCCCAGCAAGTCCCTGAGCAGCGAGAGGGGCGCCCCTTCCACACACACACACACACACACACACACACACACACACACACACACACACTTTTTAGAACAACTAGCCCCACGTCCAGGCTCCCTTGAGGAGCAGCCGTCTCCGCCAGCCGAGCTCAGACTCCCCAGGGTTGGAGAAAACTGGGTGTAAGGGGCGCGTTCCCGCCTTGAGACCCACCGCCCTAGGGCTCAGGGAGGCCTGGGCGATTCGGCGGGTGGCGGTGGTGATGGTGAGGGGGGAGCACGGCCTGTGCCGACGATGCCCCCGCTGCTCTGCTCCTCACTGGACCCGGATGCTCAGCCTTCGCTCAAAGGACGGGAGCACGCGTTTGGGGCAGAGGGAACCCGGAGAAGCGCTGAGCTGGAAGAAGGAAGCGCCTTCTCGAAATCTCAGCTGGCGGCGGGAGTACGGATGGGCCCGCTGGACTCGGTGCCCTCGCCACCCCGGGAGTGAGCTCCCCGTCACTCAGCCAGGGTGCCGGGAGAGCGCAGGACGCCGGAGGCATCCCGGGTGGCTGCGACGTGACAAGGCCGCGAGGTCCGTGCCCCGACGCGGTCTGCCCCCGCCACAGCCCGACCGCAATCGCACCGGGCCGTCGTCCACCCCTATCCCTGCTTGCAACAAAACAGGAAGCCAGCGCTGGGCCGTGGATTCATTATGTCAACAAATACACTGAAGGCTTTCGAGCATTTGAAGGAAATAGGGTGTTTGGACGTAAGCCTGGCCCGGCGCAGCCAGCCTTTCCTGCCGAGGAGCCGGTGCAGGCGGCCGGGCAGCCTGGGCCCGCGTGAGTCCACATGTTCCCAGAACCCGAAAGACGCCCAGATCCCTGACCCGGGTTGCGAATTCGCAACGCAGAGAGCAGCTGAAGGAGGGAAAGTCACCAGCTCAGCCACGGGGAAGAACTCAGAGCAGAGAACACAGAGGTGTGATCAGACTTTTACCAGCACGTCCTATGCGGTAATCATAACGATGTGTGCGCCTTGGTATGCACGCACAGATTCACATATGCGCTCCCACACACAGTGAACAAGACATCCAACGTCACGTGGGTGAGACACAGGCATCCGTCCCGAGGAAAAAAAAAATATTCCACCTTGTCCGACCAGCCCGGTGACATACTTCGGAGCTGCTGGCGCCTCTCTCGAGCCATTCTGATTTTTCCCCGACCACTCACCATTCCCTCCCCCCGCGGCTTTGTAAATACACCTGACCCCATTGGAAGGCGAGCCCCCCTACTGGCATTTACCTGGTTCGGGTGCTCCCCCAGAAACTCTGGCTGGCTCTGGGGCCCCCGCGCTGAGCCGACCCCGGAGCGCCCACGCTGCTCAGGGCGCGGCCGCCGCTGCTTTGTCCCGCGGCTCCAGCCCCGCTCGGCCCAGCGCGCAGGGAAACGAAGCAGCTCAATAAAAACTTTTGATATTAGTTTTTATGGGTATTTACACTCTGGTCAGGGGAGCCGAGTACGGAAGCTCCATTAATCAGCCCCCAGCCTCGGGTTTGGATGCTCAGTTTATGGGTTGGGAGAAGGAGATGGCCGGAAAGCAAGCATGGGGATGGCCGGCTGATTCCGGAGGAATGAAAAGAGAGAAGGTCGTTTCCCGTTCCCGGACAACGAAGATTAAATGGGGCCCTCCAGGTGCTACCCAAATGGACTATGTTTTTATTTGAGCCCCCTGGCAGGGATAATTTTTCCACCTTTGCCTACCACAACATTAAAAAAATACATATATTATGGAATTTTCCAAACACACAAAAGTATAATGAACCCCTATATACCCAACTCCTAGTTTCAACAACTATTATCATTTTGTCTTTAACGTTTGATTACTCACTTCTACTTTTTTTTTTTTTTTTTAGTATTTTAAAGAAAATTCCAGACATCATATCATTCCACCCTCAACACAGGGTTTCAAGGATAAATTTCAAGGTTGAGCAAAATTGCTCAACAAAAAGGAATCCTTCCTATGTCTGAGGGTAAGGGGTCAGTGTGTTTGAACTTGAGTTGTTCTGATCACAATCTAGAAAGAACTTGAGTGTTCACCCTAAAGGAAACCGGACAGAAAAGGGGTCGGGGACATGGACCGTCTTGCCTGAAATCTCATGTCTCTTCTTTATCAAATATACATATGCGCGAGGGAAACTTATGCAACCCTTTTCACGGAGTGTGTCATCCTGTAACTGAAGATTTCTACTGCTGCGTCAGGATTTGGGGAAGAGGTGAAAACCGTGGCTCAGTTCTTTCTGTGTCCTAAACTGACATACATTCCCTTCTCATTGGACCCATGACAATTTCACATTTCAGCACACCTCCCCTGGTAGAAACTAAAAAGAGATGTCTAATAATTAAGCAGGGAAGGGAATATGGCAAAGGATTGATATCTCACTGTAGCCATCACAGTTTCAAAAAGAAGTGCAATTCCATGTATTTTTTAAAATCTCAGCAGTATAAGATTTTTGAAAAAGAATTAATAAAGGTGCTGTGGTTTGTTTTTGTTTGTTTGTATTCAGTGTTCTAATGATAATGAGCATGGAAAATAGCAAACCGCTTAATTTGACAAGTTCTACACCAGGCAGCTACTTCATGAACTCCAACCCCACTCATCTGAGTGGATACTTACTGTCCTTTCTGTAGTAGAGTGTTGGGTTATTTTCTTGTTTGGATTGTTTATGTTCTTTAATGACCTCCTTCCCCCCAGCCATTTAAAATATCTGGGATGTTCTTATGCTAATATATGCCAATATAACTGCTCAGCATATTAGAAAAGAACTATTTGGCTAAACTAATACAGAATGTGTAAATTAAGCACAAGGAGAATTATGTGCATAGATTTTATACAACTCTCTCTCTAATAACTCCAACTGCACCCAGCAGAAGTCCCTGGAGACACTGGCCCTGAGTCCCTCCCACGCTGCCTGTGGAGCATCCACAAGACTGATACCTGTTGGGGTTTTAGGCACAGCAGCTCCTTCAAGGGTCTCTGGTCTCCCAACTCTAGGATGGAGTTCACCATGGGGGTTAGGGTCTGGTCAAGGTCAGGGTGGGGACTGCAGAGTGAGAAGATTTGGAGGAAGAGGGAGAGAGGGAAGGGCAAAGAATAAAAAGCAATAAAAACATTATTCCCAACAAAAAGTCAAGTCAGGGCAGCCCAAAGCAGGCCTGTGTTTTTAAAGCTCTGCAGAAACCCGTCCTCTGCGGAAGCCTGTTCACTGAAGCCTGGCTGGGAGCCCCCGCTGGTGAGGAGTGGATGCTTAGGTTGCAAGTCTCCCTGTGACTTCTTTTACTGCACAAAACGAATCTGGGATTTGAGAAACTGAAGTCCAGAATTAAATGTGGGCATGAACTTCTGCCCACAGAGAGCCCAAGTGAGGAATTCTGGCTGGTATCAGCTGTCCTGCCATAGGTCTTGAGCCAGACTTGGGACAACCCATCAAGCCTGCTAGCAATTACGTGTTTTCAGCTACTTTAAAAAAGGCCATATTTCTTTACATTTTTAGGACCTAATGTGGGGTTATGTCAGGTCATGGGACCCTTGGCTGGTGCAAAGTAATTTGATGTCATTGAGAGCCAGCAGACTCATTTGTCACTCTGAGGAATAGACATCCCAATGGGCCTGAGATGGGAGCAGAGCAGAACTGGCTGGGTCCATAGGGCTTAGTCGCGGGTCCAAAGCTGGCTTACCTAGCTGGGCTGGGAGAGGGGCTTTCTGGGTGGTGTGTATCCCCACAGGGGAACGAGGACTCAGGTCTGCTCCCAGCACACACATCAGCCCTTTGACCTCTCGTGGGACCCAGACAGCTCCAGGCCCTTAGGTATATCTACTATAGGATCCAAATCTTGGCTTTTCTTTCTCTAAAGTTAAAGCTGGTTAACACAGCTGCAGTTTCTCTCGCCCCCATCCACCACTGCTCCAATGATCTGTATTAAATTCAATAAAACTTAAGGGTGCCTCCCTTCCTATGGGACAAGACTCACCCAGCTGAGAGGGGAGGGCAGAAGGGGCCAGACCCCTAGACTCCCTTGGGGATGCACTTTGGTGTATGACAGGGCTGGCTAAATCTTGGTGAAGGGCTTCAAGTCATTTACCTGGAATGGTCTGCTTATCTACTGTTTCTAGTTCAGGCTTTGTCTTGGGGTGGGGATGGAAGGGTGGTGAGAGGATAACAGAAAGCCAAAAAAAGGGGGTTCCCTGAGCTCTCCTTTGAGAATCAGAGAGGAGCCATGCCCCGGAGTATGGGTAGGTTTGGAGAAAGCAACTTGATGGGCAAAAGGAGGTGGGGGGGGGGACCACTTCCCACAGCCCAGAACTGAGCATAAGGCAGGATCCTCCTACAAAGAGCAACTTTCAGCATCATTCCTGTCCCCTGCAGTCCTCACCCCAGATGTCCTGGAAAGTCTACCAGTAGAGCTACATGCCCACGGCTAAGGGACCTAATTGTGACTCCTGGGATTCCCACAATGACATGTGACACATATGTGTCCCTTGGCCTCTGTATCCTCAGAAGGCTTCCTGTTGTTGCTCTTCCTGACAATTCCAAGATGAGGTAATGCCACAGTAAGTGAAGAAGACAGTGCACTTAGACCCAGATGAAGTGGTCAGTCAGGAAGTCCACAGGAGGGATACTCGGCTGTAAACAGGCGAAGCCCACCAATAGAGAAGCTGTGACTGGCAACTCTGAGGCAGAGGAGGCCAGCAGGAGGTCTGCTTATCCTTCTATCTTCCCTCAGGTTAGGAAGTGAGCTGGTGCCTCAGGAGTGCAAAGGTAAGAGACAGCATTCCATTCCTGGGGCTCATCCCCCTCGAGTGCTAAGAGATGTCCAGTCCTCCACAGAAATTAGTCTGGGCAAGAGGAAGCAGACATAGCAAGGTCCAAGGGCCCTACCACAGAGGTGGGGTGAAAATACTGCCTGTAGCCCCTACAGTTCTGCAGCCGGCCTGGACCACACCAGCCGGCAGGTGGCCAGGGCTCAAAGCCCACCTCTGGGTGGGATGGCCTTCGGGCCTCCTACCTCACCTGGATTTTTGTGACAATCTGTTATTTGTCCTTAGAGTCACTCAGGACCCTCAAGGAGAACCCACATATGGTCGGTCCAGGACTCCGCCCTCTTTGGGTTCAGGAGCCCCAGGAAGAGTTGGATGGGAATCTGGGGATCCTGGGTCCCACGTGCCCTCAGTTGGCTGACCAGGACCCCAACCTGGAGAGAGGAAAGCCAATGAGAGCCCGACCTTTCCTCTCCGAGGTAGAAGTATCGCCTCCGCCCTGCGCAGGATCCCCGCCCTGTCCGTGGGACCTTCCAGATGGCCGCGTGTTTGGAAGGGGCGGCCCAGGAGAGAGGGGCTTCTGTCTTCTGCCCTCCCACCCTCCCCCGACCCCTCGACCCCTCGGCAGTCAGGGTGGCGGTCGGCAGAGGCAGAGGATGCTCACAGGGCGCCGCTGCAGTTCCGACCTCTTCCCACTAGATGTCTTCCCAGTTAATCGGAATTGCAGGGCGCTGTCGGCTCCCGGTGCCCGAGCCTCGGTTTCCCCCGCCGCTTTTGGAAGTCGGGTGTTCCGTTGGGAAAATAAACCGTTTTCTTTCTTTCTTATGGTCCCCTCCCCGCCCTGCGCTCCAAATCCTGGCTCTGGAAATCCACCAGAATCAAACGCTGGCTCCCTGTGGGGCTTTGTCGGGACCACTCTCGCCATTGGAATCTTTTTATGACCTTTGATGTGTTTAAATAACATAGCAAGCCTGAGTACACACCTCGGATTAAACTTTAATCGGCTGCAGTCAAGGTCGCCCAGGTGGTAAACGCGTTTCCTCCGATGTCTCCTGGTGGACACTGCGGGGTCCAGAGTCTGTGACTGAGGCCCCACTGTGCCCTCCCGCCTCTGCCCAGACCTCGGTGGGGGCCAGGACGTCGGCGGCCATCCCATACAGCTCCAAAGAGGACTGAGGAAATAGGATGGGAGGCAGACACCCAGGGTGGGCTAATGACCTGAGCACAGTTTTTATAGCTACTAGACAGAATAGTTAAAAATTCCCCTGACTCCACAGAATGGTTGTAGGTCCAAAATCATGGTCAGTGCCTTGATGATGTCTCCCAGTGTGATTCTGGTAGCCCAAGGAGGGGTGGGAGATTGCTGGTAATGACGGTGCCGAGTTAGTGTTAGTGGTCCTTCCCCGTACCAGGCCAGACAGGTTAGCTTGAATTTCAGCTGGGCTGAGTCATCAGGGCTGAACATGATTTTCTGAACCAACACACTTGTCATGGAGAATTGTCTTGGGCAGTTATTTAGGAAAAAATCCAAGTCCAGTGCAGCATGTACAGTGAAGGCTACCGGTGTGCTTTTAAAAAGGGGCTGTGTACATAGGGCTGAAAGGATAGACAAGTCACCAGTTATGGTGGCTTCTGCTGGGAAGAAGTGAGGGTCAGAGGGTCCTATGGAGAATTCATTTATTACTGTAATTTCTTTTGTGTTGTTTGTAATGGGCAGCAGGTCCATATGTTAGGCTTTGGGGCAACACTCTTCATAAAACAGGGTACCCATTTAACTCAGAGCCAAACATCCCCCTGGGGAATTCCCTCCACACATCAACCCAGACTTGGATTCAGAGGAGACGTTGAAATAAGGCACCTCGAAGCTTAGAACAGAGCCTTACAGGCTAGCCACTCAGATTTCCATCTCCTGGAAGGGGTTCTCAGGCCTTTCTCCACTGGGCTCACCCTAACTTGGAAATGGACATGCCAGCCAAGATATAAAGCCCCAGCCATTCAGAGCAACAGAACCCCATTATCTCAAAATGAATTAAAACCTTATCTTCAATTCCCCCTCCCCCAACCTCTGAGTGCCTGAGAGTTTGTAGACAAGGCCCCTACCTACTCCTTCAGATTAGAGATTCCCACAGCTCCTAGCCATGGAGGAATGGCAGATATCCTTTATGTATACATGTGTATGTTTGTCAATTCTTGTCCCCAAGAGTGATGAAGCTCCATGTACTTGACTGGGTCATTGACTACTTGAGTTAGAGACAATAATTTTATCACTGACCAAAGTTAATTTTAAAAGTGTTTCTTCATGGAGACTTTTGGGGGCTTGTAATGCTCTATATCAGGATCTGGGTAGTAGTTACACAAGTGTACACACACATAAAAATTCAGCGAGCTGGGTGCTTAAGATTTTTATGCTTTGCTATATGTAAGTTATATGGCAATAAAAAAATTTTAAAGTGCTTCCTCATAACGACCTGTGAAGTAAGTCCTGAGGTTTTTATAATCATCTCCATTTTACCGGCAAGGAAACTAAGATTCAAGGGCAGCTAGAACGTCCCAGGAGTCCCGGGAGAGAAGAACCACTCCCAGCTTCCTCCTGCCGGCCCTTTCTTTTCCAGCAGATTTGTCAGGTAGCAGGAACCCGCTCAGTGTGGAGATGTTCTTCTCAGGATGGTTGTGAGGAGGGAATAGGGACGATCTGCAACTTTCTTCAAATTCCTTAGCCTTTGAGTAGGGAGAGGATGGCGCGGCTGCTGTTGGCCTGGAGGGACCCTCAACTTGAGTCCCTCTGATTATGAAGCGGGAACATATTTTCTTTTCCTTATTCCAGTCACCCCTGCCCAGATGCACCCCGCAGCAGGGCTCTTGGCCAGGGAGACCCCTCCAGGAGGTGGCTCCCTCCCGCCAATCCCCAGCCCCCAACACCCATTTCTCAAAAGCACAGGCGGGGTTGCGGGGGGTGGGAGTGAAGTGGGAATGTTTTGAAATAAAGGTGGCTGCAGTCAGATGGCCGAGGACATAGAAAGCGGTTGTTATTTATTCCAGGCACAGTCGCAAAAGGCTTCCAAAAATATCTAGCCGAGATATTTTATTGTCCAGCCTGTCTGCAGCCTGTAATTATGCGTTCAAGATGTTTAATGTGTGCAAATGCATTAGCCGCTTTCGCTCGTGAAAACCCTAGTTGGGAGCGGAGGAGTGGCAGGTCTGGAGATAATTATGTCGTACAGTCGCAAACATTATTCTGCTCTTACTGTAAACGGCCCTGGCCACCTTTACAAGAAGCCAGGGAAACGGAGAGTGATTCGTAGCGTTTACCCCGACAACCTTTTTCTTCCTTTCTTTTTTTTCCTCCCGTGTTGTTCGAAGTGTCTATCGGGGCGGCTTCTGTGCCCGGGGGAAGGCGGAGGCGGAGGCGGAGGAGCGCAGCGGCGCGGCCGGCGCGGGTCCCCGGAGGCCGGGCCTGGCACCCCCGGGCGTCTGGGGCTGGCGGCCAGGAGCCCTCGCTGCCGCGCGCAGACCCCACCGCGGGCAGCGTCAAGCGCTCTTCCTTTGCCGGACTGTTCGGCTCTCCTGGGCCGGCCCGTCCCCGCCTCATCAGGCCACCCCCGCGCGCCCGCAGACCCCACTCCGGGGCTGCTCCGGGATGCAGTGCGACCTATAGGCCGCGGCCCGGGGCCTGGGCGCAGTTCTGGGAAAGGCGCCGGCCGGCGGAGGCCTTGCTGGGGTGGGGTGCGCGGTCGGCTCTCACGGGGCTGACCCCGGGTGAACGCGCTATTTTGGGTCCTGGGCGCTGCGGGGGCCAAGAGAACAGCTGGGATGGGGGACCCCCGCCTCCGCCCCGGGCCGGGTCTAGCGCCCCCCCCAGCCCCACCCGGCCTCTCGGGGAAACTTGTAAGGTCTTGTGCTGGCACCTCCCACCCCCGCGACACGTACACCTCGGTCCCCATATTCGGGTAGCGGCTCCGCCCGCCCAGTGACAGTGACCAGCGCAGGGACAGCAGTCCGAGACGGCGCCTGGCCCCCGAGGGGAAAAGGCGTCTGTTTGCAAGCCAACAGCAACGCTCTTCTCCCCAAATCCCTATTTCAGCTCAGGCTTTTAGGCGAAGAACAACAAGGCCGAGGTGTGGTGCGGAGCTCAGCCGGCTGCCAGGTTGGGTGCTGCGCCTCCGGCTGGGCGACCCCCCCCCCAGGGCTGCTCTGGCGGGCGGGTGGCGGCTGCTGCGGTGCCCGCCCGCCCGCGGGCTTCTTTGCTGGAGGCCGGCAGCCTCCCCCGCGGCAACCCCGGCGTCTGGGCTCCGGCTGGCGCAACATGCTGCCGCGGGCCTGTGTCCTCTTCTGTCTCCTTAGGAAAGGACCAGATTTTGAAACTCATTTCAGGCCACTGATTTAAAACAAAACAAGATTAAAAAATAATAATAATAATAATCACATTCAGCGCTCATTTCGTGTTGCGGGCACGTAAGAAGATCCGTGTGGGAGCCAGAGCGCAGTTTCCGAGGCCTGGCAGCGCGCGGCTGCCGGCCCCAGGGCATGCAGAACAGGCGGGTGTGGAAGGCTCTGGAGGCATGACATAATTCCCCCAGGGAGGGAAATACACGCAGAGCCGGGAACAAACCCCACCGGACGCGGTCTGTTCCTGCTCCAAAAGCATCATCCAAGGAGAATCCCTTTGAGCTACAGTTGTTCATGGAGCGCTTGGGTCTGAGGTCCTCAGATCCATCAGTGGTGGGGGCAGTTTCTAAGATGTGAGTTCCCAATCTCGCCCTTGAACGTGCAGGCTCTGGCTGCAGGAG
Source organism: Macroglossus sobrinus (assembly GCA_004027375.1). Lineage (NCBI taxonomy): Eukaryota > Metazoa > Chordata > Mammalia > Chiroptera > Pteropodidae > Macroglossus > Macroglossus sobrinus. Next base: position 433,627 of record PVKZ01000942.1, read on the forward strand.
ATGGAAGAAAGAAAGAAAGGGGGAAAAAAGCTTAGTGGGGGGTCCTGGGTGGCTACAACTCCAAAATAAACTCTGTGCCTTGGATGCCTGGCTCCGGTACCTGGAGGAGGGAGAGAGTCGGTTAATTCTTCAGCAGCTGGAATTTAGGGACAGCAAGACCCAGGCAGGAAGTACAGACTATGAGACTCTTCTGTTGTTCTTCCTTCCTCCTCTGGTGTCTATCTCCTTTTCTTTCTCCCATCTCTACCCTACTTGAGGGAGTGAGGCCTCCACTCACTAGTGGCTTAATCCCAGGCCCTAGTTGGATGGGATGGTGAGACTGGGAAGTTTGAGGAAGGGTCTCTCTAGTGGTTCAGATTTCATAGACCCAGGAAGTGGCCACAACTGCAAGCCTGAAAAAGCAACCTGAACCACATTTAGTGGTCCACAGGTTTGTGGCCTAGAGGGCCTAAGGAAAAAAGTCATCTTCTAACACAGAGATTGCTGGTTGCCTGAGAGGCTGAGCAGAACTTTTGCAAGCAGAAGAGGATAGGGAGAAAAAAAAAAAAAAGACATTTTATGTAGATTTCCTGGCTCCGTGTAAAATCGGTGCTCACATAAGGGCATGTGTCTTGTTACTGCTCTTTCGAATGTAATTTTTCATAGAATCGAGGGTTTCGAAATGCCCTCACGGCAATCCAATATTTGATCCTCCCTCTGGGAAGCGAGTGAGATCAGGGCCTTCCTTGCTCTCCTCCTCTTCTGTTTTCCAGCCCCCTCAGAAAAGTCCACAGTATCACATTAAAGGCCCCAGGGGAGACTCTTGCCACTGGAAATGACTCCACCTGGGACCTAGAATCCAGAAATGGTGAGTGGTTTCTCTGCCTGTGTTCTGGGGTTGGGGGGGGGGGGGAAGGCTGGGCTAGGCGGCCAGGGTGCCTGCCCTGAAGCTGTACTCAGCCAGGGAAAGGGGGTGGGCTTTCTGGGAAATGGGTGAGCAGGGCCACCTGGAAAACTGAGATTTCTCAGCTGTCTAGATTCCCTGGAGGAGGAATTCTCTGGCTGGGAGAGATTGTTGCCAAATCCAGTATTCAAAGTTAGTTTTCTGGCCCAGGAAAATTGGGGCCTTGTTTAAATCTTTTCCTAGAAGTTATATGCTCATTCTTCAGCTTTCTGTTTTCTATTAGCCAAACAGAGACTTCACGTAAGATAATCTCGGTTTCTCCCTCCAACCTCTGAAACATGTAATTTGGGGGAGATACTGTATTTAAAATGCCAGTCCCTGTAATGAGCCCAGCTTAGCAGTGTGAGCTCCCACCCTCCCCTTAATGAACAGAGCTGTTGAGAAATAATTTCACTTTGATCTAGTTTGTGACCTGATTTTTTTGGCTTAAAGAAGACTGGGCGGCTAATTGGATTCTTCAGTTGCCTTTAATCTCCACCTCAACACTTGGAACCTGACCAAGCTGAATTAAAACAAGTCTGATAAACAAGATGTAGCTGGCTCCCAGGTTAACAGCAATGAGAAAATCCCCCCACCACTGTGGAGTTTAATGATCACAGCGTGGTTGGCACCTCACAAAAAAAACCCATGAAGCTGTAGGCCCCCAGAACCTGCAGCACGGAAGTCTTCAGAATCCTTTCCCCTTCCCTCCCAACACCCTGGATGTGGTTTAATTAGAAAGAGAAGGCGAGTGGTAGAAGGAGGTGGGGAAGAAAAACTTACAGTTGGCGCAAAAGGCAGGGTTGGGGGGTTCATCTCAAAGGGAGGCAGGACGTTGAGGAGACTTTGTCCCTGGGAGAGGAAGCAGGCAGAGCCTTTGAGGGCTGGACAGTAAAGATTGCAATTCGAATTTCCAACTGTGCTCCAAGAGTGAGGGGGTGCAGGAGGGAAATAGGATCTGAGGGGCAGGGTTATGCAGCCTGAGGGGCTGGGAATCATGGGTTTTATTTAATCTTTTCAGATGCCAGGGTTTTGTGTCCTGGAGGCAAAGCAGAAGGAGGAAGGAGTCTGCTGGGACCTCCCCGTTCTCAGTGTGGGGCCTGGGAAAGGGTTCTCTTGGGCTCCCCTCCTGACGTTCCAGTTTGCTCTCTGCTTAGAAGCTGGAGGCGTTCTAGGATTACTTCCTCCAAGGTGGTAGGAGTTTGGTTTTGGTCAGGATCTCTCAACCTAGACATTGTTGACATTTTGGACTGGATAATTCCTTGCCATGGAGCGGGTCCTGTACACAGCAGGATGATAAGCAGCATTTCTGGCTTATATCCACTAGATGCCAGTAGCCCCTGCCCCAACTGTGACCATCAAAAATGTCTCCAAACATTGTGAACTGTCCCTTAGGGGCCATAATAGCCCCCCACTTAGAACCAGTGGTTTAGACCTCTGTCAGGCCAGCATTTCTAGGGAAAAAGTGGAGTGCTTTGCTTGAAATGATCTTCACAGGGTTTCAAGATGGAGGCCTCCCTCTTCTTGTGGCCTCTCTGGGCAGATGGATCCTGAGCATCTTCTCAGGGCTGTCTTGAACTGCCACTGCAACACCTTCATGAAGCCTTTGGACAAGCATGTAGCTTCGAGGGCATATAATCCAAACATTTAGACACACTAATCAAGGATGTGTGTGCGTTTGTGTGTGTGTGTGTGTGTTTAGGATAGATGCTGGAGAAGAGAGATCCAGTCCTCACCTTTTCCTGCAGCCTTGAGTAAAAGAAAGCTCCTTTCTAATGGGAAATGGCTGAGCTTTGTGCAACCTGCGCTGTTGAGTGTAGCAGGAAGTAGAAAGCTTATTGCAAATGTTGGGGTGAGAGTTGGTTCCTATGATGCTATTAGACAGATTCTTATCCAATGAGGGGTCCTATAGCTCTGTGGCCATCGCTTCCCTCCAGCTCTGAGACCCAGCCAACCTCACTCAGAGCAATCTCTTCTCACCTAGGTTTTCTGGGAACTATAACATCCAGGAAAGTATGTGTTCGGCATAATTTATTGAACATTCAGCATTATTATTATAATGCCGATGGAAACTAATTTAAAAAATAAGAATTTTTACCACAATCCAGCCATCTCACCTAGATCCTTCCTCCCTTCTTCCTTCCTCCCTCCTTCCTTCCTTCCTTCCTTCCTTCCTTCCTTCCTTCCTCCTTCCTTCCTTCCTTCCTTCCTTCCTTCCTTCCTTCCTTCCTCTCTCTCTCTCTCTCTCTCTCTCTCTCTTTCTTTCTTTTTTTCTTTCTTTCTCTTTCTTTTGAGTTTTCCTTCCCAAATGTATGCATATACAACACAAATGAAGGAAAGTAAAGACTGAGAGAAACTGGTAAATTCACAAGGACTGCTCTATCAGGCTTGAATATCAATAATAAGAACAGGGTTAAACTGGATGATTTTTAAGCTTTTCTCCTTTTTTTCTTTTCCCTCACCACAGACACCTTTAGTCTCTCCCTAGAACAGGTTATTACCATTTAAGGCTAGCTAAACAACTAGGAATCAAGGTTTCTAGATGTACTAAGCTTTAGGTATTAGCTTATAGACTGCTAATCACTTTACAAATATTGATTCATTTAATCCACCAAACAGCCTTAGGAACTCTCATTGTCATGATTCCCATCTCACGGATGGGGAAGCAGAGGCACAGACAGGTTCAGTAACTTGCCCAAAGTCATCCAGCTAAGGAAAGGGTAATGCCAGGAGTGGACCCAGACGTTGGGGGCAGGGGCCATGTTTTCAGCCGGTTAATCACGGCTGCCTCCTGTTAATGCGCTGGTAGAGAGAGCGGCCCGGAGAACAGGAGTGAGTCGGGGAGGTGGCCATCTCTGCGCTGAGCAGGCAGCCATGCCCTAGAAGCCTTACTCTGAGCTTCAGAGCCAGATTCCCTGTCAACAGTGGGTCTATTAATAGATGCTTTTCTGATCATTGGAAGTAGTTACGTGCAATGTAATGCATATCCCTGGTATTTACTACCTTGGGAACACAGAAGACGTAATGAAGGAGGGAAGGTTGTAATTGTAGAAAAACACCAATTCTAGTAACAGAAGTCAGTGGCAGCCAGAGACATTCTCCCCAGGTTTCCGGCCCTGCTGGTGGCCCCTCCACCAGGCTCCATGCAGGCAGGAACCCCCCAGAGGAGGAAAGGGGCCTGTTATAGGAGTCATCAACCTGTCACCACGGCTGGGGTGAATATGGCTTCTGAGTTGGGGGGAGGGGGTGGAGGCTTAGTCTCCAGCACCACCAGCTGTAGGGAAGTGGGGAGGGGGCTGTGGAGTGGGGTTGGGAGGGGGAGGCTGGAGGTGGAATAGGCCTTCTCTACCTCCAGCCCTGGAACAGACATTTATGGAGTCAGCAAGGCTTCAGGCTGAGTACCCCTCGGTATTTAACACGAACGAGGGGACACTTACCCTCAGGCAGGCTTACGTGTGTGCGCCTGTGGGAGAAAGATGGCATGACACAGCCACACGAATGATCACGCTGAAGGCTGAGACAAGAACCCAGGGCAGGAGCAGCAGGAGCGGTGTGCTGAGAGGTGTGGGCGTGTGGCGTCTGTGCGGCAGAGGCTGTTGCAAGGAGGCTGCCCTGGGCCTAGAGGGTGCGACATGCAAGGGGGATGCTGGGGACAAGCACAAACCCAGTCTGCCTAAGGATGAGGGGAGGGTTTGGAAAGGTCCAGCAGCCATTATGATCTAGATGCTGTACTCTGCAGGGATTATTTCATTTACCCCGCCAGGACTCCTCCATGAATGGAGCACTGTTGTTACTTCGATTTTACAGATCAGGAAGCTGAGGCAGAGGATCAGTGATGGGTACAAGGTCCCTCAGCTGGGTGGCAGAGGTCCTGCACGGTTCCGGAGCCCCGACTCTCAGCCGCTCAGAACCAGGTCCACGGGGGGACCTGTCGGGTTAAATCCAGGTGAAGGAAGCCCAAATGTGAGGCCTGTGTGTGTGGTTCTCTTAAGAAGCTGCATTGTTCTTATATTTCTGTATTTCCCCCCTGCCACCATCATCTCCTGCGGAAGATATCCAAAAGTGATGAGAAAGTGGGTCTTCTTTCCCCGGGCGGGTCAGAGGGCACGGTCGCTCAGGCGCGGAGGCCGGTGCGGGGGCTGGGAAGGCGCCGGTGGGCGGACTCCCCGTCAGACGGACGAACGGGGCTGGGAGGACGGGCGACCCCGGCTGAGCGACCGCGGGCCGGCGGGGCACGGCAAGACCTCCTCCGGACCTGGGGACACATCCTGGGCGCTCCCCTCGGACCCGCGGGCCCTCAGAGCCGCCTCCAGGCTGCGGCTTCCTCCGCCCGCCTCGCCCGGGGCTAGGGCAGGGGGGCCCGCGCAGTGGCGAAAGCAAGCGAAAGGGGACCGACCGTGAACCCTATACCCTGCCTTTCCTTCAGCTCTGAGAGAGGGACGGAGGATCCGGGCTCTTAACCAACTGAGTGACCGAGGCAAAATCGTGGAACTTCTAACCTGTGAAGACAGGCTAATGATGACAACAGTGACAATACTATCTGTGTTTGCTTACCCTACGTGATCATTTATTCAGTGAACACATATGTGATGTCCACCTACTATATTTTCATCCTAAAATACTTATCTTTTACCTGTGCCTTTTTTTGGGATAAATTTAATTGAAATATGATGTACAAAAAGTGCATAAATCATAAGATCAACAAAATATCATGAAGTGAACACACCTGTGTAACGAACCACAGATCAAGAATCAGAACTCAGCCAGCACCTTCCTACCCCTTAAGCAGAGCATCTAACACCAGCAAATAGTGATTTTTCATCCAACAAATAAACGATGCTGGGAGAGAGCATTGCACACAACCAATTAAATGCTTTCAGTGAGAGGCCCCGTTATCTAAGTCAGCCACCATTGAGCAGGGACAAGATTTACGGGGGTGGAGGGGGGACTTGCTCTTTCTGTATCTTTTCAAGGGACTGGAGGCCTGGCTTCTCACCTACGCCCTCACCCCTCAAAGAACACTGAGGCACCTTTTGTGATCTCTGGGCTTCCTCAGTGGAATGAAGGGGCTGGCTTTTGCTCTGAGGTCCCTCCCTTCCTTCTGCAACTAATGAGGGTGGCTCAAATAATAGGACAGATTTGGAGCATGGCTTGTTGCAGTATTTATTGTTACTAAAACAAATATGAATACATTCATAATAACACAAGTTTGAAGTTGAGCGTTTTCAGCCTGAGGCTCATCATAAATATGGAGCCTTGGGCTCAAAATAAAACCTCAGAGAGGTTCTGCTACTTTGTATAACAACTGGAGATTCCTTCAGAAATCTTTGAAGTCCAGTGTTTCTAGCTGTGCATGCAGACTCTTCATACTGAATATTTCACAGTGCGATAGGTTGGAATGGTCCATCCTCACTGTTACAAGTGCTACAGTGAGTTCCAATCTAAAAACTAACAGTAGGGGGCATAGATCCCAAGGGTTTCCCCACCCCCCTGCCACCACACACATTCATTCCTTGTTAGATGGGGTGATGGGTAAAGTCCAGCTTCTCTTCTCAAGCTGCCTGGCCTGGAGATGCACCAGAAAAATGCCCATGGCAACCTCTTCAAAGACTGGACATCCTAATTCAGCAGAACTGAGTCCTTCATGACACCATCTTTTCCCCAAGGGGGCTGGATGTCCTCAGAACAGGGCTAGCCTCAGGAATGGAGAAATGGTGGAGTAAGGATTCCTTATGTACAAGTGGGGATTTACAACTAACAAAGCACTGGCCATTTCTCCATCTGTCTAGTGAGGATACTATGAATACTTCTCTGTGTTTTGTTTTTGTGCTGATGGAAGGATCCAGAACACAAAGGCCCTTTGTTAATTTTGAAGTGCAAGGTGACTCTGGCTTTAGCTTTGGAGTCACATAGACTTAGATTTGAGACCCCAGCCTGCCACTTACTTGCTTTGTGACCTTGGGTGAGTCTATTCACATTTCTAAAATTAAGTTTTTTCAACTCAAAAATGGATATAAAAATATCACAGCCCATAAGACTGTCATAAAGTTTAAGTTCATAAATAAAGCACTTAGCCAAGTGCCTAGACTAATGTAGTTAGTTTTAATTACGTATTGTTTTTATTGTTATATGATGTAATCCTTACAGGCATGGCAGAAATCATTCTGATTTACAGCGATAAAAGTATTAAACTACTAAAATATGCTACATCATGGATGAACCTAAAAATTTAAGCTAAGTGAAAGAAGTCGGACACAAGAGACTACCTATATTATATGATTCCATCTACCTAGAATGTTCAGGAGAGGCAAACTTATAGATCCAGAAAGTAGATTAGCAGTTGCCACAGGCTGGAGGTGGGAAGAGAGATTAACTGTAGAGGGCATGACAGATCTTTTGCAGGGTATGTGTGAAAACGTTCTAAAACCGATTTATTGTGATGCTTGTGCCACTCGGTAAAGTTACTAAAAATCATTGAATTGTACGCCTGAAATGGGTGAGATTTACGATATATAAAGTATATGCCAATAAATTTGCTTTAAAAGCTCAGAAATTATCATAGAAGAAGACAGGATTCAGATTTCCAATTAGGTGTTCTTTAGACTGTGGTGCAGTCATTTGCCTCCTGCTGGGTAGGAAAAAGAAGGCAAACAGCAGGCAAGGAGCTACTGTTAGAATCTCCATTCAATCAGCGATGGAACTAAGAATTTGGAGAATGTGGGGATGGCAGTATCTTAAGGAGGAGAGAATAAGCTTTTTGGGCGAAGGGCAAAAGCACATACTAATTGTGGCTTTTATTAAATTCTTAGTATTCTAAAAAGCTTTATATTTTAAAGCTATAGTCTTAGTATTCTAAAAACAGAGTTCTAAAGTTTTACCTAGATCATCTTGCTTAATCTATACAACATATTGAAAATGAGTGGTGTTGTTATCTTCATTTTTGAGGTGATGAACTTCAAAACAGAGAAGTTAAATAACGTGACCAAGGTCACAAGCTAACACATGGCAGAGTCCGGTAGTTTGTTTCAGAGCACTTGCATTTTACTCTGATGCTATTTATATAAATGCATATGAAAAGGAGGGGAGGAATGTCAGGGGTCTGAACAAAAGTCTCGAGTTACATTTGTGAATGTGCGAGCCTGGAATATTCTGAGATTTTGCTTAAGGAACTATCATGTTGTTTTATGTGTAAATAAGAACCATACCAGACGTCTTGCTGGGGGTGGATCATCTCAGCTTATTGCTGCTGGGTGCCACTGTTCTATATAAATATTTTTAAATGCCAGACAACCCCTTCATTTCTGCTTGTTTGAAGTGTGGCCATGCTCCTTTCTCAGAGTCTGAACTGAGCTCATGTTTCCGGAACAACATTCAGAATGATTTAAACAATCCCAGAGTCAGCTTGTGTCCCAAGTCACAATCCCCTCTTCCCAGCCTCTTTCAGAGTGTCCCTTCTTTAGCCAAGAGTTCCCTTCCACCTCTGATTTCTGTCACTGGAAATTCTGTTTAACTTTTCAGTGTTACTCCTTCATAAAGTGGGAAGTCTTTCTGGATTAACTAGAAACAAAAACCACGTTTTAAAGGTCTACTCTCATGATTTGCTGCACTGAGAGAGAGTATATGTATGGCTAGAGGACAAAACAGGCCACATCTGCTCAGAGCTTGAGAAGGAATGGAATAAAAACTGCAATGCTTTCAAGAGCCAAAAAATACTATACTTAATCTTTTTGTTTGCATTGTATGACTAGATTACATAAAATATTCTCACTTCTTTCATTCTTTTGGTTGAAGAGTTTAAAAACTATTTGCACATACGAAACAGGCAATTTGTAAGTTGAAATGAAAGGAATGCAAATTACATCGATACAGTACAAGGAGGAAAAGAGGTTGAGAGGAAAATTAACATAATAATGAAAAGATCAGAGAGTGGTGGACAAGTGATAACAATTTGGAGGTCTTGGGTTGGGGAAGAGGTATGATTTAAAAAAATGTTTGTGTGTGTGTGTGTGTGTCTGTGTGTCTGTGTGTCTGTGTGTCTGTGTGTAAAATACAAAACTAAGCATGCTTATTTAAAAAGAAAGCACACTGAAGAAATATATAGTGTGGCATATTAATGTTCCACATACTTCCTTCTCACTATCACCCCAAAGATAAACAAGGTAATAGGTAATAGCTGGGTTTATAATCCTCCACATGTATGTACATATAAAATAGACAGATATTTCCTATATAATCATCCATGAAATAAAAAGTCATTAACCATATCTGAGTGATCTGCAGACATTTACTTACAATTTCTTTCTGTATTTTAGCAAATATGGACTCATACCATATATACAGTCTTTTACAACTTATTATTTTTCATTTAATATAAGCTTAAACCCGATTGCTTGTGAACACAGATCTTTTATAATACAGTATTTCTTGATGTGCATGCTTGTTATTTATTTAACTACTTTATTATTATGTTGATGGATAGTTGGGTTCTTTTCACTTTCCCACTATAACTCAAATGTAGTAAATATTTTTAATGTATTGTGTAGGAAAAAATTGAAAAAGTGAGATTGTGGAGACAAAAAAAAAAAAAACTAAATCCATAAATGTCAAAATTGCCTCCAGAGATTTTTTTTTTTTTGAAATTTTACCAATCGTGTTTGAGGGTGAATTTCTTTATCTTTGTACATTATCTTTGTACATTGTCGTCCAACTTCAAAGTTGCACAAACTGAATTATGCAGAAAATCGGCTTCTTCATTTGAACTTGACATTGCTGCCCCTCCCGTGGAGAGCAGGCTGCAATAGGTAAGGCGGCCTTGAAAGGAATCCCGCGTCAGGAGGCCCTGCTGCATGTCCGAGGGGAGGGGCAGGTGAGAGCCAGGGCCCTGGGGGTCGGGGTGTCTGCGAGGCTCCCCACAACTGAGAGGGGGCAGCACCACCACCTGGAGCCCGGGGCTTTCTTAACAGATGGGGAATTCATTTTTAAGCTGATTGGGCTTCTACTGCTCCTCGAGGGTCGAATTTCCTCTCAGTCAATGCGTGTTATTCGTTGTAGGGAATTCCCTGGCTGCGGCGCAGTGCCCCAGCCCCGCCGCGGTCCGCCCTGCCACGCGAGTTGCCCACCCCCACCGCTTCCCGGAAGCTGCTCGCCCTGGGGTTTCTGCACAGAGGCTGCCCTGCGGTGTCGCCTGGCCCGCGGGCGCTGCGTCACTCCGCGCCTGCTGGCGGCGCTATTTGCCACGTGCAGCCCCTGGCGTCCAGGTGTGGCTAAACCCAGGAGGCCCAGGGATCCAGAGCTGAGGCATGAGCGCCCTGAGGATCCCGTTGCTGCCCACTTTCCACCAGCAGCTGGCAGGCCCACCTGTGGGCGGAGGAAAATAGGCCCAGGCTGACCTAGACCCCTTCAGGTGTTCTGGGGAAACTGAGGCTGGAGTAGGAGCAGCAGGGCTGTGGACTAGCTAGTCCAGCCTGGTCCAGGACAGCTGTGTCCTCCTCCACATGGAGGATGCTGTGTCCACCTGCCTTTCCCCACCTGCCCCCAGGTCCCCAGCTATTGGGTCTCTTCCTTGGGTCAGTGGACTCAGAAGTCTCCAACTGGCCTGGCAGGCCACTTATGGCTTAGAGTCTTTGGCTAATACAGAATTTTGTAACGATTCAAATTAGTCACCAACATGTAAAAACACTTGAAAACGAAATATCTGGCAACGTTATCAGCTGGAGCTGAGAATCTGCCGTCTCAGTCTGCTCATTTCCACACATGACCAAGGTCATCTCTCTCATTGCTACTACCAGGTTGCTTCTATAGACATTGGTATGTGTCCCTTGCCGGAGTCACAGAATGCTGTGATGGGGGCACCCTGAGAAACAAATCCCTTTAGCTTCCTCTGATACTTGATGCTGTGACTTGGCCAAGGTCATTCACTATGTGGCAGAGTTGGAATTGGTACTCTTCACTGATGAGGGCTCAGAGGAGTGGAGTTACTTGTCCAAGGTCACCCAGCCCCTTTCCTGACCATTGGCCCATTCTCCTGGCTGCCCAGAGGCCTCAATAAAACTCAGCCAATGGCCAAAGATGTTGTACATGACCTTGACCTGGGCTCTTAGGCTTTTGACCTAGTTGTTGGTCAAACCAACCAAGCTTCCTTTACCTCCATCTACACCTACAGAAGGGAGAGAATCCATAAGGGGCTGGCATGTGTCTTAGTTTCAGGTGCTGGGTCATTATCTAAGAAACGTCACAGAACCGTGGGCAGCTCTTCCTCATCCTTATGCACAGTTTGAAAATAGACCTGGCCGGTACTATAACATTTATACTTAACATGCTAATCTCATCCCTGTGGAAATCAGTGCATCTAGACGTCAGGGAAATTTCCTCAAACCTTCAAGCTTGGGTGGATGGAGACTGGAAAAGTAACAGCTACGTCACAATGCCAGCCCTGTCACAATTCTGAGTTCTGTCCCCCATGTTTCACTAGGGAGCCAGAGGTAACTGGCTAGACTAGCAGAGGGCTGCAGTGGTGGAGACTCCCTGTCATAAAACCAGTTTAGGGAATCACAGTGGATGGAAAATGAGTTGTTAGAGAGATAATAACTGGTGTGGGAAAGGAGCAGTACTTCTGAAATGGTTTCTTATTTTACTCTGAGGCCCTTCCCACCCAAGACTAAAGCGTGTAAAACAGGCGAGAGGCCCCGATGTTTCTCCATCAAGCATATAAAAGTTTGAGGCGTTCGTGTTAACGTGGCATATGGAATATCTATCTGCAACGGCATTGCCTCTTCAGACGTATCCGCTTACCTCACCAGCAGTAAGTGAACTGCTTACAAAAAGCTACATTTTGTGTGAGAGAGGCTCGCTTTGGATTTGAAATCAAGAAGCCTTAACAATACTCACTCTATATGAAATTACCACCCCATTTAAATAAGGTCCAAGATGTTTATAGCTCACTTAAGGTCTCACAGCAAATTGAGAACAGAAATAGAAATAGAAGAGCTGGCTGTTTCCTGAGAAAAGCTTGCGCATTTTCTGTCTCCAGAAATACTTCTCAGCTGCCCCCTTCACAATTTCTCTGCAGTATCTCACTTAGGTGATATCACTGTACAGGTAAAATGATTTTTATGTTTAAAAAGTGGCATATTGTACATGTAAAAATAATTAGGTCGCTGGCTGTGCTGTAGTAACTTTTCCTTTAGTTCAGCTGCCTGCCTGGAAAAAGGTTTAGTATACCCCGAAGTTCTATGAAGATGTTGTATAATTTGTCAGTGGAAAATATCACGCACGCGCTCGTTCGCTCTCTCTCTCTCTCTCTCTCTCTCTCTCTCTCTCTCTCTCTCTCACACACACACACACACACACACACACACACACACACACACACACCTCTATCACCCAGAAAATCTTGGGAAATTTATATTTTCTTATACCTAGTGTGCACGCTCTCTCTCTCTCTCTCCCCCACCAACTCCTCTCTCTCTCTCTCCCCCCCAACTCTCCCCCTCTCTTTTCCCTTCTACTTTCTCGCTCTCTCTTTTTAATTTGGAATGCATGACTTCTTTATTTCCTATTCTCTTGTAGGCCTTTGTCTTCCTGGTGTGGTGCACCATGGTTTCAGAGACCCAGGCTTCTTCCATCTTGTTGCTCTGCCGTATGTAGGTCCAGGATGTCAGCAGACGGAGCTCCGGGCAGCAGGACAGAGGAACAGTAGAGAAATTTCAGGAAGGCTCCTGGATGCTGCCATGTGACTTTTCTGCTGACATTCCGTTGTTGGGCCAGAATTTAATCCAAGGCTAGCCTGAGTTGCAAGGAGGCAAGGCAACATGGTCTTTAAACTCGAAAGCATGTGCTCAGCTAAAGATTGAAAGCTCTTTCATCATGAAATAGGTGAGACAGTTAGCTGTCTCTATCGCAGTAACTCTGTAACCAAGTGACTAGCACAGTGTAGGGCACCCAGTAGGACCGCAGTTAATATTATTACTTGGATTGAGTTAAGCCAAGGTGTCTTTGGAGGATTTCTGGGACCTTCACCAGGAAGATCAATAACACTAGAACCTTCTGCGGGGCATAGGGACAAGAAGCTGGGAGTAGAAGCTGGAGAGAGGGAATCAAGTAGTTTTGCTTTCCAACTTTGCTGTACATTTAAGTCAGTAATATAGAGAAAGAGGAATATTGTAATGTAATCCCTCCATCTCCCGACATTCTGTTGAAAACGGTGGCCGACATGGCATCCTCTTTTCATTTCTTATACCATTCACCTCCCACAATACCAAAGTTCCACACCACCAAAACTATCTCTTCCTCAAAATAGAAAAGATGCTGGCACAAATAGTTCTCATTTGGCAATTCGTAATATTTGTGGCATTACACCAGTGACATTACTGTAAGGCTCTGGGGAGGATGCTCCTTGGTGAAGGAAGTGAGAGATCTTGGAAGCCTACTTATCTCCTGCTCTCCTCAGTTCCTCAATTCTGTCTCCCTTCCTGCATCCCAATTCTCCTCTCACCCATTCACATAACACAGGTAAAGTGCAGATGGGTGGCTAAGGACTGAGCAGGTGATGACTTAAAATACAGTTCTTCCCAGGGTGTATATTTTGTAATAGGCAGAAAAAACCCTTTAGGACTCCAAAAATAAAAATCATTTTAATGACAGGCAATAGGGCTCTGTTTTGGCCAATCACTCTATGAAGAAGTCAAGGCAGCTCGTTTTCAGTCCCATTTTACAGGGGAGTAAATGGCAGTTCCTGAAGATTAAAGCGACTTGTTCATGTCAACTAGTGGTGGAGCCAGTATTGAAACCCAGGTCTATTTGGCTTTGAATATAAGTTGCTGCCCATTGGTATATTTGCTCCAGGCATGGAGTTCTTGCTTCGTTCATCTTCTTTTTATTCCTCAGACTCTCAGAACTCCCTTAGGCTCACACCCAGGGAAGTAGCATCCCACTATAGTAATAGCTAACATTTACTGAGGCTTACTTTATGATAGATGCTCTTCTAAATGTTTACGTGAACTAATCCATTTTATCTTTACATGGCCTCATTTTACAGATGAGGAAACTGAGACTTAAAGAAGTTAAGTGACTTTTCCAACATCACACAGCCTAGCACAGCGAGTGGCAGAGCTGGAATTAGAACCTAAGCAGTCTAACCTGGGGGTGTGTACTTAACTATTATGCTAAATTGCCATGACAGTTAAGAGGGCAGCAATGGTAGTTTATTATTATTTATAGATCAACTATTTTTACTGTACCATAAAGGGGAAATTCCATGATCACACCAGGCATGTCTTGATTTTTTTCTCACTATCCCAGATCCCTGTGAATGGAGTTACAGAAAGGACACAGGACTATGGATGCCACCAGTGATGGCATTGCAAAGATGCCAGCCAGGTAATTTTTTACTTCAGATATGCATTTGCCATCTCCATATTTGTTGAATTCCAACAAATATATGAATCACCCTAGTTTTGTTACATATTTATTTCTGAGAAATGTTACCACCAGGTCAGGGGAGAGCACAAACATATTATTGGTTCCCTGGGCAGCATTCTTTTGCACTTGACATTCACTGCTGGTTCTCACTCACCAAGAATATGATGCTGAGAAAGGAGAATCACAAAGACAGTAGGGTGAAGTAGGGACACTGACAAAGTGGGACAAGAGGAAATTGGCATTTACTGAGGACTCGCTCTAGGCCTTTTCCATTTGGCATCTCTTTAAATCTTCAGAACGGGTCTGAGGGGCAGGCCTCGTATTGTCCCTCTGACAGCTGGTCTGCTCGAGCTCATAGGCTAGAAAGTTCCAGAGCTGGAGTTCAAGCTCAGGTCCATCTGGCTTCCAAGTGCACACTCTCACCTACTTACCAACTGTCTTCGAAGGACCAGAAAGCTTGGCTGGGCAAGTTTAGGAGCCATTGATTCCGCTCTCACAGCAGTTACAGGTCATCTTCTATCTTCCCAAAGGTCCCTGGGATCTGTCTCTTTCTCTCCTGGTCTCAAGACCCAAGCCTTGCTGGACTTCAGACTAGCTCCCTGCTGCTCCTCCCGACAGATCAGAAGATCTCAGCATCCGTATCCACAGATGGAAGTAAAATTTGGTATTTATGAGCCTGGGTTTCCCTCTGGCTCTCCCATTTACTATCAGTGTAACCTCAGGCCAGTTGCTTAACTTCTTATGCCTCAATTTCCTCATCTGTAAAATGGGGAGACCCATAGTTTCCTCCGAGGATTGTGGCGAAGCTTAGATGAGAGTGGGTGTATCATGCTCTCAGCTTACAGCCTGAGCACATGGGGTTTTTCTTTTTCCATTGCCTGTGTTGGGAAAAGATGTGAATTGCAATGGAAGGATCTAATAAAAGGAAAACAGGTCAATTTTTTGGAGGTAATCAGGCCCTTCAGTTGCTGATGGGCCATATTTGGGATTGAAATCATAGCCTAATGGTTGCCGCCTGTGAGTGTGAACCGTTTCTCAGGGCCGAGCACCAGGGCAGGGTTACATCCTGGATCTGGGTTCCTTTGGCCCTTTTCATGCCTATTTTTAAAACAGTGACCTTTCTTTCCTCTTCTAATTCTTTCCAAGAACAGTAAGGCTGACTCCAGAATAATTAGGAGAACATTCCAAAGCTGACATATTGCCAATAATGGAAGTTATGAAACAACTTTGAGTCCATTATAATAAAAATGTGCATTAACAGCACATTATGTTATATATTCTTATAAATTGTCAGTAGTATTTCACAACTCTCTGCCATTCTTTTGTGCATCTGTCAGTATTGGCAGGCTTTAAGAATGGTGTGAGAACTAAGAATAATTCCTTCATTCTGTAGAATAAGAAATTCATACTCTTACCTTGGAAGAGTCTGAGACTTTGATCCTTATTGTGGCTCTGTGACCTTGGTCAGATCCTCTGCATTCTCTGAATCTTGGCTTAACTGGAAACTGGAAAGAACAACTCTGGTCTCTTCTACCTCATTAGGGGCCCGGGAAGTGTGAACAAAATACTGGACCAAGAAGTCCTTAGAGCAACCTAAATTAACAGAGTGATGTCAAGAATTAATATGATGATACATGAATATGTGTCTCAAGTGAGAATGAAAGAAAAAATAAGAACACAAAGACATCAGAAGAAGTAACAGTACTCCTGGCTTTGCCTGCCATTCATTTGCTGAGTAATTTTGGGGGCAACACTTAAGTTCTCTGGGCCTCATTCTCCTCATCTGTAAAATAGGGATTCTATTGATAGCTGCTCTTCCTGTTAAACAGGATTATTGTAGCAAATGGGATAATAGGTATGAAAATGTTACCTGAATAAGAAAAAAACCATCCAACTGTTAATTGTTACTGATAATAGTAGTAGTAACACTTGGTGAAGTTTCAGTATTCTTCCAGGGCTTCAACTAGTTTAGCCACCTTTGGAACTAAAATCGATCCCTTGAGGTCACAGGGTGTGGCCTTGTAGTTTCCACAGGCAGGGCTTGAATCCCGTGTATAGCAGCCTGGCCTCCGGCATCACATTGCTGGGATTCAGATCTCACCCCTGCCAATAACAGGCTGTGTGACCTCTCTGACTTGGTTTCTCCATCTTACCTCATGGAGATGTGAAGATTAGTGATAAAATACAAGCAAAGCACTTAGAATAGTACATAGCACACAGAAGATGTTTATAGCTGTCTTTCTTTATTCTTGGCTATTCTTGGTGGCACCTTGGTCTCATGCTGCCTAATTTATAACATCAGCTGTACGTTTAACTTACTAAATAGCATCCCAAAGTATGTCTGATATTAGAAAAATCTGACTGAATGAAAAAGTATTTCTAACTATTGACATGTGGCTCAGGCCCCTTTGGCTCCTACTAAAGCTGCTTGCTTTTAACCAGCCACAGCAGATGCCTAAACCACCATCTTGAGATAAATGAAAACAAAAATACTTGTATTTTTCTCCATCCTAAAAGGCTGCAGGCAAGCAGTGCCCATAGGCTTTGGGGGTGGTAAAACCTGTTTCTATGCCTCACCTTTCCTTGCCCCCAGTTTCTCCTAAGGCCCTTCTTTTTCATTCTTTTTGTTCTCTAACAGAATAGAGTACCCAGATGTGGAAGATCTGCTCTTCTCTGCTTTGGAGCCAGCAAGCCAAACACATCTCAAGGCCTCTGATTCCCTTTTGTGAGAGAAATCTCTGGGTAGGGCAAGTTTTTTCCACTCTACTCCAGCTATTTCAGTTCATGAGTGGTTTCTAATACGCCACCGTGTGAGGCCTGTCTTTTAGTGGATGAATGAGAAGATGAGTGAGGAGCTAAATTTGATAATGACACCATTAGGTAATATGTTAGTGATACATAGAGATACATAGAGGCCATGAAGTGGAAAGAAGAGGGGTGAGTAAACATGGGTAACAGAGGTGTAAAACTCTGCACCAGAGATTTAAGAAAAGTTACATTAAAAAAAAAAAGCCATTCCAACAGAAAAAGTTGAGAACCATATGCTTTCACTCATATGTGGGATATAAAACGGAAAGCAACAAACAAACATGACAAAGAGAGACTCATAAACACGAACAGTGGATTAGTGGTTACCAGAGTGGGGAGGAGGATTGGGGTGGAGGGAGTCAAATATTTGGCAACGGAAGGAGATTTAACACAATGTAATGTACATATGATGTATTGTTGGATTGAAGCCTGTTTGATTTTATTCATCAATGTCACCCTAATAATTCTATTTTAAAAATTAAAAAAAAAAAAAAAGAAGAAGAAGCCATTCAGGCATCGTGGAGAATTATGGGAACTTAGAAACCAGGGTGATGGAATAAATCCTTAGAGCAGCAGTTCTTAGACTGGACTGTGCACCAAATCACTTGAGCGTTTGTCAAAACAAAGATTTGCTGGGCCCCCCTCCAGAGTTTCTAATTCAGTAAGTCTTTAAGTTCTAACAAGTTCCCAGGTAATGCAGGGACCACACTTCAGGAAACACTGTCAAAGGGAATCCGTGGAGAAGAGTTTATAAATGGGCCTCCCAACTATGTGAGGCTCAAGACAGAGTCGCCGGAGGATTGCGGGGACAGAGGTGTCCAATAGCAGAGCTTCCTGCGCCACAATAAACGGCGTCGACGCGTGCGTTGGGGGCATGATGGCTCAGACTGGCTGACCAGGGACATCTCTGAGGCACTCAGGCCCATGCTACCCTCTTTATGTCAGCCTCGACAGGCTGGGGGTGGGAGGGCTTCTGTGCTCCCTCTAAGGAGCCACTCGCTTCCTCTCGCCGCCTCTCCCGCCGCGCACAGTTAATTACCCGTCCCTAGAAGCTGGCCCCGACCTGCCATCCATTCCTCCTGGGGTCCAGCTCAGATGGCTGGCGCTTAGGGCTGGGTGAGGCTCCGTACCGAGCGAAGATAGGCTGTCCCGAGGGGCGGGGGATGGAAATATGGGCTGCAGTTCCCGGCAGGGTGGCGGGATTGGAGCCAGCGTGGATGCTGGGACACGACGTGACTTCCGCCTCTGGCGGTGGGCAGTGGGGGGCGCACCAAGACAGCAGTTCGGGAGCTGCGCTTTGTCACCGCAGCGGCCAGGGGCGGGAGTGGAGGATGGCGCAGAAAGGGGCCGCGGGGACAGGACGGGGTGGTCGACGGCATCTCAGGCCGGAAAGGGACATTTAGGGGCTCCGGGCCGCACCTGACACGGCCCTGTGCAGGAGAGGAAGGGATTGAGATTCTAGGTCCGGGGCCAGCCTGTGCGGCCACTCCAGTCCTGGGCTGGTGACACCCTGTTCTCGGGGTGTCACCTCCCCTCTGCTCTCCGTCCACTACAACGAGGCCCTGAGAGCCGGTACCCCACCCTCTGAGACTCACTCCCGCGGGCGCGGGCGCGGGCGCGTGCGCACCCTCACTCAGAGCCGAGCTCCGGGGCCGGGAACGCACAGTCCCTCCACGTCGCGGCGCCCTCCGGCCCTTCTGTTCTTAGCCACCCTTCCCGCTGTGCCTTGCTCCTCTGAGACTTACGGTAACGGTTCGAGCTAGTTCCTGCCCACAGCTCCCGCGCTGCCCCGGCCGCAGTCGCCAAACCAATCTGAGAAGGGTGGCCCCTGCCCGGGCCTTTCACTCGTAGCCAAGGCACCGCGGTTGTCTGTCTGCGGTATTTGGGGAGATAGTCCTCGGCCCTTGGCGCACAGAAGTAAGGTCAGAGAATCTGGCTTTTGCAGGCCGGAGGATTTTGGTTAAAATCTCAGATCGGCCACTTCCCAGCTGTGTGACCCTGAGCAAGGTCCTCAACCTCTCTGAGTCAGTTTTCCGCCTGCACAACGGGAGGAAGTGTACCCTAGAGGGGCTCTGTAAAGTCAATGGGGAAAGGGACTAGCCCGGGTCAGGACGGGGCTTTATAACAATCAGTCCCCAGAACTCACACGAGGAGGGAGCGGCTTCGCTGGAGGGAGCGGCTCAGCCCGCCCAACCGTTTGGACCTCCTCTCCTGGGGCGCTTCTTCTACCCTTCACCGCGGACACTGACACCTCGGTCCGCAGTCCCGCGCCACCGCGCCTCCTGGCCTGGCGAGGGCGAGTGAGGGGAGAGGAAGGGGATGCGGCCTCCTCCACCGGGCGGGCACCCGGAGAGACAAACGGTCAGTGAACACACATAAATGGAGACTCACAGAGAGAGAGACCCGCACCCAGGAGGGAACATTTGGGGCCCAAAGGGCTGGTTAAGCCTTGGAAGAGAGATCCCCACAGGTGACGGCTCCACCCAGATAGGGGTCTCGGATCGCCCGGCTGGGCGCGCGCAGCAGCAGTCGGCGGGTTGCCTCTTCCAGCTCCAAGGCGAGAGTGGGAGACGCTCCACTGCGGAGGGGACAGCGCTGTCAGGCTCGTCCGGCCTTTGGGCAGTTAAGCGCTTGGAAAGATTTGTGCTGGGACAAACTCTGTTGAAAACAAAGCTGAAAACCTGCTTGCCTTTTGCCTCTCCCCATGCAGCAAAGGAATCCGTGGCCTACGGGACTCAAAGATAATTGCCAGTTCCCTGCACACCAGGTCCCCCATGTCCCAAGGGTAGGTCGTCCTGCCTTTTACAGAAGACCCAGTCTGGTGATTCTGTCCCTCCAGACGCACCCCCAAGGCCTAGGATTTGAGTGGAGACAAGTGTAGAGCCCAGAGGATGTCCTCAGGCTAGGATGCAGTGTGAAGAGACCTGGCTAGACAATCAGGTTTTGTTCCTTGGGAGACAAATAAATCATGGAAGACAGTTTAGGGGAGGCAACTTCCAGCTAATGAAAAACTTGCTGGTAAAGCCATACCCCCTATCAAAGGGATCAAGCAATTGTCCCTGGGACTGGGTAACTCTGGTGAGTTTTGTCCCTTTCCAGATAGGTCCTCAGGCCTCAGTGGCAAGTGATGGTCAAAACCCGTACTAGGCTTTGTCTCTTAGGGTCTGCAGAACCAGCTGTTGCAGCCACATTTCTGATATTTTGGAACTTAGGCCCTAAAGATTCTTCCCACCTGCTTGGGCAAAGCAGTTAGTCCCACCTCCCCTACATCCCTAAGGGCCGGCTCCAGCCTCCCTGCAGACCCTGGTATCATCTCACCCAGCCTTCGCCTAGTCTTAAAAGAGGGCAAGGCCTGGAGGTCTTCTCCAGGGCAAGTTCCCAAGTGGTTTAGGGTCATTTTTTTTCTTTGCTCTCCTTCATGCTCACCCCTCCCACCCTCCACGTCTCCCAAACCCTGTGAATTTATTTGGGAGTGAGGAGAAGGAGAAAAGGCCTTGGTAGAAACCACAAGCAGAATTTGGGGAAGGAAAGGCTCGGAACGCAGTGTCTGGTACTTTCTAATATCATCCGTTATGGACTCGAAGCTAGGGGGCTGGGAGGTTAAGTCCTGACTGTCATTTATATATGAGCCTCCCTGCACTTCAGATTATTCAGCTGCAAAATAGGGATGATTTGTAATATCTTCCTCAGCCCTGTTGTGAGGATGGAAAGAGCTAAGACAGGTGAAATGCTTAGAACAGTGACTCTCTTACCATGTGGGGTTCCCAGACTTCCAGATGAGAGTTTCTTTTTGCCCTTCTGGGAAATTATGGGTGGGGCAGGTTAAGGACAGTCCCTGCATGTAGGCTTCTGAGAGCAGGTGGGGACCTTCTTTGAGGGGCCCCTGAATGCACCCAGATCCCAGAGAGTGCTGGGGGTTTGTGGAGGGTTGCCTCATGGAGGGTTAAGGCACTGCTGGGTGTTGAGGCATCCCTGAAGGCCAGGGGGGACAGGGTCTTGGAAGAAGTACTGGTGCAGGGTCTGACACTCAGCTGGGCCCTGGCAGTCTGAGTCACTGTGGGAGAAAAGCCACTTCAGCTTGTTGAGGCCTTTTAAAGGAGTGTTATATCGATTAAACGAGAAATGGGCATCAATGAATTTTGTAATGAAAGCACATTTCAGGACAGTAAAGGTGAAGGACCAACCTATACCATCGCTGCTAAGGTAGGGGAGGGGGGTTCCTGGGCCTCTGGGGGCTTGGGTGTTGGGGAATTGTTCATTGACTGGAGCATGGGCCCTTCCAGTTGGAGACTTGAGGCAGGGAAGCTTCAAGCTTGGGAGGTCCTCCAGCTCCAGGATGCCGGTGATGGATGTAGGGATATGGGCTGCTCAGGCAGTAAGTAGTCTACAGCTCAGGCCCCGGAAGTTGCCCGGCTTGGGCTACAGAAGTCAGGCCAACAGGTATGGGGGCAAGAGCAGCTACAGGGCTGGCTGCCTCCGAGGACCTGAGGAGGAGGAAGCATGAGATTGCAGAAAGCATCCAGTTTTCTGTAGCAGGCTCCTGGCCCTTCGCTTCAGGAGACAGAGAGAGAAGGGGGCGCTTGTCCAAACCAGAGTTCCAGAAGCAGCAGGTTCTGTCTGCCCCAAGGAGAAACTGTTCTGTGGCGCCCAGCGAAGGCCCACGTGGCCAGCCACTGCCTCTGCAGCGTGGGCAAGCCCGTTGGGGAAGTGGTCCCTGTGAAATCTCCTGCCTGGGGAAGCCGGCCTTCTGGGCGTTTGAGATCCAAACGATGTGGAGGGGCACATCCCGTGGTACCTCTGAGCTCTGGGTTTCCAGACGGGAACTGGCAGCTGTCACACTGCTAGAAGTCCCCTCACGCCCAGTGAGCCCCACCGCGGAGACCCCGCCACCCAGGAACTTCCATGAACACAAACCCCCGCCACGGCTTGGGAGATGACCCAGGGACCAAGATCAATTTCCACGACAGCCGGGCGACGCTTCCTGTTTAAAAAGAAGTCCCCTTTGTTCTTAGGTTTTACCAAAGCAATACTAATTTTTTTTTTCCTGATCAAAATTTTGCTGGCACCGAAACGGCCAAAGCAGCCTTTGGGACCCTATGTCCTTGTCTGCGGTCTCCTCGCCCCTTCCCTTCGGGCTTGCATCTGCCCCCCCCCACCGCCGCACCCCGCATCTTGCTGGGGAAGGTACGCAGTGCCGCAGGCAGCGCACCCGATCGGGGTCCGCAGGCCACCGAGGCACCCCCCCCCACCCCAACCCCCGCCCCTTCCGCCGCTCTCCGGAGCCGGGTTTTCTCGGGAAACCACGCGGCTCCAGCGGATCGGCGCTTCTGGTGGCCCAGGCCCGGCTTCCGATTCCAGTTAACACAATCCGGGCATCTTATCTTCACGTCGCCTCCTGGCGGGGGGGGGGGGGTCCCCACCCCCGGCCCAGCCTAGTCCCGGAGGAAGTGGAGCCGCGAGCTTTTGAAGTCTGGGGAATTTCAATCCGAGAGGAGCCGCCGGGACCTGAGCCTGTCGCCCCAGCGGAGAGGGGACAGCAGGTCCGCAGTGGGGGACCAAGAAAGGTGAGAATGGGTGGGGGCCCGGGCCGGACCCCGCCGAGGCTGCTATCACCCTCCTTCTCCGCTTAATGGGGCTGTCCAGGCCTGGCGGCTGCCGGGACACTTCTCCTCGAATTCACCCTCCGTCTCCACACGCTTTCGGGATATAACCTCTATGACATAGTGATAACCACGCTATTAAAATATCCCCCAAATTAAAAAAACAAAACAAAACAAAACCAGAAAGTGTTCTTATCCAGTTCCCTCCTGTTTTCTTCTTCCTGGCGTTAAAAACCCCAGCCTCTCTTCATCTGATGAGGGAAGGATGCTTTTGGAAGAAGTGACATTTGATTAACAGATTTTTCCCCCCTCTTGCAGGCCCTAAAGACCAGAGAAATTGAGGCTTCTTTGAGGGGACCAGAGGCAAGAGTTGGGAGAGGGGTGTGGTGGAGTGCAGCTGAGGGGGGGTCAACCCTGAAATTTCAGATAGAAAGCCCCGGAGAAGGCAGCCCCCCCCCCGGCGCCCCACCCCCGCAGCCTGTGCCCCAGCCTGAGGCGCATCTTTCTCAGGACTCAAGGGGAAACTCCCTTGATCGGGCCAGACCCAGGAAGGAGACACCAGTGGCACCTCTTGATCTCTCAATCAGTACCCCCGCTTTCATCTCACTCGGAAAACCCAGAGCAGAGGATCAAACGCAGAGCACTCCCATTGAATGCAAAGTGGGGGGCAGGGCAGGGGAGCCCAGAGTTCCTCTGAGAACCGGCTTCTCCTTCTCCGGGGAGCCCAGCAGGGCAGCTGTGAGAAGGTGGCGGGCTCACTGGGGGGGGGGGGGAGGAAAGGGTGGACCCGCCCCAGGCCCAGCCTAGGAAGGGCCCAACACAAGGTGGGCAAGCGCAGCAGCTCTAACACAGATGCTGGGGGCTCGACTTTGACAGGAAGGAGGAAGCTAGCCAGAGGCTCCTCAGGCTCTGGCTGCTTGCTGACTGGGAAGGGCAGGGCGTGACAGAATCTTCAGATAACTCCCCACAGAAGGAAAAAACTGTAGGATTTGATTACCTCCACTCCCACAAAGCTTCTCTCATCTTCAAAATATCCTCAAGATTTGGGGGCTAGGAGGGCTCAGAAGACGGTAATTTTGGGAGTCCCGGGGAGTAGAGGTGTCTGTGCAGACATTACCTTCCCGATCCTCCCCCCATCCTTCTGTTAGGTTAATGGGAATCATTGAATAGAAGGAGAAGCCCCAAGCAGGAGTGAGAAGGGAATTTTCCTCTCTCCTTGAACCCCTTGCTTCCTCCACCACCTCCATAAGCCTGCAGACAGGAAGACTGAGGTTGGGGGAGGGAGAAGAGCAGAGGGGAAAAAAAGGGGGGAGGAGGCGGAGGAGAGAAAAGTAGGAGATAAAAAGAAGACAACAAATAGCGATAGAGGGACTTTTCTTTAGAATCTTGGGCATTGGGGCTTTGTCTTGGGACAAGGAGAAGGAGGGGGGTGCAGGGGCAGCCCTCTGTGGCTGGGAGCTAGGTCGGAGGAGGGGGCAGAGAAGGGTTGCAGGACAGAGCAGGGACCTGCATCCTGGGGGAGAGACGGGGCTCACCTGCCTGGCCCTGACACGCTCGCTCGCTCAGAGCTGGCCAGCGCGTCGGTTTTCTGGCGGCTTCTAGTCCACCTTCCCTGGAGGAAGCTCCGAGAAGCAAGCAAGCCGCAGGCAGCTGCTCCTAAAGCCGTCAAGCACAACAAATGCCCTCTTCGGGCCCAGCCGTGGAGGGTCCCCTTCTGTCCCCAAAGATCCGCGGGAACCCCCAGCCACCTGCCCTTTCAGGGCATTTTCGGTGACATCCCCCTTGGGACGGAAGCCTCTGTGCAGGCCCCAGGAAGAAACCCTGCGAGTCAAACCTCTGTGAACACGAAGGCCACGTCCAAGCACTCTGAACCTCTGCCCCAAAGCTCGGCGAGGACAGCGCCGTCTCCCAGCCAGGGGCCTGTCTGGTGCTGCCACTGTAGGGGCTGCATTTGTCTGAGTCCCTTCCCTTGAAAAACCTGCTTTTTTTTTTTTGGATGGAGGGCAGAGGGAGATTCGTTTACTCTGAACGAATATCTTAAAATTCGGGCAAGAAAAGAAAAAAAAGGC
Source organism: Macroglossus sobrinus (assembly GCA_004027375.1). Lineage (NCBI taxonomy): Eukaryota > Metazoa > Chordata > Mammalia > Chiroptera > Pteropodidae > Macroglossus > Macroglossus sobrinus. Next base: position 458,445 of record PVKZ01000942.1, read on the forward strand.
CACTCTCAGAACCTCTGTCCCCACCCTACATACCTGAAGCGCAGGCGAAGCCGGGAGCAAGTGGGGAAGCGATGGCGTCTACAAATAGCCCCCTGGAGGTCGAGCCGGCGCTGGATGCTTAAGGCCACCTAGAAGGGGAGGGGGAAATAATAATAATAAAAAGAAAAATCAGCGAACATTTTGAGTCAGCAGCCGAGGTCTTAAAGAAAACATTTTAAGACATTTATCTCTTGCCGTGTGGGGAAGAAAAAAGAGCAAAGTTCTCTTTGGGTTCCCAGGAGGTTGGAGACAGCTGGGGGCATGAGATGGGAGGAGGAGGAGGAGGAGGAGAGAGGAAAGGATACCCCAGGCGCAAGCTCTCTCCAGACAACTTGCGGGAGGAGGGGATGATTTTCGGTAGCTTGTAAAAAAAGACTCTGGAGCCTGTTTGAGGTTAGCTCGCCAGGGACAGGCAGCTGTAATAATGCGGGGAGAAGCGAGCCTTGGGAGCTGGCCTTCACACTCCTAAAATGCAGTTATGGATTCTCGTGTCAAGGCACCAAGTTAAGAACACAAAAGCCAAAACAACAATTAAAAACAAAAAAAACAACCCAAAGCGTATTCAATGGCCGAGTCCCGCAGCCCCTGCGGAAACTCGGCGGTGCGCGTTAAGCTCTTTTCTTTCGGCGGAATTCCATTTGCATCCCCTCTGCCTGGGTGTCTCCCTCGCTCAGTGTGTGTGTCTCTCTGTTTTCACACTCTCCTCCCCATTCGAGCGAGGCCCACACCTGGCGCATCACTGCCGAGCCATTAGCTGCGGGGCTCCTTTCATCTTCGCTGTGGCAGACGGTTCTATTTATCCACTTGCGCTCGCCGAGTGGCGTCACCAGCGGTACTGTAATGACGATTGCAGCAGGAGGATGACAGCTTAGAAAGAAGAGGGCAATGGGGCTTCCTCCCAGAGGCGGTGCGGCACAGAGGAGCTCTCGCATCACAAGGTGACCCCAGCTGCACCGCCGCCGCCGCCGCCGCCGCCGCCGCCGCCGTCCCTGTCGACCGTACGCTCCGGCCACTCCGCGCCCACCCAGACGCCGGGCTTCTCCTTCTCCCTTCCGTAGCCAAGACCTGTCGGACCTCTAGGGACCCCGGGAGCCGGGGGCTAGGGACGCACTCGGGGCTTTCCCTCTCCCGCCTCCGGAGAGCCCGGCATGGAGAGCCGAAAGGACATGGTCATGTTTCTGGATGGGGGACAGCTTGGCACTTTGGTTGGAAAGAGGGTCTCCAGTTTGTCTGAAGCCGTGGCAAGCCCGCTGCCGGAGCCGCCGGAGAAGATGGTGCCCCGTGGCTGCCTGAGCCCGCGGGCCGGGCCCCCCGCCACCCGCGAGCGCGGCGGGGGAGGCCTGGAGGAGGAGCCGCTCGACCGACTGGCGGGCAGCGCTGCGGGGCCGGGCGCCGAGCCGCGGGCAGCCGGGGCCGCCGCTCTCGGCCCCGGGCCTCCGGCCCCTTCCGCCGACAGCCTCCCCGGCCAGGGGCAACCCAGCAGCTCGGACACCGAGTCGGATTTCTATGAAGAAATCGAGGTGAGCTGCACCCCGGACTGCGCCACGGGGAACGCCGAGTACCAGCACAGCAAAGGTAGCCACCGCGCCCCCCGCCCCCCGGGCCTCCCACTGCGCCCACTTTCCACCTCAGTTCTGGAGGGGAGATAGACACTCCCTTCTCTCTGGGCAGGGTGGCTGGGGGGGACCCACCTGAGCTCCTCTCCCCTGCTATCTGCGCCCTGGCGGGGCCGGGACTGAGGTGACAGCTGTGCTTTGGACGGGGGGAGGTAGGAGACCGCAGCCCTGGGCTTGAGGGTGATTCAAAGTGCACCCCAACCCCCCAGAGTTTTGTGGTACTGCTTCAACTGCGCCTGGAAGATACCTTCCCCCGGCGTGGGTGAGATCAAACGCGGACCCGGGCAGTTTGTGGCTGGCGGGGTGTAAGGCGCATCCAGGCGCGGAAGTGGGGAGTCCATAAAAAACCGTAAAATCTCGGCTGACCCGGGCCGCCTGGGTGCTGAGGCCCTCCGACCAGTTTGCACGTCAGTCAGAGGTCCAAATTACCTTGTCACTTCCCGGGCTCGGTGGCGCCAGGTCGGAAATGGTCCCAATGATCTAATTGCCTTTGGTCTCCGGTTGCATTTGAAAAGGCAGAGCTCTAGCCCTCCCCCCCCCCACCCCTTCCCCTTTCCTTTCCTAGCCTCACTTCTCCACCCAAAGGAAAAGGAGCTGCAGGGGGCAGGAGCCCCACCCTTCTCTGGGGTAGGCCCAAAGGGGAGGGGGGCTGTCACACTGCTTTAACTGGAGAGATGCCCTTCCTGGCCAGGGGCTGCTGTGGGATGCTGGTAAATGGCCAGGAGGGCAGTCTCCCTCAGAGAGCGGAAAGCTCGGAGGGAGAGCCCACCAGCGGATAGTCCTCCACAAGGCTGTGGAAGTGGGTGCAAGAGACTAGTATGGGAACAAACAAACAAACAAACAAACAAAAATCCCCTGGCCTTGGCAGCCAACACCGAGTCGAGCATATCCACCCGTAATCATCTTATCCACTGGACACAGCCTCCCCAACCATAGCATGCCCTCCGAGCAACCCATACTCCACTCAAATATCTGAAGATAATAGGTACACGCACTCCTCTGCCATCCTGCAACACGTGCAGCCTAGGGCAACGCATTCCCACACCTGCCCTGGCAGCCTGGCACACACAAAAGCGGGGAAACGGTTCGTGCCCAGCGTCCTGCAATGCGCTAAGACCCAGAGTTCACAAGGCTCCAGCAAAATGGTGTATATCTCAGCTCACTTGCCTGTCAGGTGTGCACATCCTTGCCCACTCCCGGCCAGGGTGAGCAGAAAGCTCAGAGGGGCTGCATCTCATCTGTGCCCCAGGGCAGGTGGCTAGGGCTGCTGGGGCTTCTGTATCCAGCAGGCCTAAGGGGCCTTCCAAACAGGAGCCCCGCCAGGCCTAATGGCTGCTGTGAGCCCCTGTCCTCCCTTCCTGGGTTCTTGAAGTCCCCAGGGCCCCAGCAGAGGCAGTGGCTGAGGCTACTGAGAGGGGTTGTCTCTCTCCTCCCCGGGCCTACAGCACCACATCAGCAGCGTTTGTGTGTCTGTTGTGTTGTGTATGTGCGTGTGCTCTGGGCTCCCTGCGCAGGGCCGGGCTCTGAGGTACTGGCCAGCAGTCCCAACAGTGGCAGCGAGGCCCCAAAGAGCACCAACGGTGGCAGCTCGCAGGGCGCCCTGGCTTGCAGCGCCAGTGACCAGATGCGCCGGTATCGCACGGCCTTCACGCGGGAGCAGATTGCGCGGCTGGAGAAGGAATTCTACAGGGAGAACTACGTATCCAGGCCACGGAGATGCGAGCTGGCCGCTGCCCTAAACCTTCCCGAAACCACCATCAAGGTATGAGCTCCAGGTACCAGGGAGGGAGGGTGCGCCCACCCAGCAGGAAGTGAGTAACACGGCTCGGTCCTTAAGTCGTGTGTGAGCCGGGAACCCGGGACTGGGGTCTCTCTGCCCACGTGGCAGCTGGGCTGGGGGTGTCCAGGCCTGCAGCAGGCGCCAGGTGCATGCACCTTTACCCTCCCGACCCTCCCTAGAGAGCTACTGCTGGTCGTGCGGTTGACTCTGTCCCTTTCTTAGCCAAATGAACAGCAGGGATGGGGTCCCCGTGCACCTAGGGAGAGAGGCTGAGAGGGGAGGTGGTTCTGGCGAAGCGCTGCCTACTGCGTCAGCTCCTGGACTGACACACTACTAGCACACTCGCTCCGGTCCTGGCATTCCGGGGCGGGTGGGGGGGGCGGGTTCTGGCTGCGGGAGCAGAGCGGAAGAGGGAACGAGGCTGGAGCCGCTCTCTAAACCACTCCTGGCGGGATTCCAGCTCCAGGTGGTGCTGGTGGTGGGCTCAGCCCCGCCCGGAGGCTCTCTGTGCCTCGGCTCTTCCCCTGGCTGCGAGCGTCACCCCCTGCAGTGGGTCAGGACTTCTGGGCTCTGCGCACTGGGCAGGGTGCGGCCACCGAGCCTGTGCCTCTCCTCTCCCCTCCCCCCAGGTGTGGTTCCAGAACCGGCGCATGAAGGACAAGCGGCAGCGTCTGGCCATGACGTGGCCGCACCCGGCCGACCCTGCCTTCTACACGTACATGATGAGCCACGCGGCGGCCGCGGGCGGCCTGCCCTATCCCTTCCCGTCGCACCTGCCCCTGCCCTACTACTCGCCCATGGGCCTGGGCGCCGCGTCCGCCGCCTCGGCGGCCGCCTCGCCCTTCAGCGGCCCGCTGCGCCCGCTCGACACCTTTCGCGTGCTGTCGCAGCCCTACCCGCGGCCAGAACTGCTGTGCGCCTTCCGCCACCCGCCGCTCTACCCCGGCCCGGCGCACGGACTCGGAGCCTCGGCCGGCGGCCCCTGCGCCTGCCTCGCCTGCCACAGCGGTGCGGCCAATGGCCTGGCGCCCCGCTCCAGCGCCGCCGCCGCCTCGGACTTCACCTGTGCCTCCACCTCGCGCTCGGACTCCTTCCTCACCTTCGCGCCCTCCGTGCTCAGCAAGGCCTCCTCCGTCGCGCTGGACCAGAGAGAGGAGGTGCCCCTCACGAGATAAGGGGCCGCCCGCGGGCTGCCGGCTCCAGGACGCCCGTGGGGGCCCCTCCCCGGGGACTCAGCCAGCGCCCCTCCCCGCCCCCAGGGCACCGAGGGGGAGAGAAGAGGGCTGCAAAGGACCAGCGGGGCTCGGCCTCGAGGATGGGGACGCCCGGGAAGCGGCTGTGGCTGGCGCGTTTGTGCGGCAGGAGCGGGGACGGGGAGGCAGAGGCTGAGAGAGAGAGAGAGAGACCTTTTCCTCTGGGGTGGCCCGCGTGGCCATTCTTCACCGGACCCACCGCCCCCTACCCGGGGTTAGGCCGTGGCTCCGAAGCTAAATAAACTTAGTAGCAACAGCAACCAATATCCAGCCCCTCAGCACCCTCCTCTTCCCCAACACACCTCACACCCCTTCCTCACCCGGGACCCCTCCCCGCTACCAAGGCCAAGCCCAAGCACTGGAAAGGGAAATTACTGTTTCTCTAAGCAAAACGCTGTGTATGCAGAGCAGGTAGAGATTAATCTTTGCCAGCTTTTCCAAGGCGTGGCAAGGGGCTTGTGCATGGCAATGCACCAGGCATCCGGGGGAGAGGGTGAGAGAGAGGATTCACCACCGCGGGGAACACTGTCCCTCCCGTGGAACTGGGGGCTCTCTGCCTTCCTGGAGCCCCACTTACACATCTTCCGGTTCTGAAATCTATCGGCACCTGATCTCTTTCCTCTCTCCTAGCTTCTTGATATCTCTCTACTTGCAAAACTCCATCTCCACCCTTACCCCCACCCCCCACACACACGCCCCTCAGCTTTTTCTTTAACATTGGCAGGGACTCCGGCTGCAGACGCCTCAGGGCCCCTGGGTGGCTTGCACCAAGCCCCTTCTCCCTGGGCCCAACACACACCCTGATTAGCGAGAGATGTGTGTGCGGAGGGTTTTTGAATGTTGAATGTATAATAATGATCACGATGCAGCCGGTGAACAGCCCAGCTCCGAGCTGTTAACAAGGCGCCCAGGGAAGACCACAGAGAGAGTGTGGGACCTCATCTTCCTCCTGCGGTTATCGGGTGGCAAATTAGAGGCGATTTCCTGCCTCAGCCTCTACCCACCTTGTCTTCCCAGGAGCTTTCTGGCCCTTCCCTTTGCGTTTGGCATTTTATGTCCTCATTTTACTCTCATTTCCTTCCCAAGCTGCCACTGGAGCTCGACTTTCAGATACTCCTGGGAGCCTTCTGCCCCTTCTGGAGAAACGTGTCTCCCCGCTTCACTCGGGTTTGTTTGGGAGCCACTCCCAACCTCTCACTCCCACACTCATTCCTGCAGCCAGGTTTTGAGGGATAAGAGAACTGGTGCCCTCCAGTTCTGGGAGCAAGCGGTTCTTTCTGTAGGGAATGAATTTGGATTGGTTTTCCTTTGAAGCCCAAAGAATTTGCTGTTACAATTTGTTAACCGTATTGCAATAAAAGCCGGACATGATTCTCATTTTAGCATTTTAAATTTTGAGGGCAGCAGGCAGTGTGCTGACTTTGTAAATTGCTAGTTCAGCCATCATAGGCTAGGGTAGGGAAGGAAGGCACAGTCTCCCAAGCTTCTGTCGTGCACTGGCAGGCTTCACATGGATACTACACAGAGGTGGAGAAGGCAGGTTCCAAGCTGCCCTGGGGTGTATGTTTCCTTAATTCTGGCAAACTTCCATGACTAAAGTGGTCCAGCAGAGCGCTGGCCCCACCAGGGGCTCACTCTGTGATGCTTACTTCTCTAGTTACTCCAGCACTTTGAAGAAAGGTGACCTGGATTATGGTCTCTGTGGATCCTATCTCTACCCCAACCCCACATGGGGCAGTGGGGGTGCAGCCTGAGCACTGCAGAGAGCTGGGTTTGCTGGTCGAGCTGGGTCTGCAAATTAGGGTTTAGAGAAAGGGAAGAGGGTTTGGGTTGGGTTGGGATGGGAGGGTCTGAATCCTCCTCAGACTGGAAGTAATCTCCAAGGGTGGAATTCTGGGCTGGTAAGGGCAAGAGGACAGACAGTGCTCAGCAGCTGCCTCATCCCCATCCTCATCCTCATAGGAGAGCCACCGAGGCTGCCTTTGAAGTCTTGCTCAGACAGGGGAGAGGTGGGTGACCTCAGCAGGCTGGGAGTTTAGAATTGCAGACTTTAAGGGTCCTCTGCCTGTGTATCCGTGAGCAGGTTGTGGACTCTTCAGTTGGCCTCCATCCTCCCTTGAACTCCAGAGCAAGCCCTCTTGCACACAGTGACCCCTGCCCTTTCAAGCAAAACCAAGTGCTGAGGTTTCCAGCATCCTTCCCACTACTCCCCTGCACGCCCCCCTTCCCGCTCTGTGTGGCTCCCTCGGCAGCTTGGACACTCCCAGTGCCAAACCCCTGGCACATTTCGCGGTTACTTCCCCATTGGGCCAAGATTGCTTGCGACAGGTAAATGGGCTGCGGCTTGCCATAATGCCAGGCGTATTTTCAGTTAATAGGGAGGGAAAATGAGGTGTCTGCAGCGATATTGGAAAGTACAAGATCGATGATCCAGCCTCGTGTCCAATCAGCAGCCTTTAATTGACTGTATTTTCTGGGTAATTGAGCCTCTCTTCCTCCAAATTGAAGTGGAAGATATAACAATACATCTTGCCAGGAGGAATTACTCATTACTTCATAATGAAATTTCCCTTTTGCCAAGGTTTGCGGTTTGGCGCTAGGCACCAATTCTCACACTCCCTCCCCCATCCTTCCACCTAAAAACAGGTTTGCCCGCCTGCACCCAGAAGCCCCAAGTGGCCTTGCGACCTCCGTTTTTTGGTGTTGGTGGTGGGAGGGGGTATGACCAGGGAGAAGGCACTGTCCGTCAACAGCCTCAGTCTCTTCGTCTGTGAAATGAGAAGGCTAGAGGGAGCGACGGGCTGACAGGCTGACGTGGTGTTAGCATTTTTGTTTTTCAACGTTCTGAGTGCCTCTACTTAGCTTTGCCCGTCTCGGTCCCATTTTGCAGGTGGGGAAAACGGAGGCTCTGGGTCTCACACAGCTGTTAGTAGCCCATGCAGCTACGAGATCCAGGCTCCATTTCTCCCCTCCATTGCCCTGGGCTTCTTTGGGGCCCAGAGACCATGGTCACCCCTCGAGAAATCAGACACCCCATTCCCAACTCACACTTTCCCTGGGCTCCTGCACCCAGGCTGGACCTGGTGGAGCGTGGGAGCACAGACCAGTGCTGGGCCCTGGTCCACCCGGCCCCGCAAGACCGGCCGCCCTGCAGTTGGTGTGCGCACTCAGCGCGGGCCGTCGCCGGCTTGTTAGGGAGTGATTGATTGCCTTATTAAAGCGTGTTCTTGTAAGTGTGACCAAACTGATTGCATTGCATATGTTTGGGATAATGCTCATTTTAAACAACAGGATAAAGAGGATGAGCTCGGCAGAGCCTCCAAAGATGAAATGATTCTGGCCAGCAGTGCTCTAACTCTGGCATTAAATTGTCCAGTTACATAGCAAATCACTTGGTTCCTCCACCCTTGTCTCCATTTTTTTTTCCCCTGGCCTGAAGTTTGATCGAATCCCCCAATGTGGTCTGCTCCATGCATGGTTTCTCTAGTGACTATATCAGCCCTGCCTTCCCAACCGAGAACCCTGCAGCAGCACACCCCAGACGTACAGTCCCCCTGTCCCCATCCCAGGCAGAGAAGAAGTGATTCAGAATGCACCCTTTCACCCTAGGCCTCCCAGGGGGACATGGCCCTAGAAGGTCACCACAAGTGGGAGCTGAGGTCCCCGCAGCAAGTTGCGTGTCTCCCCATTCCCAGCCCCAGACCTTTAGCAAAAATTTAAAAGATTCTTTTGTTCCCCAGGCTTCTCTCGCTCGGGTGCTTCCATTATCCCTCAGTCGGGGAAACCCCTGCTGCCAGATGCCCTCCCAAAAGCACAGTGGACAGTTGTCGCGGATGGCCAGAAGGATGGCATTCTGCTAGTGGGAAGAGCCATTCCTTCTTAGCTTCTCCATGCATATCACCCCAGAGTGAGAGAGCCAGGAGTAGGAAGGGAAAGGAGGCTGGGAGAAAAAAAAAAATTGGAATTTTTTCTAATTCTGTCCACAACCAATTGTGATAGCCACATTCTCTTCCTGTGCCTGTTCCCTAACAAAGAAATCCTCAGCCAGCCTTCAACCACGGCAGTCGACTAGCACGGGAGCCAAACTGCAGGCAGATTGAACTTCCTAAGGGACGCCTTTGGAGTACGCCGGAATTCTGATTTGTTCGAGATGATGACGGTCATCAGGACAAGTCAGAAACGATGCCACTCCTCCGAGTGTCCTTCGTAAGTGTAATCACACGGATTCGTTTGCAAGACCCAGTTAAAACGTGTCTGGATAAGTGACTTGGTCCAAACGGTAAATTTCTTCCATCACTCAGCAACTCCCTCACTCTGCAGAAGCAGGCACATCCGACTGCACGAGAGCAAAGCCAGGGCCCAGGTTTCCATTTGTGCTAGCTTGTGGGACCCAGAAATGTTGAACTTGAGAGGAAAAAAGCCAACCGCAAAACTCGTGTTGCTGTCTACAAAGCAAACAGAAACACAAACTCGTTTCCAAAATTGCCTTCTCAGCAAATAAGTATGTGATATTCTGAGCAGGAGCAGGAGAGAAAGATTGCCACTTAAAAATAACGTGAAAGCATTAAGTAATTATTTAAAACAAGGCTGTTTAGAAAAATATTTGTATTTATTGCAGCTGCTCAATTGGCCTCGTTAAAGTCGGCAAGCATTTAAATTGTGTTACAATCTCATTTAAATCCCCCTCCGTTCCAGCAGGCTGAAGAGCTTGAATAGACCAATCACTTCATAATGATGATGAATGAGAAATTAATTCAGATACAAGCAAGACAATTTAGGCCTTCATCTGTTTAAATAGCCTTCCAATATTATTCGCCATCGCGGGTCACAGATTGAATCAATTGTCCAATCTTGTGAAAGTCATATCCTTGCATCTTCATCGAGATTATTTATAGCGCAGCGAGGGCTGCTGAAAGGTGTGTGCTGTTAACAGGGACAATTACTTAAAGGGAAGCGTTTATAAAATGGAAAACAAATGCCGGGTTAGTAACAAATGGGATCAAAAGCAGCCATTCCAATCTGAGTCGCGGAGGGACGCGAGCGGGCGCGGCCCCCGCGGGATGAGGAGCGCTGCGGGCTCGGCCTCTGGCCTCCGCACGGCCCAGGTGAGGCCGGGTCTGCGAGGCGCCGGCCTGCGCGCTGGCCGCGGTGGCGACCCGGGGCCAGCCTCGCCCCCCGTGCTGCGGCCGGGGCGGCCCAGGGTAGTCCCAGCCCGCCTCGCGAGGAACCGCGCCCCGCGCACTGCGACCCCAGGGAGTTTCCCTTGGTGCTGGGGTCTCGGCCACCTCCGGGCCCAGACCCCGGCCCGACGCGCTCGGGCCTTCGTGGCAGAGGTCGAGAGGCCTCGCTGCGCGGACGGGCAGGGGTAGCTGGACTTCAGGGGCTCAGCCACCTCTTAAACTTTGCCTCCTTCTGAGCCGACGGCGGGGAAGGGCCCCCTTTCCACAGGGCCAACCCTCCTTCGTCCTTCCGGGCCTGGGCCCTTTCCCCCGCCGGCTTCTCGGGGCGCCCTAGGCCCTGTGAGCAGCGTCCAGCTCTCCAAAAACGTGCCCTTTCTTTCCTCCATCAAGCGTCCTCTCCGCCTCCTGAAACACCCCCTCCCCGGCGAGGCGGTTCCCTGGTGTCGTTCCCTCCACCCCCAGGGGCAGGCGTCCCCCGCCTCGCGAGAGCCCAGGGCAGCCGGGGTGGCCATCACGACTTCGAGGCGACATGTGCCTCCCTGGGGTGTCTGCCTGCCCTCCTCAGCCCCGGCCGGCGAAGACCTAGGACCGTGTGCGCGGGCAGGTGGCTTTGTTTTTCCCGAGTCGGTACGTGCGCGTCTACACCGGCTCTCTGCGCGCGTCCAGGGGACCCCGAGCTTTTCTAGGCGGCACTCTTGGGGGACCTAAGCGAAGTGGGCTCGGAACAGAAAAGCGAGAAAGATCGTTTAATGTGCGGAGCCTGGAGCAGGAGAGGAGAGCGCGAGGCTCCCAGGGAAGGCGGCGGCGTCCATGCGGTACCCCACGCGCGCCGCTCCCGTCCGCGTCGAGGTGGGGTTTTTCCCCCACTTTCCTCTGTATTCCTGTGTTTTGAAACAAAAGCCCAACTAATGGATTCCTGGCGCTCTGAGGACCCACTCCCGGGAGCGACTTTGATGTATTGCTGTCCAATTAGTGCCTTTAATTGGTGTCCTCGGGGACCGGCCGGCCTGAAGCTGGGACACAGCCTCCTCTCGCCTCTCCCGCACACTGGAAAGGTAAAATTTATAACGCACTGTAGCAACCCCGTGGGAGCGCGAGCGAGGGCGAGAGGCAGGGAAGGAAGGGAGAGACACAGCTCTGTCTTGCAGAGCCGGGCGGGGTGGTGGCTAAGGGGCCCGATCGCCCGGTTTCTGCTCAGTCTCCTGACTCCCTCTCGGGCCTGGCAGGAGGGCTTGGCCGGCTGTGTCGCTGAGGATTATGAATTTGCTCGTGGAAAGGCCAAGGGAGGGAGCATTGTCTGTAGAAGCCCACCCCATGTGGTCTCTCGGCTCGTTAATAATGGCTGTTTGTTAACAAGGATGAGGAGGTTAAATAATCCGGGTGGAAGATTAAACACGCCTCATCAAGGCTCTGGGAGCCGAGTAGCACAGAGACCTGCGCCCGAGCTGCGGGCCCACTGGAGCCTGGAGGAAGGTGCGAATGCACAGCCAGCAAGGAGCCCTGGGGTAGAGGAAGAGGGAAGGTCTGGGCCCCCTTTTCACGGTGTCCCCCATAAAGTCAGCGCAGGCCCAACCCCTTGACCGTGTTGAATAGAAAAGCCATAGAGGAAGCAGCCCCAGTGAAGTGTGGATGTCAAACCCTGCCAGGAGTCTGCTGAGATCAGGATGGAGGCCTGGGTGGGAAGCCGGGGTCCCCTTGGAGGAGGGGCTGTCGGCTGCCTCCGACGCTGTAGGAAGTCCTATCTCTGGGAAGTAAAGGGCAGTTTTACCACGTGTGAATAGCACTGGATTGGAAGATAGAAGATGAACCTTCTAGCTTGGGCTCTGCCCCTAAAGAGCTGTGCCACATGTATTACATTATTTTCCTAGCTTCATTTTCCTACTGCACATAAGACAGACAGGAGATGGGGCTTGATATAGGTGAAGTATATTTCTTTTTCTTTCCTGCGGCTCTCATCAGAGTTAGGGAACTGAGCACCTGTCAAATACTCTGTTCCCATCCAGTTCAGTCAAGGAGGATTTTATTCCGCGGATATTTGAGGGCTTACTATGGGCCAGTCCCTGTGCAATGTGTCTTTTTTAACTGAGAGCAGTTATCCCTGTGTGTGTCATACTCAAATGTAATATTTTGTAAAAGAAGACAAGGAAGAAAGAACTTGAGGAAGAGAGTAGAATTGAATGTGGGTGTATGTGTAGGGCAGAGAAACTGTAGAATGAAGTGGGGAAAAATCAGTGAAAGAAATGTAGATCTTGTTGCGATGGCAAGCAAAGCATTGTGGGTAAGTATGCAGTCCTTCCTTGACAGAGAGTTCATTCAGGGGAATGGGGTCCTGCTGATCTGACAGTGAACGAAAGGATCCTTGCATTTCCCCAGGAGGCCTATGACTTCTGTAACTAACGTTGCCGATTTTCTATTATTTTAATGTCGTTTCCGTAGTAAGAGTTCTACTCTTCAGCTCATTCCCCAAACACATCACTTTCTGAATTCACCAAACAGAGAACTCAGCTGCTAGGCTGGGACTCATCAAGCTTCTGGCTGATGGGCATTTGGACTCAAGGAAGACAAGGGATGAGTACTCCACTGAGGTTTTTCTTCAGAACAACAGTAATTGTAGCTCCTCCATGTCTCTGCTTTCCCTTGGAAAAGTCCAGAGACCAGATTTGTAGTTCTGGGCAGTAAGGTTGGACAGCTAACATATATTGGTACTTGTCACATGCCAGTCACTGTTCTATGCTTTCCATGCATTATTTCATTTAATTCCCACAATAGCCCCTTGAGGTGAGGACTATTATAATTCTCATTTTACAGATGTGAAAATTGAAGCACAGATAGTTACAGTTAGTACACCAGTCTGATTTCAGAGTTCACACTTTTAATCACTTCACTAAAGCTGCTTTTATGGTACAATATAGTGGCTAAGGGCACACTGAGAACGTATTTCTCCAGGAGTTGCTAATGTCAGAAGTGTGCTCTAGAAAAGGGTGGCTAGTGTGGAAGGCACGATGGACTCATATGTCTGTCTTTAAAGACTACAACTCCACTCTGCCTTCCAGAAATACAATCTCAATTTTTTTTTTCTGGATATTCAATGAGCAGTTTACACAATACTTTCGGTTCACACAATACTTTCTTTCTCCTCCAATTTGGTGCTGACGTGACTTTGTGTTTGAAACCTATTACAATCAATTTGTGCTTTGCTTGAGAAAAACTCATTAGTGATGACAACTGTGGTAATGGTGATTTTATGATAGGAAATACAATTGGTTTGGGAGGGGACTTGGCAAAAGAGAGCTCATCTGTTATCTGATTTAGAGCCTGTACATCTTTAGCATCAGAAACTTTACATTGTATAAAATATAAACATTTAACATATATTTAATACAATATAGACCATTCAACTTAGAAGCACAGATTTTGGAACCAGACTCTGACACTTAAAAGCTGTGTAACACTGAAAGTTCCTTACTCTTGCTGACACACAGTTTTTTTCATTTGCAAAATGGAGATGATAACAATAGTCATGTAGTACTTATCTATTGCTGTTACCCCAGAACTTAGTGCTTAAATCGTTAGACACCATCTCAATTCCTGTGGGTTGGGAACCTTTTCACAACTTAGCTGGGTGTTTCTAGTTCAAGGTCAGTCCACTGGGGCTGTGGTCTCATCTGAAGGCTCAACTAGGGGCAGATCTGCTTCCAAGCTCACTCATGTGGTTGTTGGCAGGATTTACTTCCTTGCTGGTGGGTTGTTTGATTGAAGGCCTCAGCTCTTTATTGGCACTTGGTTGGGGGCTTCAGTTTTTTGCCATGTGGACTTCTGCATAGGGTAGCTAACAACATGGCAATTGGCTTTCCTCAGGGTGAATAAGGCAGACAGCATGCATGCACGGGGTGTGGGGAGTGCGCCATGGTCTTTTTGTTACCTAATCTTGGAAATGACATTCTATCACTTTTGCAATATTATATTTATTAAAAGTGAGTCACTGAACTAGTGATTGCCAAAGGGGCAGGGTGTGGGGGGTCTGGTGGAAAAAGTGAAGGGATGAAGAGGTACAAATTAGTAGTTACAGAACAGTCACAAAGACATAGAGTACAGCATAGGGAATATAGTCAGCATAATTGTAATGGCTCTGTGTTGTAGAGCCAGATGAATGCTAGAGTAATCGGAGGATCACTTCATAAACTACATAAATGTCTAACCATTGTACTGTATACCAGAAATGGATATGAAAAAAAGTTGTATATATTTTGAATTAAAAAAAAGAGACGAGTCGTGAGATCTAGATCCAGCCTACACTCAAAAGAAGGGGATTACACAAGGCATCAAAACCAGGAGGCAGGGATCCCTGGGGACTATCTTAGAGGCTGCCTCCCATAGACCCTATCCCATAGGGTCCTTGTGAGGATTATATAACTTTATACATGTGAAGAAGTTAAGACAGTACCTGTTTGCTCCAATCCCAGTCATCATCTGATCCAAATGAACACTCATTTCTTCATCTAGATTCTCTTATTTCAATTTCTCTATTTTTTTCTTGCAAACATATGTGAAAGACTATAGGAAGGGCAGGGCAGAGTCACTGCTACAAGGAAAAGGAGAAGAGGAAGCAGAATAGAAAGAGAACAGAATGGAAAACTTGGGAAAACTCCAGGGGAGGGAGCCCTAGAGATGAGAGGTAAAGTAGGAGATACTTGTTAGCTAGCTTGTTCCTTACTTTTCAGAGGTATTCTTCCCTGCATCTAATGAACACTATTTTTACTCTATTTGTAATCATACTCAATGACATGTAAATAGTGGGCTTTTATTTTTTTAATCAAGCATTTCCACATACATTATTATACTTAATTCTTACCACAGTAATGTGAGACAAAAATTATTGTTATCACCATTTTAGAGATGAAGGTAAAAAGTCCAGTGTGATGTTTAATTTCATGAGTCAACTTGACTGGTCCACAAGGTACCCAGATATTTGGTTAAACACAGTACTGGGTGTATCTGTGAGGGTGTTTCTGGATGAGAGTAACCTTTGAGTTGGTAAACTGAGCAATGCATATTGCCCTCTCCTGTATGGGTGGGCCTCATCCAAGCCGTTAAAAGCCTGAGTAGAATAAAAGACTGTTAACAAAGAATTCTCTCTCTATCTTCCAATTGGGACATCAGTTTCCCTGTGACTTCAGATTTAAACTTGGACTGGACCTTACTGGAACATTGGCTGTCTTGGATGTGTATTCTCAACCTTCATAAGTGTGTGAGCCAATTCCTTATAATAAACTCTTTCTATATCTATATCTATATCTATATCTATATCTATCTATATCTATATCATCTATATCTATATATCCATATTTATATCTATCTCTTTTTTTCTATTGGTTCTGTTTCTTTGGAGAATCCTGATAGATATACCCAGAAAGTTCACACAACTAATAAATGGTGGTGGGGTAGGGGAGGACATTGAATCTAGGATTCAAATTCAGGTATCTCACTCCAGCTCTTGATTCTGGTACACTTCGCTGCCTCAGCTGTCCAACTTCTCTTTATTGTGAAGTTATAGCTTCAGCTGGATCCATGGAAGATGCTATGGCATGAATGTAGTGCTGGAGGTGGGGATGCAGTATGTCAGATACTAGGACAGAGCTCTGAGTCTTGCCTGACCTGCCTTGTGAAATCAACATAGCTAAAAGCTGACTCAAAAATGAGCAACTAGAAGGTCACATTGCTCAAAGGGTTTCATGCTGAACAAAGGGGTTTAGTCCTGATTTCATAACTTTTCAGTACTAGGCTACTTGGTTAGGAAAGTGGAGCCCAGTAGCAAAAGGACATAACTGGAAGATGCATTATTACTCAGCAGTCTGAGGCAAAAGATAAACTCTGTGGACTGGCAGGAGAAATTGGTACAAGGGAAGTGGAATAAATAAGGCTCCCAGGCTTGTTAGTCTGATGGTGTTCAAGTCTCAAGGAGAAGACAGGAGTACCAGGCAAGAAAACATGGCTAAGACTTGATTACACTGTTCTGTCATATCCTTCTTTAGTAAAAGAACCCCTGTTTTCAGCTGGGCAATTGGCCACTTAAATAAAAGTTACATTTCCCAGCCTGCTGGGTGTGGTCAAGTTCTGGCCAATGGGATGTAAGCAAACCTAATGAATGTGATTTAACAGGAAGTATTCTTAAAAGAAGGGGATGGTGCCCTTCTTTGCTCCTTTTTCTAGCTGACGTTTAATGTAATGGGTGGGACTCAAGAAGCTATCATGGTCTACAGCCATGGCACCCTGAACAAGCCCGATCCCGTCTGATCCTAGAAGCTAAGTAGTGTTGGGCCTGGTTAGTACTTGGATGGGAGACCACCTAGGAAGACCAAGTGCTGTAAGAGTAAAATATAAAAAATAAAGGATTGTAAGCTGACAAGGTCCTTGCAATCTGTGAGGTCAATCAAGGGTTGCTTTGCTTAAAAAAAAAAGAAGATGAAGAAGAAGCTATAATGAACAAAGAGAAGGAAGCCATGTGTTGAACAAGGTGGAAAAAGATGGAAGGAGCCTGGGTCTCTGACACTGTGGAATCCTCCTGGACCACTTACTTCTGAACTTTTACATGAGGAAGAAATAAACATCTATTTTCACTGAGCCACCCTTAGTTTGGATTTTCAGTCCCATGGAGTAACCTAATCCTAACTAATACAGTATTTAAGATTAAGTCAGGCAAAAGTGAATAGAAACCACTCCTGCACATTGATTGCACAAAGACAGAACTTGGAGGGGGGCATGACCCCTGGCCCCCAGATTTACATCGGCTTGGTAATGAAGATGAGGAAGTGATGCGTATGTTATGGAGCCTTGAAGTTAGGCTTGCAGGTTATGGAGTGTAGCATGGAGAGTGTAGCATGGGCAAGAGACTGGTTTAAATTCTTGTTTCGTTGCTTACTGAGTGATCTAACAAGTTGCTTAATCTTTCTGAGCTGTAGTTTCCTCATCCTGGGGTGGTGATTCCATATGAGATAATAAGTATAAAGCACTTTAATTCCCAGACCCTGCCCTAAACCAGTTGAATCTGAATCTTGGAAGCGGTGGTCTAAACATTTGTAGTTTTCAATGCTCTCCTAGGTGATCCTTTTCACTGATGCACAGTAAAAACTGAGAACCACTGGGGAAGAGAAAGCATAAGCATGCCCTATCACCTAGTAGTTACTCAGTAAATGATATTAATTATAATCGAACTGAGATTGAGATTAATAGGAAAGCATCTGAGTTTCTTTCTTATCTTTAAATATACATGATCCACTCAGATGATCTCTTGACCAACTCAAGTTTCAGTAGTCTGATATACCACATACCTGGGGGCACCCTGACATTTCAGAGCCAGGAATAACCCTCAAGATTATTTAGCCAAATGATTTCACTTTATAGGTCTTTTGGTTTTCTCTAGGTGTAATGGACCTTGTGTGACTACTGTGGGTCTAGCGCAGACACAGGACGTTACGTTGGAAACACGCCACCTCTGTTCTCACTTTATTTTGGTGCCAAGACTGGGGTGACTGTACATTTTTTCCATATTTCACTTGAGCAATGATAACACCTCCAGATCCAAAAGCCAAGTCCATTTCTTAATGGCAGTGTAGGATCTTCATTGGAAATTGATATTCCAGTTGTGCATCTCTGGGGTCAGCGATTCAAGTTAGTGAAAGGCAAAGTGCTGAGGAAAATGGGATAATCATGCATACGCTCACCTAGGTGTCACCCCACTAACCTACCAGGAAGGAAATGCAAAGGAGGAGTTAAGAGCTTCCTGGAAGGCTCCAGAAGGTAAGCTTGCATGGCACTTCAATGTGTCTGGGCTGGGGGTGGGGATCTTTGGAACGTTCAACCAGTTCCTGTCATCTACATGTTCAGAACTGGCCAGAGGACTTTGGGAATCATGATTGTTTAAGATCAGAGATAGGGTTGGGAGATGGCAGCAACTCTGAAAGAAATATGTGTAAAAATAGTCCTGCACCTATGAAGGGAATTTCTAGAATTCCAGGAAATTACTCTTAGCACTGCCCGAATGGGGTCTGCTTCTGAACTATCATAGTATCTCTGCAAAAGAGCCAATAATTCTATTTTCTGCAATATTTTTTTTAAAGAAATAGATTTAGTTCAATACATACATAGTCATTCTTGAAGTATCAGAGACATCTCGGTAAGGATGTTTTGTCTCTGCTGCCATAGCCAGAAGCTTCCCTGTGCTGGGATGTCAGGATCAGACCAAAGGAATAAAGAAGAAAAGAAAGAAAGGGAGAGTTGAGTATAATCGTAAATCTTAGCAAACCACTGCAGTCATAAAGCTAGCTGGTGGAAACAGGAAACGCCTCTTGGGTCTGGAGACCCACGCGTGGATTTCAGTTATAGTGTAAAGTATGCAAGCAAGTTCTTGGTCACTTGGAATTACCTAGAGGGAAGTCACTGACCATACCCCTAGAATATACTTATGATTCTACCCCAGATTTGATGCTCTTTCAATTAGGATTACAATTAGGATTACAATTTTGGTTTGGTGAAAATCTCACTCTTATTTATCCACAACAGGGTTTTAGCAAAGATGTGACAAAGGGTCTTCTCCTGGTTTCACTGTATTTCCCCAATCTGTGGAGAAATCAGTCTTACGGGTAACACAAGTGAGAACACCACAGAAACTTAGATGACGTCACACGACTGTATTTGAGGGGGACATTTAGTGGACTCTTCTGTTTGTATGTTACAAGATTGCCTCTCTCTAGTTTGAGTAAATGCAAGGAGAGGTTTACACAGGCTCTGCAAAGCCGCAGAAGGGGGTTTGAGTTTTCTTGGTGGCATGTGTTAGTTTCCTGGACTATTTGTGAGAAGGTCTATGTCAGACTATTTCCTAAACTTTACATTTCTTACAACTTTTTTGCAGTGAACTGAGGTTCAGACCCACTTCCCATGATCCCTCTATCCACAATACTACCCAGGATCACCCTGCAAATCAGTCTCTCTACCTTATTAGGATGGGTTTCATAAAACCCTTTGAAGGTTATTAGAACAGGCAGTTTCTGCTAAAAAATAGTTGCAAATTTAACTGAATGCTATTTTAACACAGTATATATTTTTCGGATGTGTGGTATAGGTTTGCCTAGTGGTGGAATGGTACTTTACATCAGTGATGATTTTGAGATGGATTCCTATCTTTATTGATCAACTGTGGACCCCTTAATTTTTCTTCTTATCTGTGAAGTCCCAGTGACTTAAGGACTTAATTTTGCCCTTTTTTTTCTGCAATGTAATTTTTAGACATTGTACCTAAGAAACTGCTTTGACTAAGTGCGTGTTCTAATGCTTCATTGATGGACAGTCTCATTGGTTAAAGAAAGTTGCCTCGGTTATTGGCAAATGTATATGGTTTAGAACAATCTCTGTGCCTTATTCCTTCCTCTCTTTAAAGTCGATTATTCCAATTTCAGGACAAAGCGACACATTCTTGGGAGAAGGGGTATGTGAAATAGCTTCATATTTTGGCTTGCTGGAGGCACTCTGCCTTTAATCCCATTCTTCAGGCCATGTCCCATTTCTCATAACATGGAGACATGAAATACATGGTGAATGACACAGAGACCTAATAGTGCTGTATGGATGGGGTGAAGATAATTGATTTCCAAAATTTTGTTTATCAATTATTTGGTACAGAACAGTATACGTCAGTGTATATGTTGATTTTGTGAAAGGTGAAAAATAAAGCTTCTTCAGCCTAGTTAATCTCAGAATAAATGTTTATCCCAGAGGCTAACATGAGACAAATTAAAATGAATGTTCATGTGAGAATGTTAAATGGCTTTCCAAGAGTTAACTCTTAAAAGAGCAACTTCTCATTTCAAGAATTTTGTAAGCCCTAGTTATATATATATATATATATATATATATATATATATATATATATATATATATATATATGATGGGCTGATATAAGTTGACTTTATTTTATACACTTGATGGGGGCATGAAAAAACTTTATTAAAAGGAATTATGTATTTTGAACTATACTTTGCTAATGGTTTCAGTTATAATTTTGGAAATACCTTGTTATATAAATAATTTTGATCTACTACATATTGGAAATTCAGCTTTAAACTTCCAGTTTTCATATCAAGCCGTGTTCTTCTCTATGCTCAGCCTCTGAGTATTTAATTCTCCTACCATCATCTCCTTAAAGAAGCTGGTCAAATAAACAATCAACCTATATGTTTTCAGTCCCACTGAAAACTGCACTCACCAATGATCCTTGTTCATTGCAAATTCTGTAGTATCTGCAACACTGGTTTTTGCTGTTGCTTCAAAGAGTCATCTGAACTGTTTTGCTGGGAGAGCAGTATGAACACTTTCTGAAAGAGCTCAGGTGGAAGTCGATGTAGTTGCTTACTCGGTAACAAAACAGTCATCCTGATGTAGTGGAAAAGGTGCAGGCTTTGAAACCAGGAACGCCTGAGTTCAAATCCCCTTTCATTACTTTCTTAGCTGTGTGTGAAAATTGACCTCCTCAAATCTCAGGCTCTTCTTTGAGGAAGAATACCTCCCTAGCTCCTCTGTCATAAGGAATGTAAAACTGATAGCAATGCCACAAACTTCCTGCCTCCTGCCAAAGACTGAGTAATTAGTAACATACCTCCTTCTAACAATTCCAGTACCTGAAGATAAGGTAGCCGCTTTGAAGTGCAGACTGTGTCAGCAGGGCTAATCTTCCCTGAGGGCGATGTCTGCTCACAACCTTCTTGGGGTGAGAATTACAAATTGTGCCATAAAACAGGTAAGTTTAAAATCCCGTTTGGACCATTTTGAATTTCGGAAATACCAGGGCAATGTGAGGCACAGTGCCTTGTGTGAAGACCTTGGAAGCCCTGGCTGGTTCTGCAGGGTGAGTTGTTTGGCAACAAATAAATACATGGAAAAGCCAGCCCTCTGGCACAGGCCGGTGCCCAGGGAGCTGGGTGGACAGGCCAGGGCAACCTTCTGGACGTGGGAGGCCTTCCTCTCTTTCCTTTCCTCAGGGATCCTGCGAGAATTTCCAGAGGGTCAGTTTGAGGATTTGGGCCATGGGAAGGACTCCAGGCTCCCGCTGTTCCCCATCTTCTCCCAGGCCCATGTCTGTTCTAGAAACACACCTCTCTTTACCTGCCTCCCTCCACACACAACTAGATCACTGTTTTTTAAACTCTTGAATGTTTCTCACAGGAAAGAAAGACATCATATCACTACCCAGCACACACACACAACCACACAACAAAAGTTTGCTAAAACAATATTTATACTTACTCATGCACTCTGATGGTTTCTTTTCCATTCCAGTCCCAAACATGCTGGTGGTAACCCACTAAATTCCTTGACTCATTAGAGGGCCTTGACCTACAGTTGGAAAAGCTCTAGCCTTAGATGACTTCTCCTCAGTGACACTGGCATGTTAAGAGAAGATATGAACACTAGAGACTAGGCCTGGACTCACCCTCCCTACCCACACTGCCCCCAACCTTACCCCCCATCATTTTTTTTTTAATGCCTACAGCACCTGGTCTTCTTAGGTGTTCTCCCATCCAAGTACTAACCAGGCCCGACCCTGCTTAGCTTCCCAGATCAGATGGGATCAGGCGTGTTCAGGGTGGCATGGCTATAGACCCTACCTCACATCTTGATCACTAAGATGGTCCTGAACTTGATTAGGCATTTGAGGGTCATGCATAGGCTTTCTACAGTTTTGGGAGCCCCAGAAGGTTCCAGATGGGGCTTACAGCTCCATTCTCAGGATATAGCCCATATGCATCATAAAGCTATGGGCATATGGCTGAAAGGAACTTTCTTGAGGCCTGAAGTTTTATAGAGGAGGAAACTGAGGCTAGAGAGGGTAAGTTAATGATTTTAAGTCAGAAAAAGGAAAGAAAGCACTGACCATGTTCACACTAAAGTTAAATGCTCGTTCTCATATCCGTTTCTTAATTCTTTATAGCAAGTCCTAAAACTTACCTGGGTGGGCTGTGTCAGCTCCCTTAGGCTGTTGAATAATTAACCTGGCTAGGTCCAAAAGTCTAGGCCTGAAGGGAGTGCATTTTCCATTTTTTTTTTTTTTTTGATATTTGCAGTTTAGTGCTTCAAAGTGCTCCTTAAATTTTATTTCTTACTTTTTCATTTTTAGTATTTTGCTTCCTGGGCTTGCTGCTAGATTTTAAATACTCAACATCTAGATTTTTTTTCCCCCTTAAATAGCTATTATGAAACAAAGCCTAGACCATGGATGTCCTTAAATATTTGATGAATGGATGATTAAATAAACATTATAATTATAAAAAAAGAAAGACTTGAGAGTTGGAGCTAAGTAGTAAATGGCCACATTTAAATTATAAATATGCATTCGGAGTTACTTTCACTAGCAGAAAGACGGTGAGGTTTGGAATCAACGATGAGAAGGTAGAGCTTCATTTTCACATTTTGTGGTTTACTTTTGGCCAAGCCAAAGAAATTCTGAGAGTCAGCTGCTGCTGCTGCTGCTGCTGCTGCTGCTGCTGCTGCTTCTTTTCTTTGTAAAACAGGGATTAACTGCTCCCACCTCCTACCCCACTGTTCTGAACTTCTTCCTATTAGAGAATTTACTTGCATTAGAGACTGCCTTGGACAGATACTTTCTTCTTTTAAAACACAAATACACCCTGGGCCAACGCAGTCCTTTAATCAAGAGAAATACCTTTCCCCTCAAACTTGAAACAGATCTGATGCTGAGCGTTTCTGGAGACAGGTATCGGGGTCTCTTAATTGGGCCGTGCTATATTGACAGGTTATCAGGAGTAAAGATTCAGGGAGAGACTGGTGGACAGATCTGATCACACAAGTGTCTGTGTGGATCACAACACGAGGAAGCTGTGCAAGGCTTGCTCAGGCACTATTAGAAGCAAGCAGGTCATCTGCTGGTGGTAGCCATCCAGCCTTTAGCGGAGAGCAGGCAGGGATTCCTCTTAGCAAAACAACAACAACAACAACAACAACAACAAAACCCTGAGGGGAGAAAGACCCCAGAAAAAAATAAAATCAAGGAAGTAGTTTTATTTTGAAAATCTGACAGATGCCTGTGTGTCGTATGTTATAGGGAATTCCCACCCCTCATGGTGAAGGGTAGGAGAGAGCAGAGGTGACAGAGAACTTAGTAGTTTGCTGAGATACTTAGAAATACATACCAGAGCAGAGTTTCTCAAATTTGAATGCGCTTCCAAACAGCTTGAGGAGCTAGTTAACATGCAGATTCCCAGGCTATCCTCCAAGGATTCTCAACCAGATCAAGGGTGGAGCCTAGAAATTTAGCTAAATTTTTTAAAATTATGCTTAAAAAAATCTAATATAAAATTTACCCTTTTAATCATTTTTAAGTATACAGTTCAGTCGTGTTAATTATATTCACATTGTTGTGTAGCAGATCTCTAGATTGTTTTCATCTTGCAAAACTGATGCTATACCCATAGAGTAACCACCTCCCACTTCCCTCTACCCGCAGCCCTGGCAACCAGCATTCTCCTTTGTTTCCATGATGTTGACTACTCTGGATATCTCACATAAGTGGAATCACTCAGTATTTGTCTTTTGCTAATCTTGTTTTAATTCTTTAGACAATTAATATGCTTGACTTTAAGAATATTAATTAGCCTTGCAGTACTGAGACAAAGCCCACTTAATCATGGCATATTATCCTTTTTATATATTGCTGAATTTGATTTGCTGGTATTTTGTTGAGGAATTTTGAATCTATAACAGTGAAGGATTGGTCTACAGTAATACTGGCATGTCAGAGAAGATAGTTTTCTCTTACTGACTTTGTATGATTTTGTTAAGATACTATTGGTCTTATAAAGTACTTTTAGAAGTGTTCCCCACTCTTGTTTTTTCTAGAAGAGA
Organism: Macroglossus sobrinus; assembly: GCA_004027375.1. Classification (NCBI taxonomy): domain Eukaryota; kingdom Metazoa; phylum Chordata; class Mammalia; order Chiroptera; family Pteropodidae; genus Macroglossus; species Macroglossus sobrinus. Next base: position 482,224 of record PVKZ01000942.1, read on the forward strand.
TTGTATAGAATTTGTATTTTTTTCTTTAAATATTTAGTAGAATTCACCAGTGAAACCATATGGACCTGGAGATTTCTTTTTAAGAAGTATTTTAAACTACAAATTCACTTTCTTTAATTATTACGGAACTAGTCTAGCTATCTGTTTTACCTTAGATGAGTTTAGGTGTTGTTGATTTGATGAATAAGCCTATTTAATCAAAGTTGTAGAATTTATTGAATCATTAATAACATTCTCTCATCCTTTTAATGTCTGCAGAGTCGGTAGTGGTATCTCTCATTTTCAGTATTAGTAATTTTTGTCTGTTTTTTCTTTGTCAGTCTTCTAGAGGCTTATCAATTTTATTGACCATTTTTCTGATTTGAAATTTATTGATTTGTGCTCTTATTTTTATTATTTTCTTTATTCTGTTTGTATTAGGTTTATTTTGCTCTTCTTTTTCTAGTGTCTTTGAGTAGAATGATTGGAGACCTTTGTTCTTTTTCTAATATCAGCATTTAATGCTATAAATTTTCTTTTAAGCACACTTCAACTGTATCCATGAATATTGATTTGTTATATTTTTATTACAAATATTTTCTAATTTTTTTAGTCTTCTTTGACTCATGAACTGTTTAGAAGTGTGTGTGTGTGTGTGTGTGTGTGTGTGTGTGTGTGTGTGTGTGTGTGAATTTCCAAGTGTTTGGTGATTTTTAAGTTATTTTTATATTATTGATTTCTAGTTTAATTCCATTTTGGTCAGAGAACATGCCTTGTATTATTTTAGTTCTTTTAAATTTATTAATATTTGTTTTTAAAACCCAAGACAAGGGTCATTAGACTGTTCCATGTGTATTTGAAAAGGATATGTATCCTGCTGTTGTTGGGTGGAATATTCAATAAATGTAAAATATATTCAATTGACTAATGATATTGTTAATCTTTTCTCTATCCTTGCTAATTTTCTGTCTGCTTATCTGAACAATTATTGAGAGAAGAGTGTTGAAGTCTTCATAATCATAAATGAATTTGTTGTTTCTATTGTCAGTTCTGGAATTTTTGCTTTATATATTTTGCAGCTCTGTTGTTAAGTGCATAGTGATTTAAGATTGTTATGTTTTCAAGATGAGTTGACCTTGTCACCATCATATAATGTCACTGTTTATCTCTGGTGATTTTCTTTGCTCTGAAGTTTACTTTTTCTGTTATCAATATTGCTATTCCAGCTTTCTTTTGATTCATGTTTGTATGTTTTTGTTTTGTTTATTTTTACTTTCAATTTATCTATACTATTATACTTCTTTTGTATATTGTGCATAATTTGTTTGGTAATGTTTTTAAAAATCTATTTTGACAATCTCTCTTAATTGGTTTGTTTGGACCATTTACATTTAATATAATTATTGATATACTTGAATTTACGTCTATCATTTTTATTTATTTTCTGTTTTTTTTTCCTCTTCTTTTCATCCTTTTATTTCTCCTTCTTTGGAGTTATTTGAACTTTTTTTTAGTATTTAGGCTATTTCCCTCCTTTGCCACATGTAATCATAGAAAGAATGCTGCCTGTTTGGAATGAGATGAGTGTTAAATCTCAGCTCTTCCACTAAATAGCTGTATAGCTCTTATGTATAAAATGGGGGAAATACAATGCCTTATTATTTACTTTTCAAATAAGCAGAAATGTTCAAACATTTATTTCATTAGAAAACTTAGGAATAATAATTTTGAATCAACTAACAGGTATGCTATTGGCTAGAATGTGAAATTTGCATAATTTTAAGAGCAAACTATAAGAACACAAGAATTACAAAGATATGTCATGACATTAGTGGACAATTTGAACTACGTCCTCGTGTCTTCATGATCCAAGTTCAGCCTCCATCAGTCCCCACTTAGTAGAGAAGGCTGAGAATTACTGTGCATTCTATTAATACCTGGAGGGATGGTGGTGAGGATCAAATAATTAATGAGATACTTTAAGTGTAATTAAGAAAAGCACTTCATTACAAAAGTCCAGACACTCAGGACCTACCTTCATTTCAGTTTTTGTTTACTCATAGTTTCTGTGCCTCTCCTTCACCCCTGCAGCTGATTTACAGACTAACCTTTTACTTGGACTAGTCCTTGCCTACACTGGCATGGTCATGGGGTGGTGAATACTATGAGTAGATGAGTGCTTTCATTTGCTTTGCTCTCAAAGGCTAATCTGACCTTCTCCTTGTCTTTCTGACTAGTTATGACTGATAGCCTAGCTGAACCCCAGGCCCTTGAGGTCCCAGGCAAGGTGGAGTTCTGTGTTCTTTCTCTGCTCATACAGACTTTCCCCGTGTTGACTGGTTCAGAACTGGAGCTGGGAATGGGAAGACCAGGCTCCATTGCTGTGGTTATCATTCTCCAAAGATACTGATTATCAGGGACCCTCTTATCTCCAGAACTCAGATCCCACCTCTTCCAGAAGTCATCCCCCACTGAGTAAAAATGACTGTTGGACTCTTCACTCACTTTCTGGAAAATTCTCTTGAATTTCAGCCTTTCTATATCAACAAACTCACCTACATATTTGCAAATATCAAGTAGTAATTTTTATCTTTGAATTCTGTTCAAATTTAGATTACAAACTGAATTGTTTGTTCTATGTTGTGCAGTGTGAATATTCATATACTTGAAATTTTTAAATTATGAAACTAATACAAGCTCCTCAAGGAAAACAATGAAAACTGGCATAAAGTAAGTAAATCTCCACTATTAATATTTGATGTATTCCTTTTCAGATTAAAAATCATTTTACACCTATTAATATTTTTATCTTTTGACACATGCATAATTATATTTTAAGTGGAGGTTAATTATAGGTGAGATTCAGGGAACATTTGAACTCCTTGAAATTATATATGAAATTATTTGTACATATAGGTATATGAACTTTTTCTGGGGGGTGGGCATACTTTCTGTCAGATATTTAAAGAATCCATGACTACCAACATCTTAAAAACCCCAATAAGTTTGCACTGTATATCTTGCACTGCTTGAGAAAAGCACTTTCCCCAGAGATGTGGGTGATGCCAGTATATTACTGGGACCATGCCAGGCTCAACATTTGAATTTTTCTTTCTCATTGAATTTGGCTGTCCTCATAAAGGGTTGGGTCAGAATGTCACCTATAGCATGTAGGCATTTGAAGGCTTTTGGACAACAATGATTCTGTTAGGTGTATGTAATGGGAGGAGCCAGATGGATTATTATTCAAGGTGACAAAATGTAGGGCATGTAGACAATCGGCATGTCCAGATCTACAGGGAAGAAGGATCAGATCTGTCTGGGATTAGAGTTAGTCTTCAATATCACTATTTAAGGCTGATTTAATGTAGTTACTAAAAATAGAAAATATTTACTGAACATTACCCCATGCCAAATACTGTTCTAAATGGTAATATGTATTATTTCACTTTGTCCTCCCTACCGCTTATAAGAAAGGTTATTAGCTACATATTACAGATGAGGATACTGAAGCTTGGAGAGTTTAAGTTAGAGGGGGAGTCAAAATTGGAATTCAGGCAGTTTGGTGCTAGAACTGGAAACCCTAATCTCTGTATTCTGCTGTCTCTTTTGGCAGTAACAGCACAAGCATGTAATGCTTATGTACTATTTTACCTGCTGCATACTTGCAAGTATATTATTTTATTTATTCTTCCACATATTTTTGCCTTTGTGGAGTCATCAATTTAACTATGTGAATGCTTTTGATGCGAGATAGGCATAATTATCATTTCTGTTTGATAAACTAGGAGAGTGAGGCTCAGAAAAATTCCCATAGTTGTCTAAAGCACCTAGTGACAGAAAAATGAGAAACTTGGACTTTGCACCCAAATCATATGACTCCAACCCAGCAAGCTTACCCTTGAATCATAGCTTATTATAGACCACCTTAGTCTATATTTTAGCGAGTGGTTTCCAAATACTTGGAAAGATTTTTGAATGGTTAGTTGATTTCTGTAGGCACTTGGTAGTGTCCAATGATAGCATATAAAACTAGATGCTAGATCAAAGTTTGGTTTGATTATTATCTCCTCACCCATGAGAGAAAGAAGCAAATGCACAAGTAAAAAAAAAAAAGAACGTTTATTTACTTGCTCTATATTTGTGATATCAGAAAAAGACCCAAGACACTAACGAGATGAAAGAAGCTAATTTCTTTAAAATTTATTTCTATTCCGAGCGTTGTGCTTATTATGCCATTATAGGACTCTTCCATTTCTGTGCTTAAAACATTTTCCTCTGTATTAATGGCATTTATCTTTCATCACTGAAGATAAGTGTCCCAATGGAGAGAGACATGAGCAAGATTTGTAGAGTCTAACAGATTTGCAAAAGAGAAATGTGACAAATATTTTATAATGGGAAAATACTAAGAAATGAAGTCATTAAATATGTAGGGAAGGTTGCTATATTAACAGACATTCACCTTTTAAATACAAATGTGCGGCTAACAAACCCAGTGAGATTTTGTAATTATCCTTATTATTAGAAGATTTTATTTACATCAATACAACTGATATGAAACTGCTCAGCAATAGGTTTTTGAGATGCTGTGCTTTACATATAGCACATCAAATTGATTTTTTCATTTCTAGATATTACGATTTAAATGTTTTTCAAGTGCCATGCAGAATATTGAAGGTTTCAGAAGACAGGGATTTTTATCCAGTCTGGTGTATGTGCCCTGCAATTGAGTTTCCCAATGGGGCCATACATTTCTGAGAGAAACAATTAGTGTTGAGTAATTAGTTACAGAAGGTGCAAAAGGGTATCCTAAAATGTCAAGGTAAAACTGCTTGATAATTAAGTCTAAATTATTTAACAAAGATGCCATGTGGAAATATGGTGTTTTTGTAATCAGCATTTTGATGTTTCATACCATTTGGTATTTTTAATGCACTGGAAACAGTTTTGTGTGTGTATGAGGATACATACACACATACCCACACATACCATCTATTACACCTTTAAAAAGTTGCTTTTATAATATATTTTTTTCAATTAATACAGTTAGTGGAAAAAATTAAAACTATAGAAAAGACTGAGGTATTTAATGGGAAAGCAAAAGTCTGCGTCTTTATTTCTCAATCTTCAGTTCCACTACCCAGAGGTAATCAAGATTAAAATTTCCTGTCAGTAGCGTTCACTGTCATATGTACATATATCCTTAAAAAATTCTAGAAATGTGATTATAGGACTTTTCAACAATTTGCAACATCTTAAGCTTCTTTCTACATCTGTACATATAGATCACTTTCATTCTTTTTGATGGCTGCATTACATACCATTGTAAGAATGTACTCATATTTATGAACCAATTCCCTATTGATGGACATTTTGATATTTTCTAGTTTTTTTTTTTCTTTTCATTTCTATGGCAAACCTATGCACAAGAATGCTCATTACACACCATTATCTATCTGCACGTGCACAGGTATAATGTTGAATGGTTGTGTAACTTCCTAAAAATGAAATATCTGGGTAAAAGGGCATGTACATTTTTAATGAACTAGTTTTATACATTTAAGGAAATATATGCTTAAGGTAAAAAAAAAATTAATCTGTACAGGAAGCTCTGACCTTCCCCATAAATATGGTTAAGAGTTTCTTAATACCCTTTCATAACTATAAAATAGTATATATTTTATATATAGGCATTTAAAAAAACAAGTGGGATGATTCAATTTGGTGTATATTTACTTTACATTTACTAGGTACTGTGAAATTGCTCTTCAGAAAGATTATATCTATTATATTCTCATCAAAAGTGTATGAGAGTACCTCCCCACTATCCTTGACAGCAACCCTGGATATTGTCATACTTCTTTATATTTTGCCAATCTGATAGGTAAAAATGGCATTTAAAAATCATTTAAATTTGCATTTCCTCTTTTATGAGTGAGGTGGAACCACATTTGATTGACTTTCTTACTGGTTTCTGTCCTTCTGTGGTATTCATAATCACACCAACTATCTCTACCATTACTTGAAGCAAGATGTCTACTCTGTCCCCTCATAAGATGCTATATTGACTCTGGATTTCCTCCAATCCTAAAAATGAGACCTTTAGAGTACTTGCACACACCCTCTTTTTTTGTTTCCTTTCTCTCCCAGGGGACATCTTTGAAATCATTTGCTTTCCTCTCTACCCTTCTTCTGCTCTCATCTCCTGAGTTAGGCTGAGATCGGTAGTAACTCATTTCCTTAGATGGGATACATGGGTGATATATTCTTTGAATCCTTCCATGTATGTAAACATCTTCTTTCACTTCTCCAGGTGAATCATATCTTGAAAGACTATAGCATTCTCAGGTTGCAGCTCCCTTTTTCTCGAGCACTTTTGATATTAGTTCAGCTTTCCACCTTGAGGATGAGAAGTCCAGTGTCTGTCTCTTTTGTGAGTTACTCATTCTGTCTAGAAGATGTTAAGCTTTTATTTTTTTGCTAGGAGCTCAGGAATTTTACAATGATATTCCTAGGAGTTTGTGTCTTCTATCAAGAACTCGCTAGCAACTTGGCAATGCCCTTTGAAGCTGCAGTCTAAGAAGCATTTTTTCCATTTGTTTAATTACTGTACTACCTCTCCATCTTTTTTCTCTCTTTAGAACTCCTATTTATGTAATAGACATCCTCTAAGACTCTTGGCCTTTTTCTTCATAATTTCTACCTCATTGTATTTTCATGCTGTTCCTTGATGTAGTTCTTCCTTTTGGCCTCCAATTCACACCTCTGTAGCCACCAGCCAGCCTCTTCTTCAATTCACCTCCTAATTTTTAAAATGAAAACAATCAGTTTTATTTCCAGAAAATCATCTTGTCCTATAATTAAATCACCTTAAATGCTCATATTAATTTTTAGATAGAATTAAATAAGAGACCATCTAGCTAGATCCTTGCTAAGATGCTGAGGGAGTTCCTAGGTCTTATAAGATCTTGGCCACCTAATCTCCAATCACTTTCTTCCCCTCTCTCCTGGGCAATTCACAAGAAACAATCTTGATGATGTCCAAATAAATCCTATTCTCAAGAAGATCAGAAGGTAAGGCATTTATCCGCTTGCTTTGGCAGCACTTACACAGAGGTAAGGCTTTGATTCTGTTGATATTTCTAAAAGCATTTAGGATAATATTTTTAAGTTCTTGGACATGTAATAAAATCATCACATGGATTTGTGCTTTGGGAATAACTCTGGAAGAATTATCAGGGAGTTTCTGATTCCCTTCAGATACTCTTTCCTGAATCACCAATTTTCACTCTGATATGATTCATAAGCTATGACTCAGAATTGTCTCTGTTCCCTCCAGTAATGACTTAATATTATACAGCAGTTAAATGAAGAAGATAAACTTTTATGGGGCAATTACTCTCAAAGTCTCCTCACTCCAAACTAGTTTGTGTGGCTTTTCTGCCAGCTTACTACTAATAATTGTGTATGAAAGCTATAAAAGGCAGGATAGATTTAGTGTAAGATAAAGATAATTGAATGATATGGAGGGACTAGTTTTTCCATTGGAGAAGAATGAGCATGCTTGTTCTGGGTCCTTTCTCAAATACACGTCTATTTCTTGGATTATTAACTATTTGTTACTTAGCATCCTGGGTGCTTAAATTATTTTATTTTTGTTATTTGATATTTGTGGTATCTCACCAAGGTAGGGAGAAAGATTTAAGATATTTCTCTTGCTGTTTAATAACTGGAAAACTGAAGCATTAAGGAAAGGTACCATATAGTGTCTGTTGGAACCAAGAAGGAAAGCAAACCACTAGCTTTCAGGGCTGGCATGTCCACTCTTTGATTCTGAAGCTAGTTATGCAAGAGGTAGAACATGCACTTTTTATATAACTTCTAAACCGAAGTAAGCACGGGCGCCCTCCTACTCGCATTCCCTGGTATTTTTAACTCTTCCTTCTCTTTGCTATTTTTATGGCATCTGATGCTGATGAACCTTTTCCTCCTTCTCATGAAGCTCTTTTGGTGTACATGATACAGGCTCCTTTGATTTTTTTCTTAATTCTCTTATCACTCTTTTTCTCTCTTTTACTGGTTCTTCTTCCTCCACTATTGTTAAGACCTAGTTCTTGACGGTGTGTGTTCATTCATTCATTCATTCATTCATAAATATTGAGCACTTATTATGTGCCAGGCACTGTGCTAAGAAGTAGTCATAAAAGAGTGAACAAGAAAGTGGTATTCATCTTCACAGAGCTCACCTTCTGGAGGCGGAGACAGACAATAAGAAAAAAAAATAATGACCAATTATGATAAATGAAATTAATGATTGTGGTAAGTATAACTAAGGAGATAAACAAGGTTTGGTCAAAGAGAACAATGGGGTTTGACACCGTGAGACTTGCTTTAAGTAGGGTAGTCTGAGAAGACTTTTCTGAGCAAAGACCCACATGAGAAGGAGCTGCTGGGTGAAGTGTGGGAGGGGGAATCATCCCCAGATTGGGAACAGGTGTGGGGTCCCTGAAGTGGAACTAATGGAAGGTCACTGTGGCCGTGAAATAGTGAGTTAGGAGGAGAGGGGCCGTGAGAAGTGTCGTTAAAGGGATAGGCAGGACCAACATGGTACAGGGCCTTGTAGCTACGTAAGGAGTTTAGACTTAATTTACACAAATAGGAAATCTCTGAATAGTGTTAGTTAGAAGAATAATAAAATCAGTGTTACTTTTTTTTTTTTAAAGAATGCTTTGGCTGATGTGTAGAGAATGGACAATAGGAGAACGAATCTGGAAACAAGGAAATGGTTAGGAAGCCATGGCAGACACTGTTGATGGCTACATAAAAGTTATCCTGTCTCTTTGCTCCTCTCACCATACTGTCTGGAAGCCTAGATTTTATTTTCCCAATCTCCTTTGCAGCTAGAGGTGACGATGTTACCCAGGTCTGACTCCTGTGCCATGAAAGCAAGTCTGCTGGAAGGCTTTTGGAAAAGATGCGGTGTTTTTAGATAAAAGGAACAGATATCAGGGTTGGCTGATGCTGCCTTCCCGCCATGGCCACATGTCTTTGTTTTCTGCTTATGATATCACGATAGCTAGAGTTGTGGCAGGCATTTCGTGACCATGAGAGAAAGGCCGAGAAAGTTCCAGAGACACAGATATGGTACCACTGAAAAACACGGGAGCCACCTTGTCCAGAATTTTTGACCTAGGAACAATTAAATGCCATTATTATTGAAGCTACTAATAGCTAAATTTCTTCCTGAAGCTGAAATCATTTCTTACTAACTCAGAGGCTCCTGTGGGGTCAAGGTGAGAGGTGATGGCTTCACCTGGGGTGATGGTGCTGAGTGCCCACTTTGTGCGATCATTTCATGTTCTACTCTGATCCCTTTCTTCTCTCTTTCTGTCTTTGGAATAGTAGCTCCATTTGCTTATATTTTATCTCCTCCTGTCTAAACACTCCAGAATCTGTTAATTGCCAATTTCCAGTTGATTCTTTCTCTATCCAATCTTCCCATAATTGTTGGGACAATATCAAGATCATCTTTTCATTCAAGAGCTGACAGTGGATCCTGATAGTCACTTTGAACAAACCTAAAATGATTCAGCCTTGTATTCGAGGAATTCTACCAGATAAACCAACTCTGCTCATACTACCTCATGGACTTGTTCCTGTTTAAATGCACTCTTTGCTTCAAATTCTGTTTACAACTTTGTTCTCATTCATTTAAAGAGCCTCGACAAGCCTTCCATGTCATGCCCTTGGTTAAACACCACGCTTTCACATATGATCACTAATTTAATCTTTACAACCAGTCCATGAGATATGTTTTATTACCTTCATTTCACTGATGTGAAAATTAAGGTTTGTGGAAGTGACCTTGTTCAAGGGCAAAATGCTAGAAAGAGGCAGAACCAAAATTTCAACCCAAGTTTGCTGATTCTAAGCCCAGTGCCCTTTCTTGGCTTTTATACCACAGTGTCAATGATCTCAATCGGTATTATTCTCTCTTTGGCTCTCAGTACACATCAACCTTTACTCCCACCCCTCCCAACCTTTCAAGAATTTTCTTGAAATTTGCCTCAACCAGGGCTCTTTGTTATGTTTCCTCAAGGCTTTGCATATAGTTGGAATTCAGTCATTACAGATTTTTTTTTTATGATGGTAATACTAATTGCAATTGGTTAATTGATCTCTGGTAATTCCATTTTTCTTATGGTCTATCTCTCCACACAGATTTCAGATTTCCCAAAGGCATGACAAAGCAACATATCTGTCTTAATTTTTTGGTGTTATCTGTTAATACTTAGGAAAATACAGTAGCCGATTATTTGATGCTTATCTAATAAATGGGCAAATAAAATAAGAATCTTGCATTAAATCTATGTATCCGGCTCCAGATAATTCTCTGTATCCTTTGATTTCATTCTTGCTTTCACAAAATCTAAATGCTAATAAACATCATTTTCTTGCTTTTTACCACAAAAATTCCAATATGTTCCCTATTATGGTAAGTACCATATTTGATAACCTTTCTAATTAGCATTACATTTTAAATGCCTTTAAAATGCCCCATTACATATTTGTCTAGCAGTCCATGACAGTTTAGATATGTAATTGCTATTATGGATTACCTGGTGACCATCATTATAAATAATTAGAGAGACTTAAACATGTGTAATGCTAATTAGGAAAGTTATCAACTATGGGCAGTTAAGATAATAGGGAACATGATGGTTTTGTTTTGGAACTGCAGTAAAAACACAGCTACAGGGATACGGATGAATCTTTTGTGAATTTAGTGCCCTCGGAATCAAGGAGCCATTTTATAATGGAGACTTAAGCACCGCAGAAAGTGACTTTGTGAATTGTGCTCCTTTTTTTGTCATTTTGTTAATCACTGACTGTGACTGCCAAAATATTTCTCCTGTGCTATACTAGGGGACCATAAGGGGTCAAGCCCTGAGCAAAATATAGCCAGACAGGGCTCCTTATCTATCCCCTTGAAGTACTGCCCTCAAATCAATACCACTATTTCGAGCCTTGCTTTCATAGCCCTACAATTTATTAGGCCTCTACTCAACATGTTCTAAATATTCTTTTTTTCTCCCTGAGGAAACAATGACTGCCTTATTAAGAAATCATCCAAGATTCCCCCCAAATTCTCACAAAGGCCACTGGACTCTGCCCAGTGTTTCAAGCATTTCCTGGAATGTTGGAGAACTGTCACAGCATAAAAGCAAGTAGCTTCTTTAAAAGGACAGGACATGGTTTAGGAACATTTAACCTTTTAAAGAAATAATAACATTTCACTATTTCTTCTAGGTTTGGTGGGAGTGGTAAAGAAATAAACTAGTTGCTTACATGTCTTTTTAGCAACATACGAAATTATATGTAAAATTGTGCATGTATGTGTGCATTTTTCTTAGGATAAGGGCTAGCGTTTTCATCAGATTCTGCCCTCAAGCCTTTTGGTAAACTGTTAGATAGATGCACGTTGCCTGCCAGGCACCAAGGAACAGTTCTGTGTAAGGGACTTGAGATGCTTTATTGTTAAGATTAGTAAAAATAAAAATTAAAATAATCACTAAAATCCAATAGCGAAGCAGACATTCCCAGATTACAGAGCTCTCTTTCATAGTGATATGGCAAAGAGCTATGGAGACATCAGGCTCAGCTCAAGGTCATCATTGTCAACCGGAGGCCTGTTGGCTGCCTGGAGACCTCTCTGAGGTTTAGGAAGATATGAGGAGAAGGCAGAACGTTTACTCCTCAACCAGAGAATGTTCCAGAATCATTTGGCCACTTTAAGACTCAGGCAGTCATGACTCATTTCATAGCACCAACTTTTAGATAGGTTTGAGGCACGTCTTGCTGGAACAGGAGTAGCTCTGAAATGATGTGGGGCCAAGGTCATATCCCTCAGCATCCAGTCATCATTGGAGACCCAAACTGTATGTTCAGATACTTGAGTTTGTCTTTTGATTTTATTAAATCTTGCTCATGATCAGAAAGGTATCAAAGCCTGGAAATTTTCTGGCTTCTTCATATACAGGATTTAGAAGAAGATGAGCAAAGTAAAGATGATAAATTTAGTCATTGTATCACTTCATAAATATTTCTGTGCGTTTCTTTACATATCCTCTTTTAAAAATACCGTACCATCATCATCATATCTACACTATCATCATACCTAAATTCAAACTTTCTTAATATCATCAAATAGGCAGTCATTTTTTATGTTTTCTTGACTGTCTCATAAATTAAAAATAATTTTTGTTTCATTTAGAAACCAAATAAAGTCTCTATATTGAAAATAGTTGCTATATCTCTTAAGTCTCATATTGAAAAGCTTCTCATTATTGTCCTCTTTTTTCCTGAAATTTATTTGTTGAAGAAACCAGGTTTTGTCCTTAGACTTTTCCACATTCTGACTCTTGCTGATGTGTTCTCTTCTGTGTAACACATTCCTGTCCCTTGATTTCCTCTAAACTGGTAGTGAAAGTCTGTTCAGATTCTGATTGCACTTTGGACAAAGATACCTACAGGTGGTGGTGTATATTTGTGGTGTCTATTTTCTAATTTAAGCAAATAGAGCCAGCAAGTGGCAAAGCCCTGGAGTTTTCACCAAGGTCTCTCTAGTTCCAGATCTGTGTTCTGGTGAGCTCGTCCCATTGCCCTCTAAGTTCATCTGGCAGCAAAGAATCGGAAGACACTAGGGGGATGGAGACTGGGAACAGTGGGACAAATTCACCTCAACATGCACGTGATAGACACGCCACTGGGCAGGAGGACAGCGAGCCACTGTTGTAATGTCCCAAGAAGGCAGTGATGAAGAATATGACCACAGAGACTCTAGTCTCTCTGAGAACGAAGGTACAAGCCACAGGATCTTGTAGTATTTTGGTTCATGAAGTTATGTTCTAAAGAGTCCCAGGTACCTGACTGGGCAGAAACTTTTAGGTTTCTGTGACTTTTGAATGTTCTGCTGAGCTCTGGGGTTAATGGAGGGATCGGAATTAACCAGATGTTTAGCAGATAGTTTTGATGACTTAAAAATATTTTCATTTCTTTGTTCTGCCTATTTCTCCAAAAAGAATTTGAGATGGAAAAATTTTTTTCAAAATGACCCACTTACTCTTTTTTTCTTCAGATAACAACATTATACATTCATTAACACACACACATGCACACTCCCTCCATCTCAGAAATGCTTAGCATAGAAATCCCACATGGCAGAGCTCTCGTGGTGAGTGGAAGGAATTACTCTGAGTTGACATTTAGTGCGAACTTGTTCTGCATTTGACTTCTACTTGTAATCAGAAGAAAATCCCAAAACAATAATGATTTAAAATAATTATATTAAGTGGCATCATATTAGACTTTTTTTTACAACTTTTTTTTTCATTTAACATATCTTAGGAAGTGAAATAGTTATTATATAGGCATAGTTATATATTTGTAAATTATATCATTATTATAACAAATTATTCATGATAATATAATGTATTATAACATATAAATTTATGTAATATATTTACAATAACATAGCAATATAATTATTAACTATTACATAAAATATAAAATATTGTATTATATGATTATGTAGTCACTATATATAAGGATTGCTTAGAAACTGTAATCATAAAAGTTAAAAATCAAAATCATACTTAATTGCTAAGTGGTAGGCTTATATAATTAATTAGGCCAAATAATTGATATGCAGTTTTGTTCTGGGAACCCAGAAAAACTATCTTAGTCATACTATTACTTTATCCTGCTTCTAGCTGCTGTTTAGATTTGGCCACAGACACAGCAGTTTGAGGAAACCCCGTGACCCGTGGACTTCTCAGGACACTTATTTCTATTGTAAGCAGAATGCTGGCACTGGTTCTCTTTCTGTTTTTTCTTTTTTTTCATCATTTGCTTCCACAAACGAGGAGATAGTATGTTCTTCGCAGATAACTACAAAAGAATTTCCCCTGCAGTGTGTCAAGGAGATGTGTTGTGACAAATGGACTTGTCTTCTACCTGAGTACCTGAGTGTGCAGAACCTGAAACGAGTTTGAACACTGAAGTTCAGGCAGAAACAAAAAGGAGAGCTCCTGCCCTAGTGTTCTGAAATCTACGTTTTTTTGTTTGTTTGTTTGTTTTTTTGTTTTTGTTTTTTTTTTTTTTTTTTGTAACAACACAGTGCTGAAATGGAACCCCCTTCACTTTGACACTTTGATGGTGCTTCTGGTTCCTGGGCGTCCGTGCCCGCTCTCTGAGTTGTGGGATGGGTTTGGAGGTAAATGCTGCAGCCAGATACTGAACACTGGGTTTCTGCATTCATCTGCAGTTTCCTTAAATGTGGTGCGCAGGCCACGATGCAATTAAATGCCCAAACTGCCAAGTTCAGTTTCTGAATGTGCATCACCCTAGGCCTGACTTGCATATTAAAGACATCCAATAAACATACAATTTTGATGTATAATCCATAGTATGCACTGATCCCAAGTATATCTTATTTTTAAAAATAATTATTATTTTAAAGACGAGATGTCATAGATATGCAACTTTGAATATAATTATGAAAAACCATACTAATAATGAGCCAAACAAAAGCTACCCTGGAAACCTGAGTTCACGCAAGCATATTTCTGCCAGCTTGGGTTTTACATTAACACATTATCTGCAATAGTTTTCTCAAATGGAGTCTATTTACAGATATCTGCCAAGCTTCTCAAAACAAACAAGCGCCTGGAATAAGAGTTAGCATATGAAGTGAGGGTGGACAGAGCCCCAGTCTTTTCCCCAGGGCTCTCTTTTATCAAAGGACCCTGCCCGAAGAATGGAGGCCAGTGTTTTATGTTTCAAGTGTACCATATGGCATGATATGAGTGCACTTTAATGACTTATTAGCATATTCTTCCAACTAGTTAAACCAGCTTGACGAAATCTGAATTTTAAAATATTTGCACGAAACCTTCTGGAATAAACAAGGCTCAGGGATTTGTTTGCTTCTGCTAGGAGATGAAAGGGACGCCCATGCATCCCTTGCCACAGTGCTCACGAAAGACATCAGGTTGGCCACCTTCTTTCTAGCCCTTAGGACTGGGAGATGTTTGGAACATCTACAGTGTTATTTAGATGTTTTGTCTCCCCATGACGTAAAGCTTCCCCACTCTGCCTGGATTCTGCGCTTTGAATAATGCTTACTCTGTCTTCTGTGACCTTGATCCTTCCTTTGTGGGGAATGAGATGCTCCGGCTGAGATCTAGTTGCCTGCCTGCCTCATTAAAAAAAAAAAAAAAAAAAAAAAAAAAGCCTTTTGACATTTGGGGGAGGACCGGGCACCAGATCAGGGCCTGGGGCTGCTCACTGTAGCTGGTTTAGGGAGAGATGTGAACCTAAGAGGCAGGTTCACATCTGTGGCTGCTCGAACGGCCTCTGGAAATGGAGCGTGTGAGGAAGAAGGAGAGCAGGATGGCGTCATCCATGCCACCTAGACAGAGGAAGCTCGCTGCTCCGCTTGCATTTTTCGCTCCTGATTTGTCCAAGTGTGCATGTTTCCTTTTCTCCTTTTCCCGTTAGTCCTTGTACACTTTGTGGCTTAGGATGCTGTTGGTGGAGGTGGCCAGTGACCACATATGAAGAAGATAATCCTTGGTGACCCCACAGTGAGGCTGCCTTGTCATCTCTAGTGCAACAATCACATGGGTGTGTAAGAATCGATTTCGCTCTAGGAAACTGGGTTACTTTGTGGAAGATACTGCCACAAACCCTTTTCCCCTAGTTATTTTCTAGTAAGAGGTCATCATGTGACACTCTTGTGGCCAATGAGATATAAGTGGAAGTCTGTTGGATACAGTGTTCTGGGAAAGCTTTTGCTTTCCTGGTAAAAGGAGACAAACCTGGCTGGCTTGTGCCTTGCCTTTATACTTCTACCTTCTTCTTGTGTGGAAGGTAGACACAGTGGCTGGAGGTGCTGCAGCTATCTTGCAATCATGAGAATATATGCAAGGAAAGAAGTTAACGTACTATTAGATGAAACAAACTGATTAGGAAACTGAAGCCAGAGTGGCTGAGTAACTTACTCAAGATCAAACAAATAAATTCTCTGACTTCAAGTGCTGTGTTCCTTCTTTATGTTTTGTTAACAAGTCAAAAGGCAATACTTTTTACTGTGACCACACTCTAATCTTTGAACATGGATTACTGTATTTAACCTTTACAAAAAACCTAGTGAAGTTCTATGGACTAAATTGTGTCCCAAATTTCCTGTGTTGGAGCCCTAACTCTCTGTGTGGCTGTATTTGGAGACAGGACCTTTAGGGGGATATTAAAGTTAAACGAGGTCGTAAGGGTGGGGCTCTAGTCTGGTAGGATTCGTTTCATTATAAGAAATACCAGAGACTAGCAGGAGTTCGTTCTCTCTCTGTCTCTGTCTCTGTCTCTCTCTGTCTGTCACACAAACATGCACACTCACCTGCTCACATGCACACGCACTGCCATGTGAGCACACAGAGAGAAGGCGGCCGTCTGTAAGCCGGAAAGAGAGTTTTCACCAGAAACCAAATTGCTGGCACTTTCATTTTTGACCTCCCAGCTTCCAAAACTGTGAAAAATAAATTTCTGTTCTTTCAGCCACCCACCCCGTCTGTGACATTTTGTTATAGCAGCCCAAGCAGACTGAAGCAAATAGGTACTATCATTATGCCCATTTTGCAGATGAAGAAACTGAAGTTCAGACAAAAAAAGTGTCTTTAAGGTCACATAGCCAGTAAATGGCATTTCCTTTTTCTTCAAGAGCTAGTGTCCCTGTGGTCACTATGCGGTTAGTCCTATTAAAGAGTTTATATCAGATGATTTCAATCTCTAAAGGGAAAACCAGGTTTTCCCTTTAGATAATGGTTCTCATCTCTCCATTGAGAGCTCAGTAGGCTACTTCAGGTGTGAGAGAAAGTGCTTTATAAACTAAAGTATACTTTGCATATGCAAAGTCGTTCATTTTAAGGGTCAGTTGTGTTTGTCTTTACAATACTTGCCCTTAATTCCCACTTGTATGTTTCCTGAAGAAAGATCTTAATCAATGGACAGTCGTTTGAGAACAAATCAGTGTCAGCTGTGCTCCGGTTTCTCTAAGCAGAACCTAATCTTCTCTGAGATTCAGAGGATTTCCCTTCTAGTTATATCCTTCTGTGTCTCTATTTTCGTGTTCTAAGACCAAGGATCAGTTAGCATGTCAGAGTGAGCGCTCTCCACAGAAGCGAGAGCCTGATCTCTGAAATCGGATCTTGACCAGCCACATCTCTAGAGAGCATTTTTCTGGAACCCTCCTCCCCGTGGTCACCCTACGAGAACCTCGGTCTGCTGCATGTCATCATCTCCTCAGCCTCGTTTTCTATGGTCGCAAAGTCAAGGGACAGCAATGCCGGCAAATCTCTGAAGCTTAAAGTGCCTAATTAACTCCCACATGCCACAGACAGGAGCCTGAACTATTTATGGCACCAAGAAGTGAGAAAATGTCCCCTACCATGGGTATCAGGTAACTCACACAGTTCTGCCAAAGTTTGGTTGTGAAACACGAAGCCTCTGAAACCCGTTGGTGTTAAGTGCACACCAAATATTCAATCCAGACATGTCGTGCTTGAACTATTCTGGGGCTCATAAACCTTTCATCAGAATCAGAGGTGAAATATTTGGCCTTATTTGTAAGTCCCATATTTCTAAAGACCTCGGGGGCTCATTTAGTATTCCCAGCAGAAAGGTCACAAGGTTGGTGTGCAGGAGTCCTGGTTTAGTGGAGCTGGTGACTTCGAGCAGGAGATACGTTCATGCTTTTCCAGGAACCAGCGCCCCGATTCACCCGCACGTCACTCACTCTGATCCTTTCCCCCTCCGACAACGCCCTCCCCCCGCAGGCAAAACCCCCTACACACAAGCACTGTTGTGCAGGGCTGTTCAGAGCCCTTATAGTTTCTGACCCAAACAGTGAAACCTTTATTTAATATCAGGGAAGCAGCCTACTACCCCCTTTTAGGTGAACTGTATTCCGAAAAGGCTTTGAAAGAGGTGGTTTTATTGGCAGAGGGGAGGTTACTTAATTTCATGCAACCCTGAAATCTAAGTGTGAAGCGTGGTCCTTTGAGGTCGTCTCATCCACCCTCAGATTTACAGGTGAGCGGAGTGAGATGCAGAGAGGTGAGGTGACCAGCGCAGAGCTCGTAGCTGGGTCGTGGCAGGTCTGTCTGTGCTTTATTGGGTACTAGCTCTTGGACCTCAGACAAGTGACCTAACAACCACTCATGGGCTCGGTTTTCTCACAGAGGCTCTAAGGATTGAGTGAGATAATTCATCCAAAATAATTAGCGCAGTGCCCAGTATAGAGTAAATATTAGCCAAGGGTGTTACTGTTATTGCTATTATTTCCCCGATCATTCACTTAGAACTTGTACTTTTCATAGCTCCTCGCTCTGTCCTTGTGTGACCAACGGTACGCCCAGAGCTGGGCCTCCGAGGCTGCCTTACAATGGGGTGCTGTGATGCCGTTTTAGAGAATGGATCTTACTTTCTGAAACAGACGAAGCCTCTAGGGGTTCAAAAGCTTCATGAACAAAATATCACCACAGGTCACTCCTGGGCTCCTATTATTGGGAAAGCTAAGCACTGACGTTTTAAAGTGGCGATGAAAATATTTTCCTCAAACAAGCCGCGTACTTATGGTCACTGAAAAGCCGTGTGGATGCTCTTTCCCTAGGAGTGTTTTATTCCTCGCTCGATGGTTTGTTAGAGGTGTCTGGACAACTTAGGCCCATTATCTGCGAGTATCATCTTCTCACTTGCTGACTTTGCTGACTGGAATGTCCTTTTCTCAAAGGGTCTTCCCTGAAGGTGGTGGCACTGAATCACACCTCTGGGGGAGAGTGAGCTTTCTCTCCAGGAAGGGCACCTCGGAACGCCCCTGTGCTCTGGGGTCTTCCTTAAAAACTGTGCGGTTGCTCTCTCCTCCAGGAGGGAGGTGGGCAGGAAGGAACTCATGGCTTGGCCCATGCTTGACTGACGATTGCTAATGTTTCTTGAGAAACTATTATGTGTTGGGCTTTGTTTTAAGCATTTTACATTTTCTTTCTTCTTGAATCTACATAGCAATCCTTTGACTTAGGTACTTCTACTAGTTTCATTTTGCAGATGGAGAAATTGAGAAACCAGAGGTTAAAGAACTTTCCAGAAGGGACACAGTACCCTCCCACATGTCCGAGCTGGCACCTGGCTCCCCGAGCTGTGCCCTGTCTCACCCACATTCTCATCTGCTTCTGGGCAAATCAGCCAGGAGTTTATTCAAAACAGGGTTCAACTGTGTTAACGCTCCTTCCCACCCGACCTCACAGATCCTGTTGAGATGATTTACAGACAACTTTAGAGACACAGTTAAACTCCGCCCTCACCTCCCTACAATCTGTCCCCCATCCCCCCTTAGGTGGCTACTGTTGTAGGAGGCCTGGGATGTATTTTTCCATTGAATGTTTCTGTGCTTTAATGACTAATGTGTGTATTTAGATATAACACATAGAATCATTTTGGGTGTTTGTGTTTTATGATACGTACATGGTATTATACACAATGGGTTGTTTTACAACTTAAAAGAAATTTAACATGTGTTTCTGAGTTTCATTCACAGGTATATGTAAATCTAGTTCATTTGCTTAATTGCTGTATAATATTTCAACGTATCATTATACTCTAAGTGATGGTTTTCATTTCTCCTAGTGATAACACGGCTGCAAACACTTGTTCACATCTCCGTGGATACACAGGTGAGAATGTCTTTAGGTTTACGTCTAAGAGTAGAACTGCTGGTTTGTAAGGTATGTTTATATTAACCCGACTAAATATTGCCTAATTGCTCTTGAAAAAAAAATGTCCCAGTTTACACTCCCAGGAGAATAGAATAAGAATTTGTATTTCCTCCCAATCCTTGCCAGCATCCAGCATTCTCAGACTTTAAAATTTTGTGTTTTAATTATTATTCATTGAGCGTTTTTTCTCTATGCAATTTATAACCTTTTTTTTTTTGGTTTACAATTTTTAAAATTACTTTGTGTAAGTCATATAGTACCTGATTTAAAACTTCAGAGCAGAAAAGCATATATAACGCAAAGTAAGTCCACTCCCCATTTTGACTCCCTCTCTCAGAAGGGGAGTGAATGGTTTCTTAGGTAGGCTTCTAGCGGTAGTCCATGCTTTTACGAACACATACGTGCGGTGTGTGTGAATGTGTGTACACATACGTACATATGTACATATTGTACACATACATGTAATTATCCTATCTGTGCTGTTAGTACCTTGAGATTTCCATGTAACAAAAGATCTTGGAGATGGTTTCAATGTAGTATTATTAATGTTTACCTCATTTTTAAAATGGCCAATTAAAAATCTGCTTTTTTTTTTTCTGTCTGGTATGAAAACAGGACTCTTCCACAATTTAGCCTTATGTGTGATCTTGACACTCGCTTTTAATATTCCTGCCTTGAAGTGCCCACGGCCAGGTGCCTCCTGGTCTCTCTTTTTGGCCAGGCCTTTCCAGTCAAAGCCACATCCAAACGGTTATTCAGATACTTCAGACAGGAAGTCCTCGCCCAGGTGATAGTTGTAAAAGCAAATTTTGGTAATGATGATGAGATAGGAAATAACTGAGAAGTGTATATACAAAGAATGCAAAAACAATTATCTTGATCTTAATATCTTCTGTAACTGAGTTCTTACTATTGCCAGACCATGCATTCTACATAAAGTATATTTTTAATCCTCTCAGTATTTCTATGAGGTTGATATTATCATCACCCCAATTTTATAGCTGTAGAAATTGAAGCTCAAGGCACTCAAATAACTAGCCTAAGGTCTCAAAGTTGATGAAAATCCATGGAACCAGGATTCAAACCCAGACTGAGGTGACACCAAAGCCTCTTTTCTAACTGCCATAATGTCTCCACACATGCATATATAATTTAGTTTATTTAGTAATTATAAGATAATATATTTTTAAGTGTCCAGAATGTATCAATTTATATGTTAATTTTTATAACCATGCAAGTTATTAAATATTTTAATATCACTCTAGCATCTTTATTACTCTTGTTCCTCTACATCTGACTGATATTCTAGTTAAACTGAACCACTCACTCTTACCTAAATATACCTTGTGCTTTCCTGCCTACTGGTATATACTTTGGCTCTAGAAATGCTGAGGAAAGTCCTCATGTCAGCCAGTTCTGTTTTGCAACAGTTCAATTCAACAAATATTTATAGAGCGATTACTAGGTAGCGACTAAAGAGAAAACAGAAACAAAGAGACTGGAATGATGGGAAGTTTTGGAGATATTGCTGCAGTCTCCGTGGAGACTCATTGGCTGAGTCAGCAGACTTGAAGGGCTCTCTTCTCTGTTGTACCCTCTGCAGGACACCCCAGTGCCTCTTTCTCTTTGAAAAGAAAAAAAAAAATCACCTCCCTGTGTATTATTTTTTATTTGCTTCCATCTTCCCCATTTCTATCTCATTAACCCAACGTGCTATTCTTGTTTTGAATTTTTATTCATCCTTGACTAAGAGAGATCTAGTTTCTGCAACCTTTGTGAAGATTTTGTAATGGGGCTGTTGATGGGGAATTGGGGGAATGAGGAAAAGATCTAGCACTGCTCTGCGTGATGATATGAGGTGTCAGCACTGTTATAAAGCGGTAACCTTGAGAACATGGCATTCTTAAGGGTTCGGAGTTCACAGTTAGAATTAATGTTTGCTATGGGAAGTGTGAGTGTGTGATTCAACTGTAGCTTGCTGAACAATCTGAAGAAGGTAGAAGCAGGACAGCTTACTCATAGCCACGTCTGTCTCTTTGTTCCTTGAACGTACCTGGCATTCTTTTTTCTCAGGGCCTTTGCCTAGCTCGAGGTTTCTTAACAATGGCACCTACTGACATTTTGTGCTGGATAGTTCTTTATGGTGGGGCATCATCCTGTTCATTGTAGCATCAAACAGCATGCCTGGGCTCTACCCACTGGATGCCAGTAGCATCCCGCTCCCAGTCATGACAATTAAAAACGTCTTGGACATTGCCAAATGCCCCTGGGGGACAAAATTAACCTTGGTTGAGAGCCACTGCTGTGTCTGTTCCCTCTGCCTGTCACACTCTTTCCCCAAAGACCATATTTCTATGTCCTCATCTCTTCAAATCTTACCCACAGAGGTTCCTCTGGCCACCTTATTAATAACGCAAATATCTCCTACTTCCCTTGTATCCCTTACCCGTCTCCACTTTTTAATTTTCACGACCATCTCATGTACCATACGATGCACTTATTTTTATGTGCTTCCACTTGTTTTCTCTCCCTGGAATGTAAGCTCCTTGAAGGAACAATTTTGTTCCCTGGTACTTTCTAAGCACCGACAGCAGGTCATCATAGTAAAAACACATATGCAAAGAAACACAGTGAAACTCTGCCTCTTCCTCCTGTCCTCCGCGCTGCCAGTTCTCCACCTTCGAACTCAGACATCATTTTTTTCTAGTTTCTGGTATATCCTTTAGAGTTTCTCTATGCAAAAATCAAGCAAGTAGGATAATATATTTCTTACCTAAACTTTTTTTTTTTAACATCAAAAGTTGGCGTATGTATGCACCTACCCAGCACCTTCCTTTTAAAAATTTAACCTTACAGGCATTGTGGTAATAGTTTCTTTGTCTAAGATTTATTTGTCTAAGATTTTCGCTTTCTTGTTCGAACGTTTCCTCTCTATGATCGAAACTTGGAGATTCGCAGCCTAATAAATACTGCCCCCCCAACTTCCCTGTCTTTTAACAAAGAAAAAAACTTGATGTGCCCTTTAAACTTGAATCCAGATTTCCATCAGACCCCAGCCAGGGGGCTGTCAGCCAGTCAGAGGTCTGCTTGCCTTATTTCCTGCATGAGAGCGATTCACTGACTCAAGTCCATATGTCATTTGATTATTTTGGATTAAGTGACAAGTTTCTTTTTTCTTTTGATATAAATTAAATTGGTTCCCCCTAGGACAGGGCCAAGCATTGGGACTTCTTGGAAGTCAGCCAGCCTATAAGTGGAGATGCAGACAGTGTTGATCTGGACCTTTGGGCAAGAATCCCCTGGGGCGTTCCCAGGCAGTGTTGCCAGCAGGGGCTGCAGGAAGGGACAGCAAGCAGGAGAAGTACCTCCTAGCACAGCTCTGATTGCACTGGAGGTGCCCTAGACATTCATTTAGAGCCGAAAACTCTGGATTTCAGTGCAGAAGGAGAAATGGCTCCCTTCGCCCTGTTTATACGTATGATGGGCCTCAGCAACCCTGAAAGGCAGAAACTAGGAGGCCCAGAGAGATAACACGTCGTCTCAGGCATCTAAACATTCAAAAGGCCCAGGAAGAAAAATCTGACCTGGTGCCCGTGGTATGACTCTGGGATGGGCACTTCATCCTGTGGAAGCAAACGAGGTCTTAAAATGTTTAGCTCCCAACTTATCAGGCCTCAGTGTGTGACATTTCACGTTAGCCAAAATGACTGTTTTTTTTAAAGACTGGAAAGATAAAATACATACCAACCTTTGAAATCGTAAACAAAGAATTAGAATGACAGATCCCTACTGGTTAAAAGAAGCTATTATTCTGGGTGTACATACAAAAGATTCTTCTCTCATTTGGGAGAGATATGCTCAGGACACGATAATTAAACATTGTTTTTCTCTCCTTCATTCCAGAAAGGTTAGCAAGAAGTTACAGCAGAAAAAAAGAACAGCTAGATCATGCATCTTTCAAATGGGAAAAACTTGCTTCCTTAATCATGGATGAACCTGTGAAGAAATACTTTAGAAAAGACTAAACTCATCTATCTTTTCATAAAATATGCAATCTAATCAGCACTCTGCAGAAAACAGAAGAGAAGGATTAGGAATAATAGTCTGTGTTTATTTTTGTCTGGGATCTATGGAAATGTAGGTTTACGATCTGACGAGTTCTCACAGTTAAAATAAGTGGCGGATGTAAAAGCTCTTATTGCCAGACCTGGGCTGGGCCTTCCTGGGTTTCCCAAGGTAAGCGGTACCTCTAGAGTTGCAGTTGCCTTTCTTGTTTCAAGATTGGATCTCTTGCACCAGGCAGATCCCCAGAGAAGTTCTTGCCTGCACAGTGGCCAGCCGTGGCCATTGCCCCTGCCGTCTCCTCCCTCCACCTCCACTGTGACCGATGCCCACAGCAAAGTCACGAGCGGTCTCCAACAACCATGTTCAGTTACGTTTGCTGGGAAGAGAGCTATCCAGTAGTTTACATCTTCTTACTCTTTAATTTTTTAATATACATACAAATATAGTTTACTTCAAGCTTAAAAACAATATTTTATTTCTTTTTTGCAATTCAATCTTAGAGCTTTGATTTGAAGTGTGTTTTGGTACGAGGAGTCCAGGCACTCTCTCTTTTTTTTGAGCAGCTCTATTGAGATATATACCTTATAGTTCATCCCTTGAAAGTGTACAATGCAATGGTTTTTAGTATATTCACAGAATTGTGCAGCCAGCACCAAAATGTAATTTTAGAACATGTTCGTCACTCTAAAAAGAAATTCCATGCCTATTAGGAGTTACTCCCCATTCCCCACTGCTCTCCAGAGGTTGATAACCACTGATCTACTTTCTGTCTCTGTAGATTTGCCTTTTCTGCTCATTTCATTCAGTGTGTAGTCTTTTGTGACTGGCTTCTCTCAATTGACATAATGTTTTCAAGACTTGTCTATGTCGTAGCAGGTATCAGTAATTCAGTCCTTTTCATTACTGCATAATATTTCATTGTAGTATTCTAATTTAAAAAGAAAAAAAGAAAGAAGACACTCTTCTTCCAATGGTGATTTTACATATGTATTAACATGTTTCACATGCTGATCAAATACAAGAGTGCACTGATCTAGTTGTGTCCTATCGTAGTCATCTGCCATCTGGTCTGTACCCTGAATTATCCTTGAATTCTAGTTTATTATGGCCAACCCATCTAACCTGTCTATAAGATTAAAATGCGGATCCTAGAAGCCTTGGTCATACTTAGCTTGTCAAAGAAAGCTGAGTTCAACCATAGTCTCATCTTTCTGGAATGGAATAGGGAGAATATCTAAGCACCTTCACATGACACTGAGCAAAAGACTCGTGAGCCATTGACCAGCTTTGCTCTAACACCCCCTCAGCACCCCATGGCATGAAAAAAGATGAAACCCCAACTTTCAAACCTTTGAAAAGGTCTGTGGATAGAATTTTCTTTCCTAGTTTAATACTTCATAACCTTGATTATAATCATAAATAGTGTTTACTTCAAGTCTAATGGGGCTAACATCATGTATGATAGCACTGTATCTGAGGAGGCATAAAAATAGAGCAAGAAATCATGACCAAGAATGCAAAGCGAATTTGAAAAATCAGCAAAATTTAAAATGAAGTGTTCCTAATCAATTTCACATGCTACTTGCCTGATAAAATTGTAACAAATGATTCTAGCTAAATCTAGAGCTGTTGGAGGAGCAGCAGTGGGGAGTGTCGCATTTTCTCTCCTTGTATAGTACTGCGCGGCTCATGGCGACTCCTCTGCCTACACCTGGGCACACCTGCAGCTCAGGAACGTCTGGCTTCCCAGCGTGTAATGAGCACCTACGCTTTCCGCCTCCCAGCATCCGCTGCGCTCCTTTCGGGTAGCCTGATTCTCTTGCGGGAGTGAGGCTCCCACTCTCCCGCATGCCATTTGGGTGGAACTGCCCTGCTGTCCCCCGGTTAAGCGATGGTCGCCTAACCCAAGCCTGGCCAAGTCATGGAATAGATAGTTCCTTCTTGGACAACTTGACATTTGTTTTTAAATAAATTACAGAAGTGCAAACCTCAAAAAGCACCTAGCTGCATTTCACATTTTAGTCATGGTGCATTAGAAGTCAGCACAGTTTCCGGGGACAGTCCACGCTCTGGACTCAAACTGTCGGGGTTCAAATTTGTGCCTTAACTAAAGCTCCATTTTCTTATCCTATAAAAGTAGCATCTACTTTATAAGGTCGTCAAGAAAGTTAAATAAGATAGTTCACAGAAAGTGATTTACACAGCACATAACAGATTCTCAATGACATTGAGTGTGGGGACAATAAACTTAAATATGCTTCCTTAGATTTCCTTTTATTTAACCTGTATAGCATCTCTCTTGGGAGAATGGGATCACATGAATGTGATGTCCTTCAGATACAAAAATATAGTGTGAGTCACCATTAGTTGAACATGTGTTTAGAGTTACTTAGCAAGTAATGATTGTAAGAGTCTTGAGTTAGGGACTTTGTTAAAATGAGTCTTAGAGATAGGGCTATCTCTTTAATTATGATCCATTACATTCTCTCTTTTTACATTAATTCTTTGTGTTTCTCTTTCTTTCTCACTCCTTTATGTAGTCAAATCTTATAGCCAAACAGAGACTCTAATTCAATAAATAGTTATTGAGAGCCAAGCCTTGAGCATAAAGATGAATTAGAAGGCTTCTGAACTCAAGGCCCCATGCTTGCCCCTCTTAACTTGACACCCATTGTTTTCACTGATATTCAGGCTCTTAGGAACTCTTATCTGAATGGTTGAAAGAATTTCCTTTCTGACCTTTTCCCTCTCATCCCTACCCTTCTTTCCGCCCTTCAAATCTCTCTGCTCGATTAATCTTTCGAAAACTCAGCTCTAACTACATATATCAGCAAAAACCCCTGTTGTTCCTCATTATCTACCAAGTAAAACTAACTGGCTTCTTTCTGGTTATGGGGCTCTCCACAATATGGTGTCATGTTTTCTTCTCTGTCTCCTCCTCCTGTTTCCCCACTGCCCTGGCCATCATCTCTTCCACCCCAGAAGGCTTCACATTTCCCTATCCAGCCTTTGGTCCATTTGCAGTCTCCTTCCCAAGTGGGTCAAAACCCTGCCTGTTCTATAAATGACTTGTCTAAGAAGTTTTTCCTGATTTCTCAAAGGCTTTCCCTCCCCTTAGCCTCCATAGCACTTTGTAACTCTGATTCTACAAGGACACACGCAAGGGCTCTGTTTTGTTTCATAGATACTGAGGTAAGACAGAAAGGATCTCCTGAGTGAGAGAAAGAAGACTCTGAAATGTACTTCCAAGAAGGAATGGGGACTTGAGCTTTCTCTGGAGATTTTGAAGAAAGGGGTACATCTTTCAGGGAAATTTTTACATGAGGTTCTGTCCTGCTTGGAAGTCAGTCAGTGAACTGATGACCACCAAAGAGTATGGGTAGTTAGAAATCTTGAGACAGTTTAAATTCCTTAAGACAGTGCTTGCATATAGATAGGAAGGGAGAACCCTAGCACAGAGCCCCATGAAGTAAGTTAAGGACTAAGGTCATGGAGCTATTTTTCACTTTGCTAAAGGAGAAGCTCCTGGAGGATGAATTGTTTTGAGGTCCTCTGTACCTTCTTAGGACTAGATCAAGTTACTTTTCTTTCTTCCACAGTGATTTGGGTCCTGGGATCTTTGCCCTGTTTCATTTCCTGGTTCTTTGCACAAACTTTGAGTGTATGAATCACTATTAGGAAACAGTGTGAAAAGGGGGGGATATTGTGTCACCAGTACTTATCGCATGTGTGTTAATCTCCATATCAAACCATAAGGCACATATTACTTTCTCCATTTTTATAGGTGTCAGAGTCTTAGAGAAGTTTATGGACTTGACCAGGGTCATTCTATAAGGATTAAAATGAGTATTCAAACCCAAGTCATGTTCTTTCTGGTTCCATTCAAATCTGCCCACTGCCCCTTCCTTATCATCTGTTACTTGTTTCAACTTTCTTTCCCTTATAAACTTAGAGCTGTCCTGTTGCCCCAATTCTCCATTAACCTCCCCCATGTCATATCAGGCTAAGACCCACCCTTCACCTTCCCCTAGAATCAAAGGGGGATTTTCCTTCAGGGCTAAGCTACAAGCCATCTTAGAGATGATCTTGAGCTAGATTGTCAGTGATGTAGTGTGACCCGAAGACTAAAAAATTATTTACTATGATTGTGGATTTATTTATTTCTCCTTTTAGTTCTATTAATTTTGCTTTATGTATTTTGAATTTTATATTAATAGGTAAATACAAATTTAGGATAGTTACATTTTTCTGACAAATTCATTCATGTATCATTTTGAAATGTTTCTCCTTATTTCTGGTAATATTATTTGTCTTCAGGTCTACTTTGATCATTCTTATGGTTAGCATTTGCTTGATAATATCTTCTTCCATTCTTTTACTTTCAACGTCTTTGGGTGATTATATTTAAAGTATGTCTCCTGTAAACATCATATAGTTGAATTACTGAGTTGTTTTTTGAAAAATCAAATTTGCAGGTCTGTGTTTTTTAATAGAATGTTTAGTTCGTTAACATTTAATGTTATTATTGAGATAGCTGGATTTATATCTCCAATCTTGTTATTTGTTTTCTGTGTTTCTTTGTTTGCTTCTGTGGGGAACTACATGTGAATAGGAAACTCATGGATACAAAGCCCTAACCTTATTTGGTAATATTTTAGACTATCTCAGCAGGTAAAGTAAGGAGCTTTCTCATATCTCTGAACAGTTGCGAGGTAAACATCTAAATTTTTTGCCCATCAGTAAGGAAATGTCTTAATTATTTAACACTTAGGCCATTTTCAGTTTTTTACTTTC
This sequence comes from Macroglossus sobrinus, assembly GCA_004027375.1. NCBI lineage: Eukaryota > Metazoa > Chordata > Mammalia > Chiroptera > Pteropodidae > Macroglossus > Macroglossus sobrinus. The sequence goes on from PVKZ01000942.1 coordinate 510,891, forward strand.
ATTAATGGTACCTAGAAGATCATATTCATCCACAGACTTTTATCCTGTTTTGGGTCGAAGAGTGTTAAACATTTGTATAGTTCATTGTACACATTACTGTGTTGTCTTCCCAAATGAGTGGCACCAGTTTATCATGCAACTAGCAATACTTGAGAGTACCAGTTTTGCCACACCTTTACCAGTACTGGATGTTATTATTTAATTTAAAAATTATTTTATTTACCAATTTATTTATGCCATAACTTCTGAGATTATATTTAGTATATCTTACATTTTCTGATGTTCTATAAAAAAAACCTCCAGGGAAGCAGGAAAAAAATAGAAAATATTTATTATGCTGAGAATGCTAAAGAATATTTTTAAGTTGGCAGAGTGAAAATTGTGGAGAAGATCCAGGGAGACTAAAGAATCCCCTGGATGATTCCTCTTCAAAACCTCCTTCCAAATCTATATTCTGTTTTGTTCTAAGGCAATGTCTCAAAAGGAATTTGCAAGGTGCAAATATTGATGCACCTAAGGGACAGCTAGGTGCTTAGAATAGCAATTGGCCCATCCTTGATACCAGGGGAAAAAGAAAATCTTTGCTAATAGGGCACCTTTGTAATAAGGAAACATAATGATTTTTATTATGCAATCAAGTATAAGCATTTCTTTCATTACAAACTGCAATTCTTTGTTACGTGAAGGCAAGAACTATTTTTATTTTCAGATCAATAGTTGGTATGCTGAGTTAATAATGTGAAATGTTAATATAGTGTAAAATAGCAAATTGGGCTGCTTGAATTTGGGAACATCTTTCTCGTCTGGCCAGGTTGATGAATCACAGCAGCCTACTGCTCTGGAGTTTTCTGGGTTATAGAGACCTTCCTGGTTAAGACAGGCCTCCCGAAAAATCACAATGGAACTTTGAATATGTGCTTTCATCTCTTAGGCCTGTCTCATAAAATTGGTGTGGTTCTGAAATGTGTTTTCTCAAGGGGTGTGCTGCGTATTTGCTTTTTGCTGGGCGGGCTGAGCCAATAATGATTTCAATCAATAAGAAATGCTTTCATCAGTAGAGTTTTATGACAGCGGCTTTAAGGGTCTCCTGACATGAGATGAACTCAGTTAAGTTTTATTGGTAATTTACCAGATATACTTCATGAAATATACTCAGAGGAGTTCAGAATTCATTCTCATCTGCAACCATTGAAAGCCTCCAAAGATTAAAGCAGACTCAAACCCATTTCCAACCTGACCATCACCTGAAGGTGCTAGCCCACACAGCCAGCTCCCAACTGTCTACATCTTAGTGCTCACAGAAATATTGGCTGACACGTATTTTCAATTCTAGCTTTATATTCCTCTCCTTTACCTGTCTTTCCTCTAAAACCTACACACACACACACACACACACACACACACACACACACACTCATATACCTTATTCAGCTGCCCCCTATAAACAGGAGACACTTCAGTTTTGATAGTGTCCTAAGCTCTAGCCCTCTTCACAAAGCTTTAAAAAAAATCATAAAATGTTCCTAAACTATTTTTGAGTTGTAGTGATGCTTTAGATGTATTATTTCACTTAAGCCTGATAGTGACATTTTGAGAATATAACAGTTCTTTTATAGAGGAGGAGATTGAGGTTTGGCAGAGTTAAGCAACTTGCCCAGGGTCACACCGCGACGACTTGGTGGATGAGGGATATTAAACCCAGATCAAACTTGACTGCAGAGCTCATAATCTTTCCAAATACCACTTTGGCTTCCAGGAAGAATTAGGCAACTGAACATTTGCTTTAACCTTGTCTGAACCAGTGAGTAGGTGAAGAATCCAGACCTTACATGCTCGAATAAAAGCTTGTGTGTAGACATGCTTTGTAAATGCAAAAAGCGCAATAGAAGCATAAGTGGATATCACTTATGTGATGTGATTATTTACTTGTTTGAAGGTCAACAAAGACTTCTACAAAGTCCCAAGTATCTCCTGACATCCCTACGGGCTTCTAGAAATTTCTTTATACTTAACTTCTTTGGCTTGATGGGTCTGACCTACTTTATTTCTTCTACCTTGACCTTCCTTAGCCAGGACCAATGTACCTATTCGGCACAGTAGGCATAGTACTTAGGGTCCATGGTTCTTTTAAAGGCCCACAAAAATGTTTTAATTTCTTTAAAATAAGAAGAAAAAAGTGAATATAATCCAGCTTGGATTATATTCATCCTTATACTAACTCAGTCATAAAATGTAATTTATTTATATATATATTTATATTTATATATATATATATATATATATATATATATATATTTACACACACACACACACACACACACACACACACACACACACACACACACAAAGACAGAGTGCCTGGGATCCATGAAAGTCATAATGTGGTTCTTACTTCAGCTCCTCCTGCTGGAGCCATTGACTTATCTAGACTGAAGCCTCCACTCCAGGCCTAGAGCTAAGTCTGCTTTCTGTGGGTCAGAGTTGGGTGGTCAGTCGTACCAGTCTTAGCTGCTTTGCAGGCTTTTGTGGGTGTCCCTGCTTACTGTGTGTATGCTGAGACTTCTCACTCAAGCTTCTCCCTCTGCTGGAATGCTTTCTCTCCCTGTCTTTACCTGCCTGACTCCTGAACAGCCTTTGAATTAGCTTAAATGTAACTCCTCAGAAAGTCTCCCTTGATGACCCCAATCTAAACTTTCTACCCTTAGTGTACGTTAGAGCGTCCTGATTCATCTTTGAAGCACTTGTTACACTCTATTGCTGTGTTTATTTGTGTGATTTCCATATTGGATTAAGAGCCATCTGCCTCTGTTTCACCTCTGCATTTTTACTATGAGTCTCTGGCACCTGGGACAGTGCCTGATGCCTGCTAGAAGCTTGATAAATACTTGTGGGATAAATGAATAATTGGATAAATGCCTTCATAGCCAACCAAGTCCTGTATCTAGTGGTCCAGGGCAAGCTCTGGGTATCACTGTCTCCCATCTACCCCTCCTATGCATCCTCAGCCACACAAATGGGGTTCCAATTCTTTGAGATCTGGCTTGCATGGTTACCTTGTGTAGTGCCCCAGATTTCCTGAGATTGGGGCTCACACTGTTCGGTAGACAGAGATGGGAGCCCTGACACCCCCTCCTGGACAGGCAGCTGTATTACCAGTTTATTTCTGTGGTGTGGGGTCAGATTTTTGGCAAGCAGGAACAGCACCCTCCCTGGCCCTGGAGTGTTCACTTTCCATCTGAATTCAGCCCTTGTGAACTCTGCTACAAGCCTAGACTCCAAGGTGTGGTTTCTGCTTAGCCTAGGATTCCTCTTTTTCCTCCACGGCTTGTGTGTCTCCGCAGGCTTCATGCTGGTTGCCCAGCTGAAGTGGGAGGGGTTTATATAGTAAGCCATTATCAGCTATTAACATCAAGTGATTTTCTTTTCTGAATTCCTGCAATCCAGGTGAAGCTGAGGAAATAATGAAAGGCACGACCGATACATTTTTAATTTTTCATTATGAAGCAATGAATATTCATTGTTGAAAACGTATAATATAAAAATAAGTAAAAGAGAGATAATAAAATTATTTAATAAATCTTTTTCTTCTGCCCATCTATATTTTCAAATTTTCAACACTGAATATAGTTTTTAGAAGGAAAAAATTATTTTTAATTTTTAAGAAGTTCATAAATGTATATTTCATAATGTTAATAGTTTTTATTTTCTGGGTGGTAGAATTATGGGTAATTTAACTTTTTCTTCTTTGGGTTTTTTGTTCCTTTTTTGTACAATGATAACTATGTTATTTTTGTAATAGAGATAAAACAATTTCAAAATAAATATTAATAAAATGAATTCTGCTAGTTCAGAAGGAACTATTGCCAATATTTTGGTGTATATTAAGCATTCTTTTCTTTGTATAGATAGAGTTTTTAAAAAATGGTTACAGGCACACTACTGTAATCTTATTTTTAAACTTATCCTCACATTTTAAGCATCTTTCTACATCATTAAGATCTGTCCATGAAAGTCATTTTAAATCACTGCCTAGTATTCCATTATACAACTATAGCATAGTTTTTTAAAATAATTCACTGTTGTTGGACAATTATGTTGTTTCATATTATCACCATTATTAATAATACTAATGACTATTTCCTGTGAGCAAATTCCTAGAAGCAGAATTGCTTGATCATTTTTTTTGTATAGGTAAATTTTTAAGGCTTTGTGTTCACACTGGAGACCCAAAGTATGAGGTATAGGAGTCACCACTGTGGGAACTTAGAAGTGGGGATCTGAGAGGGAACAGGAGGAAGATGGTACAGTTATGGAAGACCACAGGTCTGGGTTGGGTGATGAGGATTGTGGGAATTATATCAAGGTAAATACAGGCAGAGCCATGAGGCAGAATTATGTTCTTATAGTGTCTGCCTATAGCCACCATCCAAAATCTGAAATTTATTCTCGACTTTGATTCTTTTTCTCAGGCAATTTGCTTGAGGTCCTGATTCTATCTATCCTCAGTCTCATTGCTGTGTTTTAAATCTCTGCTTCACTCTTGCTTAGAACTGCCATTATAATTTGTTCAGGCGATGTACCGTGCATCCTGGGGGACACCATTCATTATAGATTGTGCCCTGCGCCGTGCACAGCCTGCACAAACAACTCTTTGCAGTGGCCTTGCTCCTGCTAAACTCTTTGTTATGGTCAGTCCTTTGGTTCCTTAGAAGAGCCTTTTAGTCTCAATCTTCTGTCCAGATCCTGGACTGGCTTTTTACATAAACGGCAAATACTATTCCCATTCATTTGAGAGGGCTGGTGCTGTTAAGAATGCAGTAGAGGGGATTTATAGTCTGGATGGAAATTTGGGTAAAACAATATCTTCAAACTCAAACTATCTAGGTTTCCTACAAGTTTTTTCATTTGTCTTAAGAACCAGCTAGAATTAGAAGCATTACATAGAACTGATCTTAAAATACATTAAGATAGGGAAAAAAAAAGATCCGACTACCTAGTGTGCAATCCAACCATCCCAAGTACTAAAACTTTATGTTTACCCATAATATTTTCATCTTAGAATAAAAACATCTCAGTGTGATAGTAGAGCATCAGGGACTCATCGAAGATGGAAATTATCACCTGTCTGTAGCACAGGGGACATTTTAAAGCACTCTACTCCTTGTGGCCCTCTCCATTATAAAAATTTTATGATAAATTCATCCCCAGCAAATGCCTGGGGTGATTTAAATATATGGCAGAAGTCTCCAGGGGTCGATCGAAGGATAATGAGTTGAAGAACCACTAATGTGAACAGAAAATCCTTTTAGGTTGGTCAAACTTTTTCTGTCTTTTTGAAGCAACAGACACATTTATTGCAAAGGAAAAGAATAGATGAAGAGGAAAAGGAGGCTGAGAGATGAAGGGAAAAGAGAGTTTTGCTTTTGTGCTTACGTGGTTTAAGTAAATACCAGTCGCATGCTAAAAATCTTCCACAACACGCAGCACATTCCATGTTGAATGTCCAAATGGAATATTTCTAACATGGTCATAGTGCTGTTCATAAACAAGCAAGTACATGTGGCATAAAGGAATCTTTGGATATATTGTGTGAAGTGAATGATAACCAAAGATTGACCTCTAAATCTACTTCTCTCCCAACATTCACTCACAATTGTTATGACTTTTCATCTCTCTATACTTTTAAAAGTATCAAAAGCCTTGAGGTTGGAAACCTTCCTTCCCTTTACTCTCAGACCTCCCTTTTCCTCCTCTCCGTGAGCATCATCAGCTTGGGCGTCTTCTCCCTTCTAACCATGTTTGCAATGATAGAGGATTTATTTTTCATTTGTGAACTCTTATCTATAACTAACTTTAAATACTCAGGAAAAGGAAAGTGGAAGCCTGAATGTTTGAATACTGACTATTTTATACTAGTTTCTAGACCATAATTTCATTCAAGACAAGGAGAATGTCTGATTTATGAAAAAATTATTTCTCCATCACATATCCTTGGAATCCAAAGAACCAGGCATCCAGAGTGAAAACATATGTAACTTCTCTTAGATTTCATATTTTTAAAATATAAAAAGGAAAGAAAGAAAGAAGAAAGAAAGAAAGAAAGAAAGAAAGATAAAAGAAAGAAAGAAAGAGGAAGGAAGGAAGGAAGGAAGGAAGGAAGGAAGGAAGGAAGGAAGGAAGGAAGGAAGAAAAAGAAAGAAAGAAAGAAAAGAAAGAAAAGAAAAAAGAAAGGAGAGAGGAAAGAGAAGAAAAGAAATGAAAAGAATATTTCTTAAGGTATTAGCACATGGTAGATTCTTAATAAAAGTCTTATATTTACCATATTCTCTAAATGATTTTAAGATTTTTCTCTTTATCATTGTTTTTAAACAAATTAATCAATATACCTTGGCATGGTTTTATTTGAGTTTCTTTTGCTTGAAGTTTATTGAGCTTCTTGGACCTGTGGATCATTTTCATCCATCGTTTCTTCACATATGTTTTCTGCCAACTCCCTGCTTCAGGGACTCCAGTTACATGTATATTAGGCCTCCTTGAAGTTTCACACAGTTCATTGATGCTCTTTTTTTTTTTTTAACATTTTTGCTCAGTGTTTCATTTAAAATAGTTCTTATTGCTCTAGCTTCAAATCCATTAATTCTTCCTTCTTCAATGTCTAATCTGCTATTAATCCCATCTGGTGTACTTTTCATCTCAGACACTATAATTTTTATCTCTATAAATTTGATTTAGAATTTTTTTTTTGGAGAGGCAACCATTGATTGACCTCACAAATTGCAAAGACCTCGTCATCTTACAATCCCCCCGTCTTTTTTTTTTAATTTGATAAATGTTTCTTGAATGAATGAATGAACAATCTGTGTCTTGTCCTGTGGTGGGAGTGCATTAAAATGTATTTTTTATTTTACTGAAAATATTTCTATTTTTTGAAAAGCTAGATCAGAGAACAGTAGCTCTGGAAGGCAAAGAAGTTGGAACTATTTGATCATTTTATCTGGAGACCTGGCTATAAGAGATGACCTCCAACCATTTTATTGCCCTTGTACCCCTCACAATAAAGATGGCAAACTGCCCAATGGGTGCAGCCTGAACCACATGCTCTTCTCTTGGCTTGTTTGTGCAGTGTGCCTTGGTTGACAGTCTTATCAAAGCTGCTTTGATAAGGTAAGACTCCGAAAGGAAACAGGAATGCTCTATCCTAAAGAGGTAGATTCTGTGCAGTCAAAACAATAAATATCTCCTGCCTGTAGTAATTTATGAAGATGTTTACTGGATTTATTTTAGTACTGAAATATTATTTGTTTATGATATCATGCACTTGCAGGTAAATGACTGTTGATCATTTTCTATTGTACTCTAAAGTATATCTAATGATAGGATTCTCAGATGATTGCTGTTCGATCCTATTATCAGGAAAATTTATACACCTATGCCCTGCTACACACACTTGGCTTCTATTCTGAACTTATCAAATGCTCTTATACTTAACATATTTTAGCACCAGGATGGCTACAAGATAGGGCACACCTAGAGGCCTCTGGTCTGGGAACTAGGCCAGGTTGGGTCAGGCCAAGAGCATGATGCGAGGGAAAGATGTGTGTGTGTGTGTGTGTGTGTGTGTGTGTGTGTGTGTGTGTGTGTCTATGTGTGTGTCTGTGTATGATTAAGATCCAAGTCTAGGACATCTTTGGTACGCAGATAGGCAGACTGATGGAGCACATGTGGGCAGAAACAGAGACTAGGCATTCAGGTACAATTAAAACAGCTTACGGGAATAAGCAGAGAACTTATTCTCCAAGTTCTGTAAGATGAGAGACAACAGCATAGTGTCCTGTACACACAGAGAGACATACATAGCACCATCACTGCTGGTGACTTTTGGGATTAGGCCACTTGTTCCCCAGTGGTTAGTGATTAGAACATTGCTGCTCCATGGGTTCTTTACAATTCTGGCATCAATTTTTTCCGAGTAGCTTAGTTGATCCTCAGTTATTCCTGTGGTGGGATATCTGTCTCAGAGCTCTTTATGAAATCCCATGAACTATTGATATCACAATATATATTATTTGTCTATATCAGATGTCACCTTATTTGGGTTTTGTACAGACATGAAGTAATATGTGCCAGAGGTTTAATAAGAATTTCAGATACAAACTTAAAAATAAGAAAAAATATGCATTATCTTAGGTTTCTGTTCTGTGAAAATGAAAGAAAATACTAGCTTTTTCATTCTTCATTAGCAGAACACTGATTAATTTAACTTTTATAATACTACAGTTCTGTACAAGTAGGTGCCAAGAATACTTAGAAAAAATGGTGGATTTCCTTTTTTTAAAAAACACTTTTAATTGAAATATAAGGTATTTATATGTCACGTTAAATAATTAATATATGCCTACAGTCCACCCCTTGCACTATGAGGATGCTTGTGCTACTCCAACGCATTTTAAGAAAGGACTCGTGCCCTGGTTCCCTGATGGCCTCTTGCTGTTAATTCTTTCAAGACTGCTTTTGAACTGAGAAGGTCATGCTCTTCTCAAGATGGCCCCAGCAAATGACTAAGCATTTCTATCTACCATGGAACCCTTCCAATGGCAACTTTTGCCGTGTGCCCCCGATGAGCTGGCAGAGTCTTTGTCAGCTCTGCCTGATGCTCTGACAGCTCTTCCTGCCCCATCCTGCTTCTCCTCCTTTTCCTTTCACAAATGTTACCCTCTAACAAACCTTTTGCATTCCTCTTTCCATCTCAGCATCTGCTCCTGATCCAACTGACTGAAAAGTGCACGTATCACAAATGTACAGCTTGGTGGATTTTGTACAAACTGAACACACTCATGCAACTGGCACATTAAGAAGATTATAACCAGCACCCTGTGAGTCCCCTTCCTTCCAGTCATCACCCCCTCCTTGTAAGGGTGACCTCTAGCCTAATGCCTAACACCCTAGATTAGTCTGCTCTGTTGTACTTTATAGACATGGGATTTCAGGGTGTCTTTTGTGTTTGGCTTCTTTTGCTCAAGACTGTACATTTAAGTTCATAATAGTCGAGGTGTAAGTTTTCAGGTAAATGCTTGTACTTTTTAATCTTTCCACTCTGGTCCCTCTCTGTCTCTATCTCTGTCTCTGTCTCTCTGTCTTACACACACACACACACACACACACACACACACACACACACAGACATAGCCAACATAACGAATCTTTTTCAGTTATATTCCAATATGACATAGGATAGATATGTAGCAATAGTAACAATTGCATAGGATGTTCAACATATAAATTCACATGATTAAGACATGCTGGAATGGTCACTACCTCTATTGGCCTCGAGCTTACCAAGTTTCTCTAGTTTAGTCTCCACTAGATCTGAATCATCAGGAATAGATCACCCTTTAATATTATTACAGAGGACAGTGACTGGTTTCAAACAACTACCGATAGACCATCGATAGCTACATCTATGTTAAGCAGATTTTTTCCTGAGCTTTAGTTTAATCGATTTCCCAGCTCTGCCCTCGAGAAATGAGGATCTTGTTACACAATCTTTTTTTACTCAATTCAAAAGACACTTCTTCACTCATTAACTGCCTCATGGTTCAATAGCTTCTAGAAAAACTCCTATTTCTTAAGCTGTTTGATAGTCAAGATTTCACCCATTATGTATATATGTTAGAGAATTTCCACCTTTTGATTTTTACTCCCTACCCAATTTAGGAACATTCTTAAAAATGATAAAGGGAACTGTAAAGGCATTTCTCATACCTGAGTATGTGCACTTATGCATATTGTTAAGAATCCTCTGGTGAGAAGGCGTCTTCCAAGGTCTTTTTGTTTATAGCTCCATTGTTGGTGGGATCATTTGCAAACCATTTCAGAAAGAGAATTCTCCATTTCTCATGGAGCAGGAATTATCTTACTACAGATGGCTCTGCTTTCACGTGTGATTTTTGTTTCAAACTCTTGAGACTAAAATTTTGTTTATATATAATTGGCTTTCTCTTTCTATCCTTGAAAGCACTCACAAATATTCATGTTAGAAAGATAGATAAAACTAGGGTTCTTCCACTCGAGAAAATCTTTTTTTTCTCATTGTGGGAACCCATCAGTATCATTGACCAGAGTGACATCAACTCCTTATTGGCTTTCTTAGGGAATCAAATGTCATACTGTTCACAGAGGAAACTTTAATAGAATAAATGAATAAATCGATATAAGAGCCTTTTCTGTTTACATGTTTTTAAATCTAAATAGTGACTGTAAAAAGAGAGGGGCAAATGATGTCTATTTTGCTTGAAGATTTCAAAAGATTTCTGTTTTTATGACTCACACTTAAGAGTAGAGTCTGTTCTGAAACATATGTGTTAATCCAGGTAATTTAAGATCTGATCTGAAAACAACAATAGCCTTTAGCAGGGTTATATTTAATTAAATGTACTTAGAAGATAGACTCTTACTATTTTAGAACTAAAAATGACCTTAAAAACAATCTAAGGTCACCATCCTTCCCTTTATACATCGGGAAGCTGACATAAAGAACTGAGAAATGACTTTCCATGTCACCTACTGATAAATCTAGGGCTTTTCACACTGTCTCCACATTAGGGACTCTGGCTAATTTACATATCCTCAGTAAAGAAATGACTGGCATCAGAGGGTCATCTCATTTACCTCAACATCAGAGGTTATTCTAACCAATTCCAATAGCTTCTCTTTCAATGTCCATAACATACATTTAAAAATTCATCTCACCAAAATGTACTGGATGAACCTGCCTTCGGGGAGTGCAGAGTGAGAGGAGGGGACAACAATGTGAAGAGTGTGATAATAGAGGGACCCTAAGCCCAAACTTGAGAGGGGGTTTGAGGGAAGTGGGAGACGAGCAGAGCTCGTCAAGCAATGGGGAGAACGTGCCATGTCCAAGAGTCACACCTATGAGTCTACTGAGAAAAGTGGTTTTAGATTTAGTGTGGAGAAAACCAACAGACGTTCTGGCAGAATGTATTTTGTAATGAACAGAGAACTTGAATCTCAGGTTAAGGAAACCACCAAGCTCTGGTGGGAAGAACACTGGATGAAAAGTCTAAGTCTGGAAACCCAGGTTGTCCTCCTGGTTCCACTGGTAACCGGCTGTGTGACCTGGGCATGTCACATAAACTCTCTCTGCCCTGGGGTTCTTCCCCTGAAAAGTAAGATGAGGGGAGGTGGTATGATATCTAGTGTTCCTCAGACTCTAACATCTGAGGATTCCGTGAGTCTAGGTAACTTTATGCACTTATGTCTATTCCACAAGGAAATGTAATGAATAATATTTCTGAATTCTGTCTTCTCCTGATCAGAATTAGATCACAAGTTAATAAAGCTGATTTAGAGAGGCACAGGCAATGCAGACTTCCCAGGGACTTCCTTTCCTTTTCTAAAGTAGAGGAGGATAAATACTTATAATCTGTTGTGTTTCAGGCATCATATTTAACCATTAAAATAATACTGCAGGCTAGGTATTAGAATTTTCATTTGGCAAATGAGAGAACAGGAGTCCACAGAATTTAAGTCATTTGTTTTTCGGTCATACATTGAAAGTGATGGTGTTGACATTTGAACCCAAATCTGTATGATGCCAAAGCCCACCTTCTTTCTACTATGCTATTTCCAAGCAAATTCCTTAGGGAGACTCCTCACCATGTAGGAAAATACACTATGAAGATGACTTCCACTTAGACAAAAGGTCCTCAGGCTCATCTTCCTCATCTCTGGCAAGTCCCCGACCTATTTTATTTCTTGACCTGCTCTTCATTCTGAGTTTTTCAAACCATATCATTTTCTTTCTTTCTTTCTTTCTTTCTTTCTTTCTTTCTTTCTTTCTTTCTTTCTTTCTTTCTTTCTTTCTTTCTTTCTTTCTTTCTTTCTTTCTTTCTTTCTTTCTTTCTTTCTTTCTTTCTTTTTCTTTTTCTTTCTTTCTTTCTTTCTTTTCTCTCTCTCTCTCTCTCTCTCTCTCTCTCTCTCTCTCTCTCTCTCTCTCTCTCTCTCTCTCTCCTCTAGGAGTCAAAGCTCAAGTTGTTGAGTGGAAGAGCAGAGCAGATAAGTTTTCTTCAGAGACCTGCAGAGATCACTCTCTCAACCTGAATACAGTTGCCCTTGCTTCTACCCAGCACCAGGGTTGAAGTTTTCCAACACCCAGGCTAGAAGCAGAAATCCTGCCCTTTTCCATGAATTTTCAAGAGAAGAAATCACTCAGCAGGCCTATCTCACTTCTCTATTTTCTGGCTAACCTGTCAGTCAAATCCCCTCTAGTCACAGATATTGCTGTACCGTTGGACCTGTGATTGGGCCCTCATAGAAAACTGATTGACTCAAGTTCAGTAAAGAAGCAAGTTTATTTTAGTATTAACATAGATTTTCATGGAATTCCAAGAACATCGCTAAAACAGGGCCAGCTCTCACAAAGTCCAGAATTCGAAGACACTTCTGAATCCAAGGGGACCCTAATGGACTAAGAACTGGGAGTCACATGGGTCCTTACTCTGGACTTCCACTAGTGACATGCCTTTGCAATCTGGCTACCTATACCTTTTTGTTTCTGATCACAGTTAGCTCTAAAGCACCTATTTTTAAAAATCTACTTTCTCAGAAAAAATAAACCCCTACAATTTCACAGTTTTCTCTTCCTCACACTTCAGCGTGTCAGGACCACTCTCAGCCTCTGCTCTACCTCTCATAACCCAACATGCCTTCACAGCTTCTCTTATACTTCCTTTAAGTGACCATTTCTTCTGCTAATGGCCTATATTTCTCCATGTTTTCCAAATAAAGTTCCCAAGGAACTGTCCCAGATCCTCTTTCATGTGAACAGTGTGACTCTCTCCCAACCCTAAGCACACCTGGATCAAGGGTGGGTGCCTGATTCAGATGGACAATTCATGGGCTAAGCTATGACTTATGACAGAGCCTGGAGTGAGAATATGAGTTGGGCTTACAATCTTTTGCCTGAAGCTTTTGAAGAGAAGGAAGCCTATGGGAACATACTGTTAATAGGTAGGCTGAAAGAAGGAGAGAGGTAATGCCCCCTGCAAAGCAGTGTTCAACCAGAGATGGATGGGGAGTTGGCAGATTCATTACTCAGTTGCTTCTTCATTAGGAGACTGAGGCATGTCCCATAATGCTCCCAGGTTTCCCAGCAAGATTGAGTTCTAACTGCTGAGAGCAGTAACTGACTTGATAAAGCTCCCTGTGCCCCTTCCACCCCCCCCATACTGGCTGCATTCCCTTCCTTGCCACACTCTGCCCCTCCCCACTCCCTATTTGTGTTTCTGGGGATCACCTAATAAGCAAACCATTTGCACTTTACTCTTTGACTCAGTCCCTGTTTATGGAGGAACCCAAACCAAGACCCTCCTTCTTAGGGGTGGGAGTTACACATCAATTAACATCTAATAGGCCCTGAGAAATATTGATCCAGAGTTCACAGGAGCTAGGAAAAATGACCTTTATCTCAAACTAATTCAATGTCCTGAGATTTGTTGATAGTAAAATGGATAGCTCAGGTATTCTTGATTCAAGGCATTTTTCGTTGAGAGTAATTTGATGTACGTGAGGATACTTGAATCTTAGCTGTGTGACGATTCCATTTTTATTTTGCCTCTTTGTTACTTTCTCCCTGAAATACAGTTTATGTTGTAGTCTTTTATATTACTACATCTCACAAGGAAGATATAACTGAGCATTCTTCACCGCATAACTATAAATCTTGGTTGTGTTTTTGAGCCTGGCTCATTTTAGGTGTCATTTTGGGGACTCAATGAGTAACTAAAAACATTTTTGTCATGTTAACAGATAATACAGTTTGGTCTGCCATTATAAAAATTTTCTCCATTGTAAGATTTAGAGTCATTATGATTTCCCAAGATTACCGTATTATCCAAAGCTGTTAACTAATAGATTTCTAACCATTTAATTATTCTGATCTTCAAATTTTAAATCACATGTTATTATAAAAATACCAACATGATTTTATATTGGGTATTTCAGGTGATTTTAGAGATAGAAGATTCTCACTTGAGAAAATAAAGTATATTTTTAAGAAAGCTGGAGCACCCCACAAATATAATAGTATCTTACATTGTTTAGACAGTGTAAGTTGCATATAATTGTATAACTTTAAATGTTATTGAATTGAGAAATGTGTTTAACCTGTTTAGCTGTCTAAATTTTGTTAGTAGATGTTTGGCTACAAGTAATGGAAAACCCCCAACCCAATTGTTTTGAACAATAAGTGCATTTTATTTTCTTATGCAACAAGAAGTTCTGAGGCACAGTGGCCTCAGGGTTGGGCCTATCAACTCATCAAGGACCCAGCTTCTTGCCATCTCTCTGTCCTTCTCAGTGTGTGTTTCTTCCTTAGGCTAGCTCACCTCGTGGTCATGTGACAAGCTATTAATTAATAGGAGGAGAGTGTCACTGTGCTTTTCTTCTTAAAATCAAGGAAACGTTCCTGAAGGGGTGCCTGGTAGACTTTCCTTTGAATTCCATTGGCCAGAATTGTGTCACATGCCCTCTCCTAAACCAGCCACTGGGAGATAGTATTACCTTGATTGGCATGATCTAAAATCAGGCTTTACCCGTGAACTTCATAGAAGAAGGATGGCCGCTCAGCAAGGAAAGGTCAGGTGGACAACCAGTCAGCTTTGCTGTCAGCTCCCATACTGGGATAACCAAAGTAAATGAGCAGCAGTTCTTAAAGCACTTTCTTCTGTGCCTTTTTTGGGGAGTAAAGAAACATAACACATAAAAGGATTAGCAGTGATGAACCATCATGTGTGACTCAAAGATGGCTACTGAGCCTCATCCAGTGTTCAAAATCCCTAATGTGAAGTTTGGTAGGGAGAAGTGGATTTGGAGACAGAAGACCTAAATTTGTTCCCCGACTTCAACCATTATCACTTTGATCTTAGGCAATGAATCAGCTTTTCTGAGCTTTAGTTTTATCATCTCTAAAATAGAGATGTCTACTTCACAGTACCTCAGAGTTCGCAGTGAGAATTAAATCTGATGCAAGAGAGAATGGTCCAGACACGAGAGATATTTTAAAAGAGGAACCATAATATGCCATTACATGGTCCAGACACGAGAGATATTTTAAAAGAGGAACCATAATATGCCATTTATGCAGGCGAAAATAACCATACCATCTTGGCAGCCGACTCGAGACTTGAAGGGAAAACATCTGGAAGGATTACAGAGAATAAATAGTTTTTAAATGGAACAAAGCTGATTTATTAGCAACCCAAACAAAGTCTGTCTCTTCAAACTTTTTTAAAGTTAATGCATTTAGGAGGGGGTTTAGATGTATGAATGTGTCACCTGCCCTTCCCATTTCTGGGCTTCAACAGGGGTATACTGGTCTGAGACTAATTAAGGAGCACATTGATGTGTATTTTGACACAGTGAATGCTGGAAACCAAAGGTCTTTGCTCCTGCAGAACGTTTGCTCCCTTCATTATAGCAAAGTTCGCATCAGGTTCTGTTACCTCCTGAGAAAGCTTGGTCCTCGATGTTAAGTTCTAACTAGCTCAAATCTGCACACATTTCCAAATGGCCTACTAGAAAAACATTTTTTCCCCCTAACTAATAAGTTACTGTGATCTCAGTTTCTCTCTCTGCCTGAATCATTCAACTCCAGCCTCAGAGCTGGACTCCAGCTGCTCGTTTAGAAGGAGGCCCCGTTGACCTTGAGCTCAAGAATTTGTATGTGTTGTAATACGGATGTCATTAAAATATAACATTTACCCGCTGAGAACAACATTAGACTATTTATGAAACCATATAATTTCAATAACTAAACTCAGCAAGATTTTATTGCTCTCTCCACCTGTAATCACAGAAGTGCTGACTCATCATTCTAGCACCACTGCTTACCGATATACAGCTTCACTAAAATCTGCAACGAGTCTTGTTTTTTCTTCGTTTCTGTATAACCTTTTTTTTCTTTTTTCGCAGTTAAACAACTCCCTTCTAAAAGGTTATAATTAATTAAAGGCTCAAATTAACACCAGGAAAACTTTCATGTCACAAAATTCTCAGTACCTCTATGGTTTAGAAGGGCGCTATTTTTAATATTATGATAATAAATTAAAATTCATGAATGTCTGTAAATTTTTATAGGTATTTTAACAGTCAATTTCACTTTCTCTGAAGAGATGCTAAAGACAGACTTCTTTGATATACTGAAGTGATTTCTTCCTTATTTCCTATCTCTTACTCTGGCTTATTTATTTTACTTTGTGTTACACGCACACACACACACACACACACACAATGTTCTTCTAAATATCAGTCTCTTTTTATTGGAATGTTTAAGTGATTTTATATTTCTCTTAAGGGCCTTTAGACATAGTCAAATTTATACTGCATTACATCTTGATTTCCCCCTCCCAAAAAAGGGAGGGAGAATAATGACTCGCCACAGAGAAATGGACAGATCGTTTACCCAATCTCATTTTCACCTTGGACCACACGTGACATCAATATGATAAAGGTGAGAGGACAGTAGGAGAAGAGCAAAAAAAGTTAATTGTCTGTGCACTGGACACCATTTTATTCACATCTTACTAACCTACTGTTGTTAGTATGTTAAGGGCACATAAGATGTCCTCCTGGCTTCAGCTGTGGTATGGGCGTATCCACAGAAAGGAGAGGATGGATAGAGTTACCAGTTGCTCATGCCATTCTGATCTGTAGAAATTTTACATCGTTTAAAAAGTTTTACTAAGCTGTTAGCCTCCATCGTGCCCCGAAGCAGCAACTTCCACAGGTTAACGATGTGTTATCTAAAGAACGATTTCCTTTTTCCTCATGGTGAATTTGCCTTTTAATGTTTAGCGACCATTTTGTCTTTTGTGATAGAAGGGTGTAGATTTAAATGAACTCTCCAAAGATTGATAGACATAGATGTCTGCTCACCACGCTTTGAACTATACTTCCACCTTATAAAAGGAATTTGCTGTTTTCTTTTAAAAGGGAGGATCATAAAGAATATTTGATTATTTTGGTAAAGACAGGCTTCTCTTAGTAAAAGAAATGGAATGTTATGGAAGAACGTTTATAACCTAATGTTATTTAGAGAAAGATTTTATTAAAAAAAAAAAAACCACTAGGACCTCAAGCAAATCTGGAAAATAAAGCTATCTGATGAAACCTAAGGCAACCATTTTCATCTCGCTTTGTGGGACCTTGCCATTATCTGCTGGAGAACCCTGGCAAGTCTGTTCAGAGACTGGCAAATGGACTTATTAATCGTTTCAGGAAGAAAATGAAGAGCACCTTCAAAGACAACACCCTTTCCTTGGCTTCACAGAAACTTTTTGGGTTTGACTGTTAATAAGATTAAATAAAAGATGGGCAGTAAAGATAGCGGAGCAGAGTTTATTATGAGGAAAAGTACACATTAAGAACCGGGCTCCCCCACTACTTAGTTCAGCACTCTGTACACATTCTTCCATTCAGAATTTTTTATTGCTGTTTGCTTAGGGGAAAAACATCCCCAGTGAAAGAATGCGGCAAGAGTGTATCAGTTGCCTCTCCAGGGCCCTTTCTGTCATGTGGGTCCACGACTCCCTCCCCACCTTGTAGTTCTCTGCCGACTGGAATTGTAGGCCACTACTGGCTGAAACCCAATCTTCCTCTTTGCAAATAAAAGAGTCATCTGCCAGCACTGTATTTGTTGGGCCTCTTCTGAGCCAATCAGGACTGCCCTTGATGAAGGGGATGAGGAGAAGTTTATAATAGGATCAGTTTTGTTTGCAATTTGTTTCTAATAGATGCCAATAAGCCAGTTAACTAGGCTGCAGTTAATGGACATTTTATTGTCCCCCCGCCCTCGACGCCATCCGCATGACCTTTCTTTAGAAGCATTTGCAATATCCAAAACATACATGTATCTGCTGCCTGGTAGCCGGAGGGCTCTGTCTGTTCTGGAAACCTTGTTCACCAACCCCGGGCTGCAGACCAGACCAAAATACTTTGATCATCCTGTCAGTGGGAAATTTACAGCAACATTCGGGCTTTTGTTCCATGTGTATTTCTCCAAATATAATATCTCCCTCAAGAAATCAATGATAAGCTGTTAAACTAAAGAGCATGGTAACATCCACAGAGCAGTAAATTAATGGTCTTTTGTGGATAGATGGTTACAGATCTCATCATAAAAAATGGATAAAAGATTACATATCACACAGAGCGAAACTTTTAATAACTCAACATGACTTTTCTTAATGGGTTTTATTCATTTTAATCATTATAGTGTCAATGATGATTATAGCCTTATTAGATTGTAGTGATTGAGGGGCCTGTTTATGAGATATGGAAAATCTCAGGCTGCTCAGAATAGCCCAGTGGCCTGTGTGGGTTTGATGTGTAACTTTATCTGAGGAGTAGAACATGTCAGGAGAGTTCCAATTAATACTTTTACTAAATCGCTCCTGTCTTTAGTGACCTAGGTCACGGATGACTTAAGGATTCCAGAACATCAGCTTTTCAAAACAGTTGAGCCACAGCAGGATAAATCAAAGGAGATTGTGAGTGTGTGTGTTTAAATAAGGTAGGGCCAGGAAAGGCCTTGGGCGAAAGTGGCATAAGTTCCTCTGCCTCATTTGCAGCCAGTCAGTCCTCTCTCTGCCTTTGTGGTACCTCCCCAGAAAGGAGTTATTTTAATAACAGGATATAAAGTTGGCCACAGGAATCTGGAAGATTAAATTCTCAGTTTTTTCCTCAATGTCTCGACGCATAATTAAAAGGAGAGCCAGGATTCTATTGGTGATTAATAAGGTGCTGTTCCAGAGAAAGGCCCCAAGACGCTACAACCTAGGAAAATTAGCATAACAAAGGTGTCAGTGCTGCTCCCAAAAAAGCAAACAAAGAGAAAGGATCCTACAAAAGGATTCTTCAGTGGACCAGGGATCCTAACACCATCTGGCTGCTATCCTCTTGATTTAGTATTGATTCTTCAGAACATCTATTTCCATTACAAACAAGTCTGTCACCTAAAAATTATTCTAAATGTTTCATGATAATGGAAGTCATCTATAGCAGGCCTGGGAGAAGCAGCACATTATGGTGTCATAGCTGGAGACCAGGGATTGCATTTGGGCTACCGCCTTCAGTAGCAGGGTTTTGGGGACAAGTGACTTGAACAGTTCTAGTTTTCATTTCTTCATCAGTAGAAATCGTAATAATAATAATAATACCTGTTTTGCTAATTTCCTTCACAGGATCATTAAGAGGGTCAAATGTGCCCACATTTGTGCTTAAGAAACCATGTTTTCCAGTTCATCTTTAGATCCCCACCAAGATCAAGGGACCAGGTGACCTGGCTTTTATACAGGGTTCGGTATTTAGGTAGAAAATGCCAAGTGATTTGATGAAAATCTTGAAAAGTCAAATTTAATCTGAGTGTAAGTGATTTAACCTCAATCATTTGGGAAAAAAAAAGAACAATAGAAGTCAAGAGGAATCTAAAAGTTTTCAATCTTTTTCTGGAGAGAAGAGAGGTAGATGATTGAATTTAAAAAGATAGCACAGGCCATTAGGAATGGCTTAGGAAACAAGCATGTGTGAGGAATCTGCCTCCACCTGTCAGATGGGCAGAGCTGAAAATCAGTCTCAGTCTAGACGTTAGCAAAAGAGAAAGGAACCAAGCATTGGGAGAGGTGGGCAGCTGATCAGCAGCAACTGGGTGATGACTGTTGAATGTTCCAGTGAAAAGAAAGCACACAGCCAGGAAGGAGGTGGTCTAGCAAAGAGAAGAGCATGGGCCTTGGGATCAGACAGATCCCAAGTCCTTCCTTCTCTGCCATCATCAGGGTGGCCTCCACCCCTCTGGTCCTATTTGATATCCAATCAACTACCAAGGAACTCATGTGACATCAGCCATGTCTGTATCTGCTTGGGGTAGATATACTTAGTAGTTGGAGACATTCAAATGGCTTCAAGATTTTATTCCTCTTGTCTCCAGACTTCTAATTTTGATTTACATACTCTCCCTGGGAAATTTTATTCATGCCTATGGCCTCCCTACATACCAGTCAAAACCAGATTTCTGTCTCTAGCTTCAACTTTTTCCTGGAGTCTAGATATACCTTTCTAACTTTGCCTTGCTTGTCATCTTTGCTTCGACATTTCCTAAATCTACCTTATTCTCATCAAATCTCTTCTTCCTGTTGAATTCCATGTCTTGTTTGGTAACATCCCCACTGACCCATGTGTTATGGTCTTAATGTTTATATCCCCACCAAATTTATGTGTTGGAATCTTAACCCCTGAAGGGATGTCACTAGGAGGTGAGAACTTTGGGAGGTGATTAGGTTATGAGGATGGAGCTGTCATGAATGGAATTAGTGTCCTTATAAAAGAGAGGTGTTAGGAAATGCTGCCTTGCCTCTTCTACCAGCAAGAAGATGACTACTTATGAACCAGGAAGCGGGCCCTCACCAGACACCGAATCTACCAGCATCTTTATCTTCCCAGCTTCCCAGCCTCTATAACTATGAGAAGTAAATGCTTGTTGTTTAAGCCACTCAGTTTATAGTGTTTTTGTTATAGAAGCGTGAATAGACTAAGATACCAGGTGACTAATTTTGGAGTCATCTTCCATTCCATATTCCCAAGTCCAATCACTAAGCCTTGTCGATTCTAACCCATTACTGTGGTCGTTTTAAATACATACACAAATTATTTGATATTATTCCCATTGAGAGCTGGGTCTGTTTCTTCTCCTTGACACTAGACTTCTGTGACTATTTTGACCAACAGAACAATTTAAGCGACATCATGCGACTCCCAAGGCTAAAGCAAAAAGGGAGATTCAGCTTTCACCTTGCTCTTTGGAACTCAGCAGCAAAAGGCCTTCATGTTATGGGAAAGCTCAAAATATCACATGTGGGTGAATCACGCGGAGAGGCCATGAGACTACACAAAGAGGCAGAGATGTTTGGCTTGCTCCCGCTGCCTCCATCCCTCTGCTCTTCAGGCTCCAACCACCATCTGACTACAACTATGATGGCTCCTGCCTAGACAGACTGCCTATCTGAGCCCCTCCCAAATTCTGACCCACAGAAATCATGAGAGATGATGAAATGATCATCGTCGTTTTAAGCCATAAGTTCTAGGGTAAACTGTAGCATAGCAACAGAAACTAGAATACTTACCTTTATCCCTCTCGCCTTTCCTCGTACCACGACCTCAGATCAGGTCCTTACCACCTTACCTGTCCCAGTGACTGGTACGTAGGAGACCCAATCAGCATTTTTGGCTGAATGAAAACCAACTCCATGAGAATAGTTTTGTGAGCAAGACTGGGATCTTAAATTGAGCTTAAGAATTTTATGACAACAGATTTCTCCCTACAATTTTAGAAGTGCTGATCTCTGATGTGATGAACCAAGAACTAGGATGAGATACATGCCTCCATCAGAAGTGAGACAATGAAAGGAAAGAGAAAAGGTAAAAACAAAAAAACAAAAAACATTATCACATCCTATAAGAGTGATTTTTTTGTTAGAGTTGGTACAGATCATTCTGCCACCCACCAAATTTATTCTTTTTATTGTCATGTCAGTTTAAATGAGCCCAGTTACTTGAGCCTTTTGTTCCAAAAGGGCAAAACAAAGATTGTCTAATGTTCTTTTCATGCCAGCTGGTGATTCCCAGGTTCCACCGGAGAAATGTAGGTTTTACCTTCTGTTAATCCTTAGATAACACTAAAAGCACCCAGAGAGCTTCTGATTTACACATTCAGTGAGAAACAGCCTTCTGATCCTTACAGCATTTTACGTGTTCCATTTTTCAATTTTATCTATTGGAATGTAAAATTTCAGCCCTCTTATAAATTGCCTATTAATATTTAATTTTTTATATCATTGTATTGTTAGTGGATAACCACAATTGCTACATGATGCATTAACTATCAATAGACGAGGACACAAATAGATAGCAAAAGTAATATACGTGAAAAATAGTCTGTCAAGCAGCGTCAGCCTCAATGAGCATGAATTTACAGTTGTGTACAGTAGCCACAATGGTTCTCATTGTTGATTCATTCTCTGATTTCTCAGTTTGCACGGTAGACAAAATGGCCTAAATGAAGACCAAGATAATAAGTGAACTATCTATCATCTCTTTTATTTTCATTTCGAGCTAGGAGAATTGGCAGAAAGAGAACAGTAAATGGAGATTCCTGCTGGTTCTGTGTCATAGGACTCTTAAAACACTGGAGGCGCTGTGAATTATTTAAGACAGAGAATAGAAAGCAGGACTTTGCAATTTTACTGAAGCTTTATGTCAAGTTCCTTACCCACACTCCAACCACAGTCATCTCAGGCTACAGGTTTGTTTTTTTGCTGTCGTTCAAAAACGAATAGTACAGGAACGCTGGCTTTCAGTGAAAGGTAGAATGGCCAAGTCAGGAATTAAGAAAAAGGTCACGAATGGAAATAAATATTGCAGGTTCAGATTAAGAACTCAGAGAACTACTTTCAGTGAATCAGGGAATCTCTGATTTTAGAGCTTAATGAAGTAATTCTGCCTGCTTAACGTAGCTATTTGGATGGAGGTCCTGTAGGCATCTTAAATTTACCGTATTTAAGATAAGACTTACTATTACATTCTTCCTTAACCATTCCATAACACAACAAAACTAACCCTGTCCCTTTTCATCTTTATTTTCTTTCTTGCCTTTATGGCTCCATAATTCTTCCCCTTACTGGTAAGCGTAGTCTTACTTCCTGTTCCTCTGTCCACTTACAATAAGCCAATCATTGCTGAAAGAGACACAGTTATCAAGAAGGAGATGAAACTGAAGTTCAAGTCCTCTCTTGTGCACCGATCTTTTCCAGGACTCTGGCAGGGGCCCCAGCAACGTGTTTTTGTAAAATCTGGAAAAATAAAACGTTTCAGATGTCTCTTTCCACTCTCACTTCTCGTCTGCATACTTTTTCTCTCATTAAGTGCCCGAAGACTGGGTAAAAGGGATGTTAAATTGAGTTTGGGGATACATTTATTTGGGTTTAATTGGACATTTTTATGTGTTTTGGTGGCACTTCTGTTTACATTTAGTTACTGCTAGTTGACCCAATGTAGGAGACAACTTTCAAGATATTCATACTGCCCACCGTGCTGAATCACACCACAAAGAAGCAAGAGCAGTGTATCACGCTACGCAGGTGTGGAGCAGACACAGGATGTGAGTGCGTGGAGCCTGAAGCTGGTCTGTGGGACCCCTTTCAGGCTCTCAGACATGTACAATTGCCAGCAGAGGATTCTCTTCTCATTAATACCTGGTCAACACACCAGTTCTCTCCTATTAGGTATATACTCTAAAATGCAATGTACATATACCATTATGAACCCACCATACCTTATTTTTATTTCATAATGGGAATAATAGAATTTATCAGCTTGCGTTTGTATGGCACAAACCTGCAGCAGGACTATAAATAGTAACAGTGTCTATAACAACTCACATACGAAAGAAAGTTAATAAAAATGCTTCTCAGTTTGAAAACAATTATAACATTTTACATGACTTCACCAATAATGAGTTGTGAGCCAAAAGAAACTTTTCTAAACTATTAATAATAGAAAAAAAATTGATCAGCCATGCTAGAGGAAAAACTGAGTTGTCTTTCTATTCTCTCTATAGAAAATGGTATTAATAAATTATTGGTTGTATAAGAAACAACAAAGGAGTATATAGCCAAAAAATGTACAGAAACAAGACTCATAGATGTTTGATGGGCAGTTCATTTTAAAAAATACCTTTTTTGTGGGGAGGGGTACTACTGGTATTTGTCAGGTTTCTTGATTTTGTAATTTGTTATGATTTTTTATTCTAAATAAATATTCAGTTTTATACCAAATATTTTCTTCTTTTTCTCTAAAAAAGACTCCCATTTATATAAGCTTCATATCCCATTGAACCTGGATTTACCCTGGTCCAGCCTTATGAGGACTTCGTATATGGTGTTTCCTGACCCTGCGTCATCTTTCCATTTGCCACCAATGTCACCTTTCTTTAACTTCATTTGCATGTGTGTGTAGTCCAGCAGAGTAAGGGCCTAACGTGGTTCTCCCCATTTCTTCTTCTTCTCTGTAGTCGAATCCATGCTGCTTCTTGATATCAGATTCCTCTTTTTAATAACAATAATAAGTAATTTACCTAGTACTTTACATTGCCTTTGATTCCCACAATCACCCTAAGAAGTAGGTATGACTGCCATAGCAGAGATAGAAAAACCAGGGCCCAAAATGCTTAAGGAACGCACCCAAGGCCATAAAGTTACGACGGACAGAGGCAGGATTCAAACCCAGGTCCTTCGATTCTCAGTCTGCTTATCACATGTGGCCTCCTCTAAAATGCTCAGCTTCTCTCACTGCTTCCAGGAAGGGACCTTAACCTTTAGCTCTGTATGGTAAGACGCTGGCCTCTCTTTCCAGGCAAATATGTCACCAAGCTCGTGTACATGCCCCACAGTGCAGCCAAATCAAATCCTCAGTGGTCATCAGACAGGGCATATCTTTTCCTCCTCCACAGCCCCCTTCTCGACTTTCTGGAACCCTTGAATGCCAATTTCACGTGCCATCACTAATTTTCCAGATGGGTGTGATAATTCTTTCTATCTCCCAAAGCACGTTGGTTCTGCTGTAAGAGATCACAGTACTGACTCTACTTCCTTTTATATAAGGAACATGGACACCCATCTGTTCATTGTTGCAATCATCTCATTTTATAGTTTGCTTATATCATTTAACATCACAGACGTTTTCCATATTTCCGCATAGTCTTAATAATTTCCAGGTTGAACAGCTACATGTTTCATTTTTTGACATAGCTTATTAAAATATTTCTCTATTTTAGACTTTTTTTGTTTCAGTTTTTGTGTTTTTATTGTTGTTGTTTGTTATTGTTAAAGTTAGCATTGAAAAAAAACATCTTTGGAATATAAATTTTTTTCCTCTATGGAATTATTTTCTTAGAATAAAATTCTGCAAGGAGATCAAAGCTCATGGACATTTTATGACTCCTGTGGCTCTGTTGCTTTTCAAAGATTTGCATGATTTGTTTGTAGTTAATAGTACAGGATTGTACTAATTTCACCCTGCAGTATTGGATGATATTTAATTTTCTTTTTGCCACTAATAGGTTGTTCTTTTTGTTTTTGTTTTGTTTTGTTGTTTTTTACATTAAATGAGATTGGGACCAGACGGGAGAATGGAGATGAATTATATGAGTAAAATTGCTTTAAAACTTAAAAATTTTTAGATGAATGTCAGAGGAAGGCTATATGAGGAAAGTAAATAATTTGATACAAATTGTAAAAATAATTTGACACACAAATGATCAAAGTTCTCAAACTCACACAGTTATTATGTGACAACCAGGCTCAGTTGGCTGATTGGCTGAAGATTTGCAGATGCAAGTATAGCTACTGTGCCAGATGTATAATTGGACAGCCACTGCCAATTAAACCGGGTAGCAAATTGAAGGGGTCCAGGAAATAAGTGAGTCTCCAAATTAGTAACTCATTCAGTCAAAATTACAATACCTGTTGAAGTTACTTTAAATTATGCTCTAATAGTAATTAGAAGCTTTGCCTTTGTTTTATAAAATATTTTCCTTTGCCGATGAAGTACTAAGGGACTGGTAATTTAGGCAAATAAATGATTGGCCAGATCAAAGTCATTAAATTAATATAAAATGTAAATTTTAAATTAATTAAATTATTCAATAAAATAAATGGTTTAATATCTCAAGAGGGAGGTAGCCAAAAATACATACTGCAAATATTTGGGTATATTTTTCATAAGGTCAAGCTGCCCATTCCATTTTGTAGGTTTATACTCATCTTTTTCATTTTACTATGGCAATAAGTAATTGTGTCTATTCTATGCCTCTGTCATACCTAATTGCCACTTTATTGTTCCTGAGGGCAATTGGACTAAGACTTTTAAAAAGCTGAATTTAAAATAACTAAAAAGAACTAAAGGAAGGAACCCAGAGACTACAGAGCCATCATAGCCTGATGCTATTTCCTACAGTTATATTTTAAGGTAATTACCAATAATCACACATTGTTGAGAGAGAGTAACTGTGTTTTCCCCAAGGTCCAAGCTTTAAGAACCACGTATGCATCCTCGCTCGCGACAGCGTGATCTGAATCTCTCAGGTACTTTGGCCAACCAGCCTTTCCCAACCAGCACTGTCATTCTTTTGAAAAAATAAAATTATTCCAACGTTGAGCAGAATTCACAAACGAAAATGAGTTTGAACTAGAAACAGTTGCCTCTCGAAGTAACTGGGAATTCCTCGTAATACCCAGCACTCAGCGCGTGATAGGCTTTCTGGCATCTTCCTAATTGCGGTTCCTCTTGTGTTTATAGAAAAGAAGATTATGGCCCAGCCCACGTACCCTTGAGGCGAAGTTTCACTAAAAGGAAACGTGGTAAGTACCTACTAATTGCAAGACTGAGTTCTGTAGCAATGACGCTTTGGATAGATGAATAATTTGGCTGCTTTGAACGCAAGTTAGTCGAAATTGTTCCTGGAACTCTTTAATATGTAGATAGAACATAAAAGTATAACCCTCCACTGTTGCAAAAGCAATGTAAAAGTTGAACATGATTTTTGGAATATTTTCCAACAGAGCAAGTTTCTCCTGGATGCTGAGGAAGCACACCTAGGAAGGAGGCTGCATTTTCTGTCCTTAGAACTTTCTGGGAGTCAGTGACCCTGAACCTTAATCATTGCAATTCCAGTTGGTCTGCCCCAACGAAAACACAAAATTGTATTTTAAGGGGGTGAGTAGATGCTTTAAAAATGTTTTCAAAATAAATGTTCTGATTGTCAGTTTGGTTTCTGAGTTAAATTGCCTCTAAATTACTCAGTTCTAAAATCACATTTCAAAGCTTCGGGAAACCCTGTCTGGGGCCTGTCTAGACCTCAGAATTGGCCTGGTTTGTTTTAAGGTTTCAACAAGGTCTCCGGCCTGCTGGGTTTGCCTAATGCCAGGGGTGAGACATGTGTGAGACGTGATGCAGATTTCTAAGGTACTGTTGCGGTTTTTTTTTTTTCATTATATCCTGTGTGGGGAAATAATTAAAAATATAATATCATGGTATATTTCTTAAATTGCATCATCTTTTATCTTCAGAGCCTCTTATGTGAAGAAAGGCAAAGTGGCGAACTGCGACCAATGAAGTGGGATCAGAGACCCGGCCCCTAGTCTGACATCATCGCTAACCCACTGGGGCACTTTGGAGAAGTCACTCAACCTCTCTCGACTTCATTTCTAAAATGAGGACGTTTGGAAAAGAAAGTCTTTATAGTCTCTTTTGTTCTATGCTTCTATGATATTACAAAAAGTGCCAAGAGGTTTTCTAAATTTTATTGTATGCTATATGTTTTTTCTGGAAAACAAACTAACAATTCAGCACTAATTATATACCAGGCAAATCTAAAACTTAGAGTGGACTTAGCAGCTGGGCAGCCATGAGTTAGTAAATAAGGGTTTACGGAGACACAGAAGCTCATGCAACTAAGGCATCGAGCCAGCTGGGATTATGCATCTGTCACGATTGGTGTGACGAAAGAGTCCAACTGAATATACACTTTTAAAACATAGACACGCTTTGGCTATTTGTTTAAAAACAGAATTTTGGAGAGAACTAGGAACATTGATCAAGTCAATTAGCTCATACCTCAGCGGTTCTGCTTTGCATGCATTTGACAGGGTGGAACATTCATAAGTAGGTATATTTAAGTCCCCGTTGGGGCTGGATTGTGTAATAGTCTGGCATGTGTGACGTCTATGTTTCTTTAATGACTGCCTCATGTGGCACTTGCTTTACAAGTTCAGCGCCGTGGGACTACGGAGCCAACCTCACACCAAAGGGACAGAGTGTATCACTAATGTCTGTTGCTTGAGCCTTTCAAATTGAACAAAGCGAGTGTGTCGGTCACTGGCGGCTGGAGCACAGGGCATCATACTGTTGCAGGCAATGAAGGTGTTTCCTCTACCGCCAAAGCCATTCACACGTGAGCTTCGAGCAAGGAAGCTCACAGCACACCACAGTGCTGTTACTTCTGGCATCTCCGACCTAATTCATGTGGTTCTTGCTGTGTGAGAAAATAATCGCATCTAAAGAGAGACATATTCAGGTCTTTACCTTGGGAGGATGAGATGAAGTCTTTTCAGGTAACTTTGAAAAACCACTTTTCTGTCTCAAACAATACCTATCGCACAGATTCCTCGGCTAATGGTTACACTCTCTCCTTACAGATTCTTCCAGTGGATGTGAATCTTCTGTGCATCGTCTCCCTGAAACTCCGTCTCAGAAGAGAATTGCCTAGAGAATGAAAAGTGCATGAAATCTGTTGAGCGTGTGTTTTACTTGTCTATGAAACTGAGGTGACATTCACATAACACAACTATTTTAAAGTGTACGATTCAGCGGCATTTGGTGCATTCACAATTATGTACAATCGCCACCTCTCTCTAGTTTCAAAACTTTCTCATCACCCCAAAAGAACGCTCCGGAAGTAACAACTCCTCATTGTCCCCTTCCCTCGTTTCCTGGCAACCACCAATCCACTACCCGCTTTAGTCGATTTGCCTATTCTCGATGTGATTTTAAGTTTTGAGGAGCTACTTTTATTCCAAAGTACTCCGCTCTCAAAGGACATAAAGGAAAGAGCATGCGTCTGCAGCGAGAAAGAGGGAGAGTTGCTGCGATTATTAAATATTTACCTGTCACCACGTCCACAGCTTCCTTCTCCCTGAATTATAACCCCCTGCAGAGCACAACGGGCTGCCGACCAGCCCGAGGGAAGAATGATGTCCATTTAGAGTTCTAGGAAAGGCATAAGTAGGGCTGAATAAATGATTTGAGTTAGAATTTGGCCACATTCAAGGGCCAATGAATGGGGCTTATGAACAAAGTGAGAAATGTACTCCTGGCTGCCACCGAGTTATCGACGTCGTAAGTCTGGCCGTGAGTTTGCTAATCTCTGTAGAAGGATGTCCTTGTGCTCCGCCAACACTTCGAATCTGTTAAGTGCTAAAGAGAACTGGACTCTCGGAAAAAGACGTTTAGTTTTTCATTCATTCTCTGAGCGGTTGGTGCTTAAATCTGCGGGAACCTGGACACCGACTCTTTTGATCTTAAATCTCGGAGGGAAGTGTCTTGGTTAGCAGGCTCTCTTAGGACGCCATTCTGAAGCTTCGAAAAGCAAAAGAAGAAATCATCTTCCTTTTCCCCCTCTTAATTCAGACAGTTACTAAGTCCTACAGTTGAATTGGAAATATTTCTTTACAGGTGCAAAATAGGAAAAAAAAAATCACAGACTCACAAGAACAGATCTGTTTTTTCATTAAGTATTTTACAAACCCGAGAACGAACTGTAGAAATGCTAGGCTGGGAATAGAAAGGAAAAGTTTTTAAAAATGGAAAAGAGCCTTTTTTTCCCCTCAGGCATCATTCTTCAGTGAGTAAAAAAAGTTTCCAAATACTCCTCTGTGTTCCAGGATTATTTAAGAAATCTTAACAAACTCACCTCGTTTTCTTGTTATTCCACAGCCCACGCATTTTTTTCCTCTAGAGTTCAGTACCAAGTTGCATTGCATGTGGAAAGGCATGGGTTTCATCCAAAACCTGTGATTTTTTCTTCGGCGAGCTCTTTCTTTACTCACATAAAGTAGCACTAGACATAAATTTTTTTTAAAAAAATTTCCAGCTCATGAGTTTTAAAAAGTAATTTGCCTTCACCTCTAAAGTTCTGCCCAGATAATACAATGCATGAAACTCCATTCTTTGCCATCTAGCTTTTAAAATTTGTCAGCAGTGAGAATGCATCGAAATTTGCTCTACTGCATGGAGCATAAACACTGTTTTAAGAGAAAAGGGAAAGGTACAAGCAAATGGGAATGGAGTTCGTTTTTCTGCTTTTGAATTGGAAGGGGGGCTATTCTGTGTTTCTTCCAAGTCTAGAACTAAATGGGGCAAAAGGTTGAGGAAGAGGAGGAGCGAGAAGGTCGTGGGCAGAGCAGGTGATGGGTGTCTGAACAGAGAAGGGCTTATTGGGGTTGCGGTGGTGACTGTCTGCCCCACTGGGAACACCAGAAACCCCAGGTAGGGGGTTGGTGGAAGGCAGAGGTGGCTTTGTGAGTGTGTGACTTGTGCAGTGGCCTGGTGCTCAGAGGCTTACCCTTGGTTTAGGCTCTACGTTAATTTCTTGAAATTCTTAATAATTTTCATTTCGAACTTGTGTTGTTTACAAAAACGCTGCCGTGACCTGGAGCATGCGCAGAGTGCTCACGCAGTGTTCGCGTTGGCTGTTCGGTGCGCCCTGTTTGCATCCAGGGCTCAGGACGTAGCATGAGCACGGATTCCGGTGGACAAAGCGAGGGTGCTGGAAGCCCCACGGGGCAAGGCTTTCCACTCGAAAACCCGCTTTCCAGACTTTGCTTCAAATGCAAAAAGAGGTGGCATTTTAGGAAACACAAAGGACCAGGGAACCCAATCGTATCCTCTCTCTACCCGTGTCACTTCCCTCCGGTAGTCACCACTTATACCAAAAATGGTGACGGAGAAGAAAGGGAAAGATAGGGCGAACAAGAGTTCTTCTTCCCTCAGTCCTTCCCTCCTCCTCAGCCAGCTAAAGGCGCAGGTCGAGTGTAGCTAGAATATGCACTTATCCAGAAGAACAAAAAAACCGTTTCGTGCAGCATTTTCACTGTTCTGGCAAAAATAAAATACACATGCGTGTTTGAAGTACGAAATACAAATTGTGCAATTTTGGTGATTCTGCTTCTAAGTTCAATACTCATATTTTTATTTGTCCGTTTGTTCATTTTTAGGGTCAAAAGGGAAGTTTATTAAAGAAGGGAAAAGCAAAGAGAAAAGAAAAGATAAAAACCCAAGACGAGGAAAAAAAGCCTTTTTTTTTTTTTTTTAGGGAATACTCATATTTTTGTTTAAAACTGGCATTGCATATGACAAACAGTAAAATTCATGCTCATAATGTAAAATGTTTTAATTTCTCTTTATTTAGTACAGCGTATAGCAAATCAGAATAAACCATGACAAATCAAGAGACTGAGCAAGGGGAAAGTTTTAAAGTTTAAGACCTTAGATCTCCTTGCTTATTGAATAAGAGTCCCACGTTTTCATTTTGCAGTGTGCCCCACAGCTCATGGAGCTGGCCTAGGGGACAGCTCTTAGGGTGCTGGAGCCCAAGGAGATAGCTAGAACTATAAAGCTGATCCAATTTTATTTTTTTAAATGACTCTTATGTTCCTTAGTAAGACGATTGCTTCTTTTTTCTTAATAATGTCCCTTAATGTCCAATACCATTTTCTCCTCTGAGGTGCTTTGCCTTGCTGAATTCCCATGAGATAGGCCCATTTTCCAAATGAGAACAGTAAGCTCCATATAGTGGCCTGTCTTTGGTGTCCCCTCCCCGGGCTGAGAGCTCACATGCCTCTGATCTTTCCATGGAGCTCAGCTGGTTCCCACGAACTTCATGTTCAAGTTTGTCATTGTCTCATCCATTAAAGAACTTTTAATAAAAATCTTTAAAAGAATGCTAACATGGCAGATTTAAAAAAAATAATAAGGTTAAAAAATCATTTTGATGACTTTTTTTTCAAAGACTTAAAACCCACCATTGAATATTATTCTAATTTTGAATGTCATTAATCATACTTTGCATTTGTTTTCACATTTGTAACTTTGGGGTTTCCTAAGCTCAGAGCTCTTATATTTTTTATAACTGTAAGTGGAGGCTGTCCTTAAATTTGCTTTGTTAGTCTTCTCTTCTGCCTTAATTTATTGGTTTGTCCCACATATTTTATGAACTCTAATCCTTGAATAACAAGCCTAGGCAATTTAGTTCCATACATACTTCGGCTAGATGTGTTTCATATATATTCTTTATTATTCATTTGACTTACCAAGTATATAAGCATGGAAATTGTCTGTCAGTTTTACTACTGGTAGCTCCAGCTACTCTTACTTAAACTTAAAGTTATTCTTTTTCTTATCACTCACTTTCCTCCAGGAAATCCTCTGTGTGTGGGGAAGTGGTCAGTGGAGAGGGGTTCCATGTGGACTTCTAACCCCTTATCCTAGATTATAGTAGGGTGGTAAGTCAGGAAATGACATCTCAGGCAGGAATCAGTTGTGCTCCCTCCCAAGTCTATTTCAAAGCACTTTCCATTTTAAATACAGCAATAAAATACCAGCCTCGAAATGTCTGATAAGGATAAAAGCAATAGATCCAAATCCAATCTAAATCTGACACTGCCAGGAACAAGAATTCACATTGGTAAGTCAGGACTCATTTATGGGGCCATAAATGGGTGGGCCAGCTATAATTTGGGTATTAAACTTGTAAAATATATCGATGGTATGTAAGAGCTAAATAAATAATTTACTACAAGAAAATTGGAAATCTTTACATGGTACTTAATTGACCAGTTGGTCTCCCAGATTCTCGATGGCTCCTTGCTTTGCATTTGTGCGTTTTTCACAGGCTAGATTTTTCTTTTCCCCGTTTCAGTTTAACATTCCTCTGCAGTGAATGATCACAAGTCCATGCGTTTCTGAAAACACATAGTTTCCATTTAAAATTCTGCCAATCTATTAAATGCCTTCGACAACCTCATTTACATTTTAGGAGGATAAATGTACCAGATACTCAGTCTGTGCTGGGGTTAAACAAATTTCTTTCTGGCCACCAAAAAGCCTCTTGAGTACCACATCTTGGATTCCTGTTCTGAGCACAGAACAGGAGGGATTTCAATGAGATGCTTTAAAGAATTTACTGTATCCTTTTGTTTGTTATTTGGGGAATCTGCTGAATAAGGAGAAGCATGACACTGGAAAGCTCTGTCACTGCCTCCTACACATCTATGAGACACTAAGTATGGTTGAGAAAGGAAATGAGGAA